>OZ020580.1:6735283-7215283 GCA_963971525.1 Cephus spinipes | reverse complement strand
TGTGGAAGTCCAGGGTGTCCGGATGTTCCGCTCCGTAGTTTCTTGTATCTAGGTACTGGATGTGGAAGTCTAGGGTGTCCAGGTATTCCGCTTCGTAGTTTTCTGTATCTAGGTGTCGGATGTGAAAGTCCAGGGTGTCCAAGTATTCCGCTTCGTAGTTTTCTGTATCTAGGTGTCGGATGTGGAAGTCCAGGGTGTCCAGGTATTCCGCTTCGTAGTTTTCTGCATCTAGGTGTCGGATGTGGAAGTCCAGGGTGTCCGGATGTTCCGCTCCGTAGTTTCTTGTATCTAGGTACTGGATGTGGAAGTCTAGGGTGTCCAGGTATTCCGCTTCGTAGTTTTCTGCATCTAGGTGTCGGATGTGGAAGTCCAGGGTGTCCGGATGTTCCGCTCCGTAGTTTCTTGTATCTAGGTACTGGATGTGGAAGTCTAGGGTGTCCAGGTATTCCGCTTCGTAGTTTTCTGTATCTATGTGTCGGATGTGGAAGTCCAGGGTGTCCAGGTATTCCGCTTCGTAGTTTTCTGCATCTAGGTGTCGGATGTGGAAGTCCAGGGTGTCCGGATGTTCCGCTCCGTAGTTTCTTGTATCTAGGTACTGGATGTGGAAGTCTAGGGTGTCCAGGTATTCCGCTTCGTAGTTTTCTGCATCTAGGTGTCGGATGTGGAAGTCCAGGGTGTCCAAGTATTCCGCTTCGTAGTTTTCTATATCTAGATGGCCGACGTGGAAGTCCAGGGTGTCCAGGTATTCCGCTTCGTAGTTTTCTGCATCTAGGTGTCGGATGTGGAAGTCCAGGGTGTCCGGATGTTCCGCTCCGTAGTTTCTTGTATCTAGGTACTGGATGTGGAAGTCTAGGGTGTCCAGGTATTCCGCTTCGTACTTTTCTGTATCTAGGTGTCGGATGTGGAAGTCCAGGGTGTCCAAGTATTCCGCTTCGTAGTTTTCTGTATCTAGGTGTCGGATGTGGAAGTCCAGGGTGTCCGGATGTTCCGCTCCGTAGTTTCTTGTATCTAGGTACTGGATGTGGAAGTCTAGGGTGTCCAGGTATTCCGCTTCGTAGTTTTCTGTATCTAGGTGTCGGATGTGGAAGTCCAGGGTGTCCAGGTATTCCGCTTCGTAGTTTTCTGCATCTAGGTGTCGGATGTGGAAGTCCAGGGTGTCCGGATGTTCCGCTCCGTAGTTTCTTGTATCTAGGTACTGGATGTGGAAGTCTAGGGTGTCCAGGTATTCCGCTTCGTAGTTTTCTGTATCTAGGTGTCGGATGTGGAAGTCCAGGGTGTCCAAGTACTCCGCTTCGTAGTTTTCTGTATCTAGGTGTCGGATGTGGAAGTCCAGGGTGTCCAGGTATTCCGCTTCGTAGTTTTCTGCATCTAGGTGTCGGATGTGGAAGTCCAGGGTGTCCGGATGTTCCGCTCCGTAGTTTCTTGTATCTAGGTACTGGATGTGGAAGTCTAGGGTGTCCAGGTATTCCGCTTCGTAGTTTTCTGCATCTAGGTGTCGGATGTGGAAGTCCAGGGTGTCCAAGTATTCCGCTTCGTAGTTTTCTGTATCTAGGTGTCGGATGTGGAAGTCCAGGGTGTCCAGGTATTCCGCTTCGTAGTTTTCTGCATCTAGGTGTCGGATGTGGAAGTCCAGGGTGTCCGGATGTTCCGCTCCGTAGTTTCTTGTATCTAGGTACTGGATGTGGAAGTCTAGAGTGTCCAGGTATTCCGCTTCGTTGTTTTCTGCATCTAGGTGTCGGATGTGGAAGTCCAGGGTGTCCAAGTATTCCGCTTCGTAGTTTTCTATATCTAGATGGCCGACGTGGAAGTCCAGGGTGTCCAGGTATTCCGCTTCGTAGTTTTCTGCATCTAGGTGTCGGATGTGGAAGTCCAGGGTGTCCGGATGTTCCGCTCCGTAGTTTCTTGTATCTAGGTACTGGATGTGGAAGTCTAGGGTGTCCAGGTATTCCGCTTCGTAGTTTTCTGCATCTAGGTGTCGGATGTGGAAGTCCAGGGTGTCCAAGTATTCCGCTTCGTAGTTTTCTATATCTAGATGGCCGACGTGGAAGTCCAGGGTGTCCAGGTATTCCGCTTCGTAGTTTTCTGCATCTAGGTGTCGGATGTGGAAGTCCAGGGTGTCCGGATGTTCCGCTCCGTAGTTTCTTGTATCTAGGTACTGGATGTGGAAGTCTAGGGTGTCCAGGTATTCCGCTTCGTAGTTTTCTGTATCTAGGTGTCGGATGTGGAAGTCCAGGGTGTCCAAGTATTCCGCTTCGTAGTTTTCTGTATCTAGGTGTCGGATGTGGAAGTCCAGGGTGTCCGGATGTTCCGCTCCGTAGTTTCTTGTATCTAGGTACTGGATGTGGAAGTCTAGGGTGTCCAGGTATTCCGCTTCGTAGTTTTCTGTATCTAGGTGTCGGATGTGGAAGTCCAGGGTGTCCAGGTATTCCGCTTCGTAGTTTTCTGCATCTAGGTGTCGGATGTGGAAGTCCAGGGTGTCCGGATGTTCCGCTCCGTAGTTTCTTGTATCTAGGTACTGGATGTGGAAGTCTAGGGTGTCCAGGTATTCCGCTTCGTAGTTTTCTGTATCTAGGTGTCGGATGTGGAAGTCCAGGGTGTCCAAGTACTCCGCTTCGTAGTTTTCTGTATCTAGGTGTCGGATGTGGAAGTCCAGGGTGTCCAGGTATTCCGCTTCGTAGTTTTCTGCATCTAGGTGTCGGATGTGGAAGTCCAGGGTGTCCGGATGTTCCGCTCCGTAGTTTCTTGTATCTAGGTACTGGATGTGGAAGTCTAGGGTGTCCAGGTATTCCGCTTCGTAGTTTTCTGCATCTAGGTGTCGGATGTGGAAGTCCAGGGTGTCCAAGTATTCCGCTTCGTAGTTTTCTATATCTAGATGGCCGACGTGGAAGTCCAGGGTGTCCAGGTATTCCGCTTCGTAGTTTTCTGCATCTAGGTGTCGGATGTGGAAGTCCAGGGTGTCCGGATGTTCCGCTCCGTAGTTTCTTGTATCTAGGTACTGGATGTGGAAGTCTAGGGTGTCCAGGTATTCCGCTTCGTAGTTTTCTGCATCTAGGTGTCGGATGTGGAAGTCCAGGGTGTCCGGATGTTCCGCTCCGTAGTTTCTTGTATCTAGGTACTGGATGTGGAAGTCTAGGGTGTCCAGGTATTCCGCTTCGTAGTTTTCTGTATCTAGGTGTCGGATGTGGAAGTCCAGGGTGTCCAGGTATTCCGCTTCGTAGTTTTCTGCATCTAGGTGTCGGATGTGGAAGTCCAGGGTGTCCGGATGTTCCGCTCCGTAGTTTCTTGTATCTAGGTACTGGATGTGGAAGTCTAGAGTGTCCAGGTATTCCGCTTCGTTGTTTTCTGCATCTAGGTGTCGGATGTGGAAGTCCAGGGTGTCCAAGTATTCCGCTTCGTAGTTTTCTGTATCTAGGTGTCGGATGTGGAAGTCCAGGGTGTCCAGGTATTCCGCTTCGTAGTTTTCTGCATCTAGGTGTCGGATGTGGAAGTCCAGGGTGTCCGGATGTTCCGCTCCGTAGTTTCTTGTATCTAGGTACTGGATGTGGAAGTCTAGGGTGTCCAGGTATTCCGCTTCGTAGTTTTCTGCATCTAGGTGTCGGATGTGGAAGTCCAGGGTGTCCGGATGTTCCGCTCCGTAGTTTCTTGTATCTAGGTACTGGATGTGGAAGTCTAGGGTGTCCAGGTATTCCGCTTCGTAGTTTTCTGTATCTAGGTGTCGGATGTGGAAGTCCAGGGTGTCCAGGTATTCCGCTTCGTAGTTTTCTGCATCTAGGTGTCGGATGTGGAAGTCCAGGGTGTCCGGATGTTCCGCTCCGTAGTTTCTTGTATCTAGGTACTGGATGTGGAAGTCTAGGGTGTCCAGGTATTCCGCTTCGTAGTTTTCTGTATCTAGGTGTCGGATGTGGAAGTCCAGGGTGTCCAAGTACTCCGCTTCGTAGTTTTCTGTATCTAGGTGTCGGATGTGGAAGTCCAGGGTGTCCGGATGTTCCGCTCCGTAGTTTCTTGTATCTAGGTACTGGATGTGGAAGTCTAGGGTGTCCAGGTATTCCGCTTCGTAGTTTTCTGTATCTAGGTGTCGGATGTGGAAGTCCAGGGTGTCCAAGTATTCCGCTTCGTAGTTTTCTGTATCTAGGTGTCGGATGTGGAAGTCCAGGGTGTCCGGATGTTCCGCTCCGTAGTTTCTTGTATCTAGGTACTGGATGTGGAAGTCTAGGGTGTCCAGGTATTCCGCTTCGTAGTTTTCTGTATCTAGGTGTCGGATGTGGAAGTCCAGGGTGTCCAGGTATTCCGCTTCGTAGTTTTCTGCATCTAGGTGTCGGATGTGGAAGTCCAGGGTGTCCGGATGTTCCGCTCCGTAGTTTCTTGTATCTAGGTACTGGATGTGGAAGTCTAGGGTGTCCAGGTATTCCGCTTCGTAGTTTTCTGTATCTAGGTGTCGGATGTGGAAGTCCAGGGTGTCCAGGTATTCCGCTTCGTAGTTTTCTGCATCTAGGTGTCGGATGTGGAAGTCCAGGGTGTCCGGATGTTCCGCTCCGTAGTTTCTTGTATCTAGGTACTGGATGTGGAAGTCTAGGGTGTCCAGGTATTCCGCTTCGTAGTTTTCTGTATCTAGGTGTCGGATGTGGAAGTCCAGGGTGTCCAAGTACTCCGCTTCGTAGTTTTCTGTATCTAGGTGTCGGATGTGGAAGTCCAGGGTGTCCAGGTATTCCGCTTCGTAGTTTTCTGCATCTAGGTGTCGGATGTGGAAGTCCAGGGTGTCCGGATGTTCCGCTCCGTAGTTTCTTGTATCTAGGTACTGGATGTGGAAGTCTAGGGTGTCCAGGTATTCCGCTTCGTAGTTTTCTGCATCTAGGTGTCGGATGTGGAAGTCCAGGGTGTCCAAGTATTCCGCTTCGTAGTTTTCTATATCTAGATGGCCGACGTGGAAGTCCAGGGTGTCCAGGTATTCCGCTTCGTAGTTTTCTGCATCTAGGTGTCGGATGTGGAAGTCCAGGGTGTCCGGATGTTCCGCTCCGTAGTTTCTTGTATCTAGGTACTGGATGTGGAAGTCTAGGGTGTCCAGGTATTCCGCTTCGTAGTTTTCTGCATCTAGGTGTCGGATGTGGAAGTCCAGGGTGTCCGGATGTTCCGCTCCGTAGTTTCTTGTATCTAGGTACTGGATGTGGAAGTCTAGGGTGTCCAGGTATTCCGCTTCGTAGTTTTCTGTATCTAGGTGTCGGATGTGGAAGTCCAGGGTGTCCAGGTATTCCGCTTCGTAGTTTTCTGCATCTAGGTGTCGGATGTGGAAGTCCAGGGTGTCCGGATGTTCCGCTCCGTAGTTTCTTGTATCTAGGTACTGGATGTGGAAGTCTAGAGTGTCCAGGTATTCCGCTTCGTTGTTTTCTGCATCTAGGTGTCGGATGTGGAAGTCCAGGGTGTCCAAGTATTCCGCTTCGTAGTTTTCTATATCTAGATGGCCGACGTGGAAGTCCAGGGTGTCCAGGTATTCCGCTTCGTAGTTTTCTGCATCTAGGTGTCGGATGTGGAAGTCCAGGGTGTCCGGATGTTCCGCTCCGTAGTTTCTTGTATCTAGGTACTGGATGTGGAAGTCTAGGGTGTCCAGGTATTCCGCTTCGTAGTTTTCTGCATCTAGGTGTCGGATGTGGAAGTCCAGGGTGTCCGGATGTTCCGCTCCGTAGTTTCTTGTATCTAGGTACTGGATGTGGAAGTCTAGGGTGTCCAGGTATTCCGCTTCGTAGTTTTCTGTATCTAGGTGTCGGATGTGGAAGT
The DNA here is from genome assembly GCA_963971525.1 of Cephus spinipes. Lineage (NCBI taxonomy): Eukaryota > Metazoa > Arthropoda > Insecta > Hymenoptera > Cephidae > Cephus > Cephus spinipes. Next base: position 7,209,514 of record OZ020580.1, on the reverse strand, counting down.
CCAGGGTGTCCAAGTATTCCGCTTCGTAGTTTTCTGTATCTAGGTGTCGGATGTGGAAGTCCAGGGTGTCCAGGTATTCCGCTTCGTAGTTTTCTGCATCTAGGTGTCGGATGTGGAAGTCCAGGGTGTCCGGATGTTCCGCTCCGTAGTTTCTTGTATCTAGGTACTGGATGTGGAAGTCTAGGGTGTCCAGGTATTCCGCTTCGTAGTTTTCTGCATCTAGGTGTCGGATGTGGAAGTCCAGGGTGTCCGGATGTTCCGCTCCGTAGTTTCTTGTATCTAGGTACTGGATGTGGAAGTCTAGGGTGTCCAGGTATTCCGCTTCGTAGTTTTCTGTATCTAGGTGTCGGATGTGGAAGTCCAGGGTGTCCAGGTATTCCGCTTCGTAGTTTTCTGCATCTAGGTGTCGGATGTGGAAGTCCAGGGTGTCCGGATGTTCCGCTCCGTAGTTTCTTGTATCTAGGTACTGGATGTGGAAGTCTAGGGTGTCCAGGTATTCCGCTTCGTAGTTTTCTGTATCTAGGTGTCGGATGTGGAAGTCCAGGGTGTCCAAGTATTCCGCTTCGTAGTTTTCTGTATCTAGGTGTCGGATGTGGAAGTCCAGGGTGTCCGGATGTTCCGCTCCGTAGTTTCTTGTATCTAGGTACTGGATGTGGAAGTCTAGGGTGTCCAGGTATTCCGCTTCGTAGTTTTCTGTATCTAGGTGTCGGATGTGGAAGTCCAGGGTGTCCAGGTATTCCGCTTCGTAGTTTTCTGCATCTAGGTGTCGGATGTGGAAGTCCAGGGTGTCCGGATGTTCCGCTCCGTAGTTTCTTGTATCTAGGTACTGGATGTGGAAGTCTAGGGTGTCCAGGTATTCCGCTTCGTAGTTTTCTGTATCTAGGTGTCGGATGTGAAAGTCCAGGGTGTCCAAGTATTCCGCTTCGTAGTTTTCTGTATCTAGGTGTCGGATGTGGAAGTCCAGGGTGTCCAGGTATTCCGCTTCGTAGTTTTCTGCATCTAGGAGTCGGATGTGGAAGTCCAGGGTGTCCGGATGTTCCGCTCCGTAGTTTCTTGTATCTAGGTACTGGATGTGGAAGTCTAGGGTGTCCAGGTATTCCGCTTCGTAGTTTTCTACATCTAGGTGTCGGATGTGGAAGTCCAGGGTGTCCGGATGTTCCGCTCCGTAGTTTCTTGTATCTAGGTACTGGATGTGGAAGTCTAGGGTGTCCAGGTATTCCGCTTCGTAGTTTTCTGTATCTAGGTGTCGGATGTGGAAGTCCAGGGTGTCCAGGTATTCCGCTTCGTAGTTTTCTGCATCTAGGTGTCGGATGTGGAAGTCCAGGGTGTCCGGATGTTCCGCTCCGTAGTTTCTTGTATCTAGGTACTGGATGTGGAAGTCTAGGGTGTCCAGGTATTCCGCTTCGTAGTTTTCTGTATCTAGGTGTCGGATGTGGAAGTCCAGGGTGTCCAAGTATTCCGCTTCGTAGTTTTCTGTATCTAGGTGTCGGATGTGGAAGTCCAGGGTGTCCGGATGTTCCGCTCCGTAGTTTCTTGTATCTAGGTACTGGATGTGGAAGTCTAGGGTGTCCAGGTATTCCGCTTCGTAGTTTTCTGTATCTAGGTGTCGGATGTGGAAGTCCAGGGTGTCCAGGTATTCCGCTTCGTAGTTTTCTGCATCTAGGTGTCGGATGTGGAAGTCCAGGGTGTCCGGATGTTCCGCTCCGTAGTTTCTTGTATCTAGGTACTGGATGTGGAAGTCTAGGGTGTCCAGGTATTCCGCTTCGTAGTTTTCTGTATCTAGGTGTCGGATGTGAAAGTCCAGGGTGTCCAAGTATTCCGCTTCGTAGTTTTCTGTATCTAGGTGTCGGATGTGGAAGTCCAGGGTGTCCAGGTATTCCGCTTCGTAGTTTTCTGCATCTAGGAGTCGGATGTGGAAGTCCAGGGTGTCCGGATGTTCCGCTCCGTAGTTTCTTGTATCTAGGTACTGGATGTGGAAGTCTAGGGTGTCCAGGTATTCCGCTTCGTAGTTTTCTACATCTAGGTGTCGGATGTGGAAGTCCAGGGTGTCCGGATGTTCCGCTCCGTAGTTTCTTGTATCTAGGTACTGGATGTGGAAGTCTAGGGTGTCCAGGTATTCCGCTTCGTAGTTTTCTGTATCTAGGTGTCGGATGTGGAAGTCCAGGGTGTCCAGGTATTCCGCTTCGTAGTTTTCTGCATCTAGGTGTCGGATGTGGAAGTCCAGGGTGTCCGGATGTTCCGCTCCGTAGTTTCTTGTATCTAGGTACTGGATGTGGAAGTCTAGGGTGTCCAGGTATTCCGCTTCGTAGTTTTCTGTATCTAGGTGTCGGATGTGGAAGTCCAGGGTGTCCAAGTACTCCGCTTCGTAGTTTTCTGTATCTAGGTGTCGGATGTGGAAGTCCAGGGTGTCCAGGTATTCCGCTTCGTAGTTTTCTGCATCTAGGTGTCGGATGTGGAAGTCCAGGGTGTCCGGATGTTCCGCTCCGTAGTTTCTTGTATCTAGGTACTGGATGTGGAAGTCTAGGGTGTCCAGGTATTCCGCTTCGTAGTTTTCTGCATCTAGGTGTCGGATGTGGAAGTCCAGGGTGTCCAAGTATTCCGCTTCGTAGTTTTCTATATCTAGATGGCCGACGTGGAAGTCCAGGGTGTCCAGGTATTCCGCTTCGTAGTTTTCTGCATCTAGGTGTCGGATGTGGAAGTCCAGGGTGTCCGGATGTTCCGCTCCGTAGTTTCTTGTATCTAGGTACTGGATGTGGAAGTCTAGGGTGTCCAGGTATTCCGCTTCGTAGTTTTCTGTATCTAGGTGTCGGATGTGAAAGTCCAGGGTGTCCAAGTATTCCGCTTCGTAGTTTTCTGTATCTAGGTGTCGGATGTGGAAGTCCAGGGTGTCCAGGTATTCCGCTTCGTAGTTTTCTGCATCTAGGTGTCGGATGTGGAAGTCCAGGGTGTCCGGATGTTCCGCTCCGTAGTTTCTTGTATCTAGGTACTGGATGTGGAAGTCTAGGGTGTCCAGGTATTCCGCTTCGTAGTTTTCTGCATCCAGGTGTCGGATGTGGAAGTCCAGGGTGTCCGGATGTTCCGCTCCGTAGTTTCTTGTATCTAGGTACTGGATGTGGAAGTCTAGGGTGTCCAGGTATTCCGCTTCGTAGTTTTCTGTATCTAGGTGTCGGATGTGGAAGTCCAGGGTGTCCAGGTATTCCGCTTCGTAGTTTTCTGCATCTAGGTGTCGGATGTGGAAGTCCAGGGTGTCCGGATGTTCCGCTCCGTAGTTTCTTGTATCTAGGTACTGGATGTGGAAGTCTAGAGTGTCCAGGTATTCCGCTTCGTTGTTTTCTGCAACTAGGTGTCGGATGTGGAAGTCCAGGGTGTCCAAGTATTCCGCTTCGTAGTTTTCTATATCTAGATGGCCGACGTGGAAGTCCAGGGTGTCCAGGTATTCCGCTTCGTAGTTTTCTGCATCTAGGTGTCGGATGTGGAAGTCCAGGGTGTCCGGATGTTCCGCTCCGTAGTTTCTTGTATCTAGGTACTGGATGTGGAAGTCTAGGGTGTCCAGGTATTCCGCTTCGTAGTTTTCTGCATCTAGGTGTCGGATGTGGAAGTCCAGGGTGTCCGGATGTTCCGCTCCGTAGTTTCTTGTATCTAGGTACTGGATGTGGAAGTCTAGGGTGTCCAGGTATTCCGCTTCGTAGTTTTCTGTATCTAGGTGTCGGATGTGGAAGTCCAGGGTGTCCAAGTATTCCGCTTCGTAGTTTTCTGTATCTAGGTGTCGGATGTGGAAGTCCAGGGTGTCCAGGTATTCCGCTTCGTAGTTTTCTGCATCTAGGTGTCGGATGTGGAAGTCCAGGGTGTCCGGATGTTCCGCTCCGTAGTTTCTTGTATCTAGGTACTGGATGTGGAAGTCTAGGGTGTCCAGGTATTCCGCTTCGTAGTTTTCTGCATCTAGGTGTCGGATGTGGAAGTCCAGGGTGTCCAAGTATTCCGCTTCGTAGTTTTCTATATCTAGATGGCCGACGTGGAAGTCCAGGGTGTCCAGGTATTCCGCTTCGTAGTTTTCTGCATCTAGGTGTCGGATGTGGAAGTCCAGGGTGTCCGGATGTTCCGCTCCGTAGTTTCTTGTATCTAGGTACTGGATGTGGAAGTCTAGGGTGTCCAGGTATTCCGCTTCGTAGTTTTCTGTATCTAGGTGTCGGATGTGAAAGTCCAGGGTGTCCAAGTATTCCGCTTCGTAGTTTTCTGTATCTAGGTGTCGGATGTGGAAGTCCAGGGTGTCCAGGTATTCCGCTTCGTAGTTTTCTGCATCTAGGTGTCGGATGTGGAAGTCCAGGGTGTCCGGATGTTCCGCTCCGTAGTTTCTTGTATCTAGGTACTGGATGTGGAAGTCTAGGGTGTCCAGGTATTCCGCTTCGTAGTTTTCTGCATCCAGGTGTCGGATGTGGAAGTCCAGGGTGTCCGGATGTTCCGCTCCGTAGTTTCTTGTATCTAGGTACTGGATGTGGAAGTCTAGGGTGTCCAGGTATTCCGCTTCGTAGTTTTCTGTATCTAGGTGTCGGATGTGGAAGTCCAGGGTGTCCAGGTATTCCGCTTCGTAGTTTTCTGCATCTAGGTGTCGGATGTGGAAGTCCAGGGTGTCCGGATGTTCCGCTCCGTAGTTTCTTGTATCTAGGTACTGGATGTGGAAGTCTAGAGTGTCCAGGTATTCCGCTTCGTTGTTTTCTGCAACTAGGTGTCGGATGTGGAAGTCCAGGGTGTCCAAGTATTCCGCTTCGTAGTTTTCTATATCTAGATGGCCGACGTGGAAGTCCAGGGTGTCCAGGTATTCCGCTTCGTAGTTTTCTGCATCTAGGTGTCGGATGTGGAAGTCCAGGGTGTCCGGATGTTCCGCTCCGTAGTTTCTTGTATCTAGGTACTGGATGTGGAAGTCTAGAGTGTCCAGGTATTCCGCTTCGTTGTTTTCTGCAACTAGGTGTCGGATGTGGAAGTCCAGGGTGTCCAAGTATTCCGCTTCGTAGTTTTCTATATCTAGATGGCCGACGTGGAAGTCCAGGGTGTCCAGGTATTCCGCTTCGTAGTTTTCTGCATCTAGGTGTCGGATGTGGAAGTCCAGGGTGTCCGGATGTTCCGCTCCGTAGTTTCTTGTATCTAGGTACTGGATGTGGAAGTCTAGGGTGTCCAGGTATTCCGCTTCGTAGTTTTCTGCATCTAGGTGTCGGATGTGGAAGTCCAGGGTGTCCGGATGTTCCGCTCCGTAGTTTCTTGTATCTAGGTACTGGATGTGGAAGTCTAGGGTGTCCAGGTATTCCGCTTCGTAGTTTTCTGTATCTAGGTGTCGGATGTGGAAGTCCAGGGTGTCCAAGTATTCCGCTTCGTAGTTTTCTGTATCTAGGTGTCGGATGTGGAAGTCCAGGGTGTCCAGGTATTCCGCTTCGTAGTTTTCTGCATCTAGGTGTCGGATGTGGAAGTCCAGGGTGTCCGGATGTTCCGCTCCGTAGTTTCTTGTATCTAGGTACTGGATGTGGAAGTCTAGGGTGTCCAGGTATTCCGCTTCGTAGTTTTCTGCATCTAGGTGTCGGATGTGGAAGTCCAGGGTGTCCAAGTATTCCGCTTCGTAGTTTTCTATATCTAGATGGCCGACGTGGAAGTCCAGGGTGTCCAGGTATTCCGCTTCGTAGTTTTCTGCATCTAGGTGTCGGATGTGGAAGTCCAGGGTGTCCGGATGTTCCGCTCCGTAGTTTCTTGTATCTAGGTACTGGATGTGGAAGTCTAGGGTGTCCAGGTATTCCGCTTCGTAGTTTTCTGTATCTAGGTGTCGGATGTGAAAGTCCAGGGTGTCCAAGTATTCCGCTTCGTAGTTTTCTGTATCTAGGTGTCGGATGTGGAAGTCCAGGGTGTCCAGGTATTCCGCTTCGTAGTTTTCTGCATCTAGGTGTCGGATGTGGAAGTCCAGGGTGTCCGGATGTTCCGCTCCGTAGTTTCTTGTATCTAGGTACTGGATGTGGAAGTCTAGGGTGTCCAGGTATTCCGCTTCGTAGTTTTCTGCATCCAGGTGTCGGATGTGGAAGTCCAGGGTGTCCGGATGTTCCGCTCCGTAGTTTCTTGTATCTAGGTACTGGATGTGGAAGTCTAGGGTGTCCAGGTATTCCGCTTCGTAGTTTTCTGTATCTAGGTGTCGGATGTGGAAGTCCAGGGTGTCCAGGTATTCCGCTTCGTAGTTTTCTGCATCTAGGTGTCGGATGTGGAAGTCCAGGGTGTCCGGATGTTCCGCTCCGTAGTTTCTTGTATCTAGGTACTGGATGTGGAAGTCTAGAGTGTCCAGGTATTCCGCTTCGTTGTTTTCTGCAACTAGGTGTCGGATGTGGAAGTCCAGGGTGTCCAAGTATTCCGCTTCGTAGTTTTCTATATCTAGATGGCCGACGTGGAAGTCCAGGGTGTCCAGGTATTCCGCTTCGTAGTTTTCTGCATCTAGGTGTCGGATGTGGAAGTCCAGGGTGTCCGGATGTTCCGCTCCGTAGTTTCTTGTATCTAGGTACTGGATGTGGAAGTCTAGGGTGTCCAGGTATTCCGCTTCGTAGTTTTCTGCATCTAGGTGTCGGATGTGGAAGTCCAGGGTGTCCGGATGTTCCGCTCCGTAGTTTCTTGTATCTAGGTACTGGATGTGGAAGTCTAGGGTGTCCAGGTATTCCGCTTCGTAGTTTTCTGTATCTAGGTGTCGGATGTGGAAGTCCAGGGTGTCCAAGTATTCCGCTTCGTAGTTTTCTGTATCTAGGTGTCGGATGTGGAAGTCCAGGGTGTCCAGGTATTCCGCTTCGTAGTTTTCTGCATCTAGGTGTCGGATGTGGAAGTCCAGGGTGTCCGGATGTTCCGCTCCGTAGTTTCTTGTATCTAGGTACTGGATGTGGAAGTCTAGGGTGTCCAGGTATTCCGCTTCGTAGTTTTCTGCATCTAGGTGTCGGATGTGGAAGTCCAGGGTGTCCGGATGTTCCGCTCCGTAGTTTCTTGTATCTAGGTACTGGATGTGGAAGTCTAGGGTGTCCAGGTATTCCGCTTCGTAGTTTTCTGTATCTAGGTGTCGGATGTGGAAGTCCAGGGTGTCCAAGTATTCCGCTTTGTAGTTTTCTGTATCTAGGTGTCGGATGTGGAAGTCCAAGGTGTCCAGGTATTCCGCTTCGTAGTTTTCTGTATCTAGGTGTCGGATGTGGAAGTTCAGGGTGTCCAGGTATTCCGCTCCGTAGTTTCTTGTATCTAGGTACTGGATGAGGAATTCCAGGGTATCCAGGTACTCCGCTTCGTAGTTTTCTGTATCTAGGTGTCGGATGTGGAAGTCCAAGGTGTCCAGGTATTCCGCTTCGTAGTTTTCTGTATCTAGGTGTCGGATGTGGAAGTTCAGGGTGTCCAGGTATTCCGCTCCATAGTTTCTTGTATCTAGGTACTGGATGTGGAAGTCCAGGGTGTCCAGGTATTCCGCTTCGTAGTTTCTTGTATCTAGGTACTGGATGTGGAAGTCCAGGGTGTCCAGGTATTCCGCTTCGTAGTTTCTTGTATCTAGGTACTGGATGTGGAATTCCAGGGTATCCAGACATTCCCCTTCGTAGTTTTCTGTATCTAGGTGTCGGATGTGGAAGTTCAGGGTGTCCAGGTATTCCGCGCCGTAGTTTCTTGTATCTAGGTACTGGATGTGGAATTCCAGGGTATCCAGACATTCCCCTTCGTAGTTTTCTGCATCTAGGTGTCGGATGTGGAACTCCAGGGTGTCCGGATGTTCCGCTCCGTAGTTTCTTGTATCTAGGTGTCGGATGTGGAAGTTCAGGGTGTCCAGGTATTCCGCTCCGTAGTTTCCTGTGTCCAGGTGTTGGATGTGGAAGTCCAGGGTTTTCCGCTCCGTAGTTTCTTGTACCTAAGTGTAGGACGCAGAAGTCCAGAAAAGTGTGCAACAAGCTGTGGCGCTTCGCTCAAACTATAGTATCCTCTTTGATGTTCGCACGGCCTAAGGTACAAGGCCTGAAATAATCCAGCATACTCTCCTCTCTTACATTTACCACACGGCTTCAACAAGCTGGACACCATTAACGACGCTTATATGCATTGAAGATTACATTTTCTTTAAAAATTTGTATATGTCTTTATGCATTTCTAGAAAAAGGGACTTACAAATTAAATTTATATGCCATTAAACATTTTCGACACCGCAATATATTTTTCTGATTAGCAACATCATAATGCATTTACATTTTATATCTGTGACAATATAGATTTCAGTGCTTAGAGCGTCTATGTTCCGTTGAACAGCAAAAACTTGTGATATCCCCCAAAAAACACTTACGTGTAAAAAACTACGCCAAGTACAGGTGTGCTGTGTATTCCTCTAATAAAAAGTATTGATATCAGATTATTGAGGCCAAGTACATATGTCACTACATGTTTGCCTATTATATGATCTAGCACTGGTCCATCATTTTAATTGTATTTTCAAAATTTCCTATAACGTTTTCACTACTCTTTTACATTACTACTGTTTCTCGTAGTTGATTATGAATTAATGGTTATTTAATAATTAATAAAACTTTAGCTGATTCCTTATCGAGTACTACTTGGCGGGTCCGTGCCAGAAATTCCAAAGTACTTACTTTGAACGTACTAATAGTATCCTAAAATTATATGTTTGTTATTAAGATTTTACCGTGATTATTATTAACGAGTTATCGTTAATAAGCTCTATATAGAAAGTTGACATTGGTTTTGAGTTTAATGACTGGCATTATAAATGCAAATTTATATCAAGAATTGCACGGACCCGCCAAGTAGTACTCGATAAGGAATCAGCTAAAGTTTTATTAATTATTAAATAACCATTAATTCATAATCAACTACGAGAAACAGTAGTAATGTAAAAGAGTAGTGAAAACGTTATAGGAAATTTTGAAAATACAATTAAAATGATGGACCAGTGCTAGATCATATAATAGGCAAACATGTAGTGACTTATGTACTTGGCCTCAATAATCTGATATCAATACTTTTTATTAGAGGAATACACAGCACACCTGTACTTGGCGTAGTTTTTTACACGTAAGTTTTTTTTGGGGGATAAGAGTTGACTCAAGTAAAGAGTCTCGGCGAGCTGCGCCCTGTACAGCCGGTTGCCTGTACTTGGCGCGAGACTCGACCGAGTCTCTTGATGAAATATATTTCCCATCTCATCTGAAGTGATACATGCTGTATTTATTTATCTATTTCATTTCCTAATTTGTTACTTTATCGTTCTATCAACAAATGCGGTAGCGTCTCGACGGTAAGTATTGAAATGAAAGTAAATTGCCTTAAAAGGCAAAAGAAAAAGCAATAGTATACCAAAATGTTGTTATACTATTTTCAAGTGACGGCGAAATTTACCTTCATACCATTTTCAAAGTCCTGTAAAATACTACATTCTTTTATAAATAAATAAAATTTGGCTGTAATTTATTTGGCACGCACCCGCACACACTCGTACACACCAGCACACCGACTTGCACACATCCGCACACACCACTTGTCAACGCTCGCATACATTAGCACACTGGTAAACACCGGCCTATACACTCAACATACGTAATTTCCACTCTAAATAAGCTGATAATAAATCAAGAATGAAAATCCACTCGTTAAGTTCAAGTATGAGTGGAAAAAAATTATTAATTAAACTCGAAATAAATGCCGAGTGAAAATCCACTCTTTATTTATACTTGAAAAGATAATGAGTGAAAACCCACTCATTATTTGGACCTGAAATAAATAGCGAGTGGAAATTCACTCGTTATTTAAACTTAACACAAATGACGAATGGATTTCCACTTGTTATTTGAGCTCGAAATAAATGACGAGTGAAAATCCACTCGTTATTTAATCTCAAAAAGATAACGAGTGAAAATCCACTCATTATTTAAACTTAACACAAATGACGAATGGATTTCCACTCGTTATTTGAGCTCGAAATGAATGACGAGTGAAAATCCGTTCGTTATTTAATCTCAGAAAGATAACGAGTGAAAATCCATTCGTTATTTAATCTCAAAAAGATAACGAGTGAAAATCCATTCGTTATTTAATCTCAAAAAGATAACGAGTGAAAATCCACTCATTATTTAAACTTAACACAAATGACGAATGGATTTCCACTCGTTATTTGAGCTCGAAATAAATGACGAGTGAAAATCCACTCGTTATTTAATCTCAAAAAGATAACGAGTGAAAATTCACTCGTTATTTAAACTTAACACAAATGACGAATGGATTTCCACTCGTTATTTGAGCTCGAAATAAATGACGAGTGAAAATCCATTCGTTATTTAATCTCAAAAAGATAACGAGTGAAAATCCATTCGTTATTTAATCTCAAAAAGATAACGAGTGAAAATCCACTCGTTATTTAAACTTAAGATAAATGACGAATGGATTTCCACTCGTCATTTGAGCTCGAAATAAATGACGAGTGAAAATCCATTCGTTATTTAATCTCAAAAAGATAACGAGTGAAAATCCATTCGTTATTTAATCTCAAAAAGATAACGAGTGAAAATCCACTCGTTATTTAAACTTACGATAAATGACGAATGGATTTCCACTCGTTATTTGAGCTCGAAATAAATGACGAGTGAAAATCCACTCGTTATTTAATCTCAAAAAGATAACGAGTGAAAATTCACTCGTTATTTAAGCTTAACACAAATGACGAATGGATTTCCACTCGTTATTTGAGCTCGAAATAAATGACGAGTGAAAATCCATTCGTTATTTAATCTCAAAAAGATAACGAGTGAAAATCCATTCGTTATTTAATCTCAAAAAGATAACGAGTGAAAATCCACTCGTTATTTAAACTTAAGATAAATGACGAATGGATTTCCACTCGTTATTTGAGCTCGAAATAAATGACGAGTGAAAATCCACTTGTTATTTAAACTTAACACAAATGACGAATGGAAATCCATTCGTTATTTAATCTCAAAAAGATAGCGATTGAAAGTCCACTCGTTATTTTTTTTTTTTTAATTAAATTATGCCCATCCCTGCTCTGGACTGGATCATTTAAAATGACAAAACCAAAAATATTTCGTTACTATAATGTATTATCTTGTAATTGATCAAAGGAATAAGCAAAATAATAATTTTTGACAAAATGGGGGCTTCTCAAAAAAAAAATCGGTTTTTGACAAAAGTTTAGGCCTTAAATTGTTTATAAAATGAAAAATATTTATCGGTGAGGAAAAACCTTTGATTAATTACTAAAAAATATACTTAAAAAGCTTGTGTTAAAATTTCAGACTGATCGGTTCAGCCGTTTCCGAGAAATCTTGCTCACCGACTTTAAAAACGCAGCTTTGAGAAAAACGCATTTAAATTTTCAAAAGCACTTTACATATACTTGCCACGTCATTACAAATGTGCGTGTAATGATTGGCTGTCCCCAATGGGAGGAGACTGAGGAGGAGTTACCAGTTTTCACGCGCTTATTATTGGCTTACTTTAATCTTTAATGATTAATAAACTAATTAAAATTTTTGATTTTTGTTAACGCCAATATTTTTATTTTTTCACGCCGGATCTAACGGTATGTCTCTTGTCCGGGGCTTAAGATACACCCTGTATAACCCCTTAAAGTAATCGCTTACCTCGTTACTTAAATATTTGAAGTCAAAAGTGACCGTTCTATTCAGCTTTATGCATAGGCCTTATAACGTTATAGGCCCACACATCGATATATCGTCCCATATGTTTTTCCAAACAAATTCGAGCCATATATAAAATTGATAATAAGTAGTGAACAATATAAGGAAGGTTTACAGAAAGTTTTACTGAGATCGCCTACGTTCTAAAAAATTAATATCGGTCAGCGTAAATGAATTTTGATTGAAAATGTGTCTAATGCCAAAAAATTGTGGTGAATTGACAACACTGTATTTGAGATAGGAGGGTCTAATGGTATGTGTAACGCACAGACTCGTATTTTTGTTACATATATACACCTATAGTTCGCATGCAATGTTATAAATATAAGAATTACTCGAGCCAGCTGTTGCAATCTGTCAATCATATTATCAGAGCTGCTACGCGAAGCGCGCCGCTCAGAGTCGGCAACCAAAAAAAATGAACACGCCATTGTCAAGCTATCTCAATAATTACGAGTAATTGAAGCTCGCATATTTAGGTATACAGGGCGACAATTATAAAGTGGACACCTATTATTTACGTATTTGCACGGTCTCTCTGGGTCATCTAATGGATGCTTCTTGATTGATTTTTCAAGCACTCTTTAATGGCACAATTGATTTGGCGCTGAAACGCATACTTTTTAAAGGACAGAAATATTTAACTCGAAATTTTTTTAAAAATATATTTTTTTTATGGATACATAAAGTATATGAAAAGCTGAATTCGGAACACCCTTGGGGCGATGGATTCAAAGTCATTTTGATGGAGATAATTCTATTCGAAATTGCTACTTTTACCAGCCGATGCACGACTGGCACACGTAAAAGCGGAATTGGACCGGCGATTCGAACTCGTTTATTTCAGTTTTGACAGATTACCGCTATAGCCATGATTTTTGTTCAGCCGACTTACGATGCTCACGACGCATGCGCGTTCGAATCGCCGGTCCAATTCCGCTTTTACGTGTGCCAGTCGTGCATCGGCTGGTAAAAGTAGCAATTTCGAATAGAATTATCTCCATCAAAATGACTTTGAATCCATCGCCCCAAGGGTGTTCCGAATTCAGCTTTTCATAAACTTTATGCATCCATAAAAAAAATATATTTTTCAAAAAATTTCGAGTTAAATATTTCTGTCCTTTAAAAAGTATGCGTTTCAGCGCCAAATCAATTGTGCCATTAAAGAGTGCTTGAAAAATCAATCAAGAAGCTTCCATTAGATGACCCAGAGAGACCGTGCAAATACGTAAATAATAGGTGTCCACTTTATAATTGTCGCCCTGTATAGTCGAATGCAAATAATATCTCAAATCTTTAATAATCTAAATTATCGTTTTTTAAAAGATTTTATCGCTATCTAGCGATTTATTTATATTTCTAAAATTGCTGTCCATAGAAACACCTTAATAAATTTTACAAAAATAATAAAAAAATAAGTAACAAATCATTTTTTCAATGTGAAATTCCATTTTCCTCACATTTATCAACTTTTAAGAAAGTCCTAGTTTTACTAACAATCATTAATTTTTTAATGTCTTCTGATATTAGTTTTCAATGGCACATCGTTTTCAACAACAAAGTCCATTTCTAGAGTGAAAGGAATTTTACATTGAAAAAGTTATTTAAATTACTTATTTGTTGATCATTTTTGGAAAATTTATTTATAAAGTTCAATAGCTACTCATAACAATTAAAAAAAATTGGATGTAAAAAAAAATTGAACATACAGGCTTGTGACTTTTTAAGTTTTCGTGTTCGAGTCTCTGCTTGTAAACTTCTTTTTTTCATAAATTTTTTTGCATTTTATTTCTAAATTTTTATTATTCACAAGAAGCAAAAATAATAGAATTGTAATGACAACACATATTTGCATGATTATTATTATAATATTAAACAAACTCATAAGTAACATGCAAAAAAATTCGTGAAATTAAAAATCTCGAGCACAAAAATTGGAGCAGGGAACCCTTGGCTTAACAAGTTGACACGCTACCGCTTCGCCCGCCAACCCACTTATAGCTAAAGTTACACCTTTAGATATATAAGTTCCCATACAAACTTTAGGGCTCTTTTTCTCAAAATTGGCTACCCATTGGTCTGTAGAACTTGAGCATGGTATGAGGTTTCATCATTACGAAGTCTCATTCGGAACTTCATTTCTCATACCGTTTCCTCCCCTTACCAGTACAAATAGACTGGTCCATCGACATATAGTATGGACTACGCATAGACAGAAAAAATGGTCGGCTGAAAGAAAAAGATAACGACTGGTGGCGGCCAAGCCCTATCTTCTTCTAACCAGCAGCCGTAGTACGAGAGTATAGAAAACATAGGCAATGGGAACATTAGAAAAGGAGAACAATTGGCCGCCACCTCATTTCCTCTTTGTTTATTTGAGCGGACACTTTTTCAAAGGATCTAAGGTAGAGATCGCGTAGTCCACACTATATGTCAATAGAGTGGACATACCCATGTATTATGTACCTCGCGATCTTTATATGCGGAATATATGTACTGTGACGTGAATTTCGGAAATTCAGTCACAAAGATTGCTAGGAGTAGGGAAAAGACATCATCCACCTGCAACGATCCTCCAAACGTCGGTCACCCGACATTCCAAAGACAGCTTTTCTTGTCTCGCTTACCGTTGATGCACTCTGTTTCCGTCTATCGTCCTTTCTACCTATTTCTGTTTCGCTTTTCTGCTTTTTTTTGTTTTTATTTTTATTTTCGAGCTTTCCTATTCGCACTCGCCTACCTTCTTTACCGTCCTGGGCCAATCTACGTCTACACCACGAGCACGAAGCTGACCGCCACAAAGAGTTCCTGAGCTACCGGACGAGCGCTCGACAGAGGCTGGACCAATCTGCTGTCCGTTCCGGAGGACTTCCGTGGAGCTCGGGATACCCGGGATGGGATCCCTCTACTACTTCTGCCGGCCGCCCATACGGACCGCAAAAAGGGCCTTCGCCACTCGTGCCGCCGATAGGAGGAAAGGATGGTCCCCTATCGTGCCGCCAGTCGCCGAACGTTCCCTAGCGTTCCCGTTATCAGTGGCCCCCGGAGAAGAAACCAGGGCATACTCTTCGCCGGATCCTGCTGCTCGCACCGAGGACTCCCGATCGGCCGCACCAAGGATTCCCGCGCTCAGCTCGGCCCTCTCCGCCTATCTTCGGACTCGAGCCGCCTAATGCTTCGTCTCTGGCTACCGTCAAGCGTTAGATTACCTATTTTGTATTATTATATTTTGCTATCGCTCTACCGTGCGAATAAGGAATTATTAATTTAGGAGGGGGCCCCTAGGGCTCTTCCTCTAGCGACGAATTCCGGCTCGTTCACTTACGTTTGGAGCGTCTTAGCAGGTGTACCTTTTTCAAAAGAGTAGTATAGTGAACCACGCCGAGCCGAATTCAGCCGATTAAACAGTCCTAAGTTAAAACCCAAAAGGAACCGATATCGATTTACAAGGCTAAGATTATATTGAAGGAAGGAAGGAAGGACGTCTGAGGACCGATTTCCTCGATTCTGGATTTTGTATATTGGGTGAGCTCCTTTCGTTACCGTTATTTGGGAGATTTTTGTGTATTTAATTGAAGTAATACCGTCTAGGCCTTTTGTCTCGACGGCGCATTTTCTCGCTTACCGGGACTGAATTCCCCCAGTCCCTCTAAGTAAAAGGACGATAGTGCCGGATACCGTTATCTTATTTAGCTTTTTCGTTTATTATCGTAGAATATCTTTCATATCGAATCTATTGTAATTAATTTCGTTTTCTCATAATTCAGTGCTTTGGAATTGTCGAATATTTTATAAGTTACCGATTATTTTCTCGACCACGTGGAAACACCTAGGGCCCCGGCGTCCCCGGCTTGGCCGTTTCCCGTTGAGTCTTTCTAGTTGCTTTGATTAAATATCTTTTGGCTTTTCTATTTTTTTTTCCCGGCGTTATATGTCGCTTTATTATATGGAATTTTGACTCTAAATAATTCTTTTATTGACCGTATATTTTCCTGTATTTTTCGCTGTCGTTATAAGGAATGGCTTCCTCCTCTTGATTTGCTCCATATTTCAATTTTGAAGGAATTCGTAATTAACGTCTTCTTGTAATATTTTTCCGATACCGTACGCTGTTGGTCGAGCGTAGAGTCACCTTTTTTTAGTTGTGCGTACTCGCCTAATGCGAGACTAAAGGACGTACTGACTATCAGTGGCGTACCTACTATTAATTTATTCTTACCGCGTATAATATTCTTGTGCTAATTTTCTGAGAGCTTGCCATTTCTTGTGACTATTGTATATTGCTGGTACTATTTATGTTAATTTATTTGCGTGCGTTTCATACCTGTGTTCCTCGCTACCATTTGTGACGTGATTTTTCGAATCACGGTCCCAAGGCGGCTCCGGTTACCGATAAAGATAACGTTCTCGATTTCTGGTTCTCTTCGGATCGCCACCCTGCTCAGAAGCTACGCTCTCGGATTGATTCGCATATATATGTCAAGGCTCTCGGAAGATTTCGTTGTTGTTTAGTGGAGGTCGAGGTGCTCGAATCTGCCGTGGGGAGATAGTCTCGACGTACCGAGTTGCCCGGCAGAGGAGAGTACCCGACGGAGACGTCTCCACGGACCAGCAGAATCCCGGATGAAATACCGGCGCCCCGCTGGAGATGGGCAAAGGGCTGTAGAGCGGGCGGAGATATAGTTTTGATACAGTTAAGGGCAGGAGAGGAACCTCCTGCCTGAGTTAAGGATGTGGTGCCCAGCTGTCGCCCGATGCCATGGGGAAGCGGCCGTGGAGGATCTCCAGAAATTACGTACCGATTCGTTAAGGAACGCTCTCGATTTGGTTTAAAGGGACGACTCGAAGGTGATAGAAGTGTTATCGGTTAAAAGGCTCTCGACCAATCAGAATGGTTAGTTCTCGGATTTGGCTATTGTCAAAGCAGTCTGTCTCGGGGCACCGACCGAGGTGTCACGGGCTGGCTCGTGCTCCCGTGCTATCTGTTGATAGTTTTTCTTGCCGTGTTTCGCTCCGGTATAGCAAGTTCTCGAATCGTATAGTTCTCGCGTTGTTCTCGCGATATCCAGGCAATTCTATGAATTCCTGTGAGTGTTACGGAGGTGTAGTGCTGTGCCTTAGTGCAGTGCTCACCAGAGTGTCCTTTGGATACAGTTCTCGGCCTGCCCGGATTAGCTGTACCAGCTCCGGTGAGTCTTCCAATTTATTAATTGGGGACGGGATCTCGATGGATAGTTTAAATTCGTTCTGATACGTTCTCGGTTCGTCGCTCTCTATCACTCGCACTATTTGCCGGACTCTTACTCCGACCCTCTCTACCTCAAACCTAGCAGCCTGAGCGGCCGTGCATTTCCGTAACCGTCCGCTCCCGTTCGTGTATCCAGTTGCGTTTGCTGATTTTACGCGACCCCAAAGATCAGCACCTACGGTTGCGTTTCTCGATTTCACGCGTCAACAAAAATCGAAAGGATCCGTTAAGCTATCGCCTCGTCTGATAGGTTCCGTCAGAGCTCTCGTTCTTGGTGGAGTTGGGCCTGTTCCACCCCAACTCCCAGTTTATACCGGCTCGTCAGTTCCCGGTGAAATAAGAATTGACTGGCGCCCGCCTGGCTTGCGGATGCACGAACGACGGGCGGACGGCCGAAGGTAACGTAGGTTGGTTCTCGAAGATAGTTCGTTCTCTGAGTTTTGCTATCGGTGTCGGGTCACGAAAAGAAATACGTTACAAATGGCGCCCAACGTGGGGCCAGCCAGCAAATAGTGTGTTACCGTATGCTCTCGACTACTTTTGCTCGCGAAGAGATGCTCCCGAGCACGTCTCGTTTTCGACCTATGCTCCCGGTTACGATGATTCTTCATAGATCCCGAAGCGGTCACGCTCGTTCGGCGATCGGTCACCGATCTGCTGTAGCTCTCGAACCCTAGCAAAATTCCGATGCACTTTCTTGCATCAGGCTATCGCCTTGCGAAAACAAAAATCGCTAGTTATCGAAAAAGTTCTCGGTGAGGAAATTTCAAATTTCCTCCTCTCGCGATCCCCACCCATCGGTGACGTTCTCGACGCGGTTACCCCTAGGTGACAGCAAGGTTACCGCTTTATTGTGAAGCTTAGGCTAAACACGGTAAACGGTCGCGAATATTCCCCTCCGGGAATCTTCGACTTTGAAAAGTCACGTTCTCGTTCCCCGCTTGTGACGCTCCTCGAGTTGTCATTCCCGGGTGACCCTATCGGTCACCGAGGTATTGTTCCTATGAAGACGGTTATCGAAACGGTTCCCGGATTCTGAAAAACAAGTTTTTCAGAAGATTTCGAAGGACCCCCTACCCTAGAGTCCTGGTTCGCGACAGCCGAAATCGGCAAGCTCTCGGTCACTTCGTTTCGAAACATCGCCGAATACCGTCAACGTGACAAACGAGGATGACTTCACCCGTAAGCTCTTGCCCCGGAGAGGAAATGGAGTTGGAGCTGCTGGAGAGCGAGGACCAGCAAGGAGCATGGTTCGAGGAGATGTTGGAGGCCACAGCGGCCCTCAAGAGAACGGCGGGCAGACCCCCCGTGGATCACCTCGACATGATCAGGGCGTGTGCCGCGTCACTCTCGGCCAGCGGACACGGGGACGCTACCTCCGCCCCGGCGCTGATCCAGACCATCAGGGAGCTGGCACAGGAGGCGGTGAGGCCACCCCCGGAGGAGGTGGGCCCGCTACCGACCGGCGAAGCGGTTCACAGCGTCGCGGAGCCCATTCCATCGGGCCCGACGAAGGCACCAGAGGAGCTGGAGTCGCGACCGACCGGCCAAGCGGCCCCCGGCGCCGCTGAACCCGGACCGAAGGGCCCGAAGAAGCTCCCGGAGTGGACCACGGCCCGGAGGAAGAAGGCCAGCGCCGCGAACACCTCGGCGCCAAGAGCCACCGGCTCCCGGCCAGGGGCAACGACCCACCCAGCCCAGAGGAAGGCTCTCGAACGGGCTTGTTATAGCTGTGGGGAGACAGGTCACCGCTATTCCGACTGCCCACACGGCCCACCAACCACCGTTTTCTGTCGCCGCTGCGGGAGGAAGGGCAAAACCCAGGCGACCTGCCCGTCCTGCAGCCAGGACTGGCGACAGCGCGGGCCGTACGTTCCGCGGGCCGGCCGAAACGTGCCCCGAGAGGAGCTAAAGGCTCTGCGGTCGGAGAGACCTCGGTCTCGAAGACCAAGGGGACCTAAGGCGTCCCTCGGTGGTCCGCCGAAGCCACCGGCTATCGGTTCCGTCAGGGGAACCAACGGGGATAGGGCTTGCCCGAACCCTTGAGGAGACCCTGAGGTAGTTCTCGGTGTGGACTCCATAGTCCTAGTTCTCGTACTTGGCCTTCGGGCCAATTGCTCTCGTTACCGGCTCTCGGGCCTAGCTCTCGTTATGTGTGTCGAAAGACCGCTCAGCACTCGTTAAAGGAAGGGACCCTAGGTCCCAACCTTTGGAAGTGTGTCGAAAGACCGCTCTGCTCTCGTTAAAGGAAGGGATCCCAAAAGTCCCAACCTTTAGTGCCTGGATCGCAAGGTCTACGGCTCCCGCTAACGGAAGGGACCTTCAGTCCCAGCTTTCGGTACGGGAACTCTATGATTCCACAGCTCACGCTACAGAGAGGGACGTCAAGCCTCCTCTCATGAACCGTGGAACGCGAATCCGCGCAGCCCGCGTTGACAGGGCAGACCACGGGCCCTAGTTCTCGATCCGCGAAACGCGAAACCGCGCAGCTCTCGAAGAAACCGAAGGATCTGAGGTCCTAGCTCCCGGTGTGTTCGCATGCTGACAGTTCTCGAAGAAGCAAAGGGCCCCGCGAGGACCCTTAGTTCGCGATACGCGTGTCAAAGGACAGCCGCTCTCGAAACATAGGCCTCCGGCCTCAGTTCGCGACGTGCGAGTCACGGGACTCGAGTTTCGGAAAGTGGTTCCTCAAGCCCTGCTCGCGAAGATGGACAGCCATCAAGCTCACGGAATACAGCTCTCGGATATAATACGAAGATCCCTAAAGGGTAACGTACGCTCTCGACTTTCGTGTTTGTTCGCGTCCTGTCATCAACGTTCAATGTCCGTTTGTCGATCTCTGTTTGATACTTTCTCGGGGCGAGAGAGGATCAACCTCTCACGCGTTCTCGGTTCGCCTGCGAAACATATTAAATCAGTTCTCGGCAGTAAACAGCAGGTGAACAAGGCTCGCTATCGTTATGGCTCCCGAAATAAGCTCTGCTTAATACCTTCTCGGAGCGCCAGGGCCAATGCCTCCGCGCGATCTCGATCTACCCGCGCAAAATAAGAACTTGGCTATCGACAGTAACCAGCGGGTAGAACCTCGTGCTATCGAAGAAGAATAAATTCAGTTCTGGGTCTCTAGACTTAGCTCACGACAGCAAGGATAACCGACCTCAGCTCTCGTAACAGGAAACAAAAAAAAAAAAAAAAAAGACTTGCGAGATCTCGTGCCGCGCGCGGATAAGGAATCACCGAGAATAATCGGTGAAGAAAACAAAAATTCCCAGCGCGAAGATACCGAAATTATTCCTGTCTGTAAACGGATAGTAGCTCTCGATATTATTGTTCTCGAATATTATTGTCACGCCGAGGAAAACAAAATCTCGTGCCGCTCTCGGTTTACCCGTGACAAGGTAAAAGGCTCTTGCGTGTAAACACGCGTAAGAAGGCAAACGATCTCGGAAAGGAATTAAGTCGATTCCCCGCTCTCGAATTAATTCGCCACTTGGTCTGAGGACCATGCGAAGAGATATCGCTACAAAAAAAAAAATTATAATAGTTCATTTCTCGAGCCGAGAGAGTAAACATCTCTCGCGCGATCCCGGCTTACCCGCGAAATATTAATTGAATAGCTCTCGACAGTAACCAGTGGGTAAGACATCGTTCGCTCTCGGATTATCGTATTCTGCTTTCTCGTTCCAGGAGACCTCGGTCCCTGAAACAGTTCTCGATTTCAGTTCACAACTTAAGTACGGCCTAAGGGCCAGAACTAGCTCACGATCGGAAGTAGGACAGAAGGGTCTGGTTACCAAGTTCTCGAATAGTGATCTTTAAACATCTTCTCACGCCTACGAATTATCAGGCAGCTCTCGCCTTACCTACATCTATGTTATTGTTGTCACTCTGTCTCGCTCTCGCTCATAACGGTGGGTAAGAATACCGGCTATCGAAACTGGTTTCGACTGACCACAGTTCACGAAGTAAATTAGTAAATGTCGTAATTGACAAGCTCTCGGCCGAAATATTAATTTCGGAAAAGTAAAATTTTCTCGAGCTGGAGAAATTTCTCCGGCTGGTTTTCGATCTTCCCCGCCATCATCTAGCTCTCGACAGTAAACAGGGGAATGAATAATAAGCTATCGAAAAAAAAACCAATTATATAATCCAGTTCTCGAATATGTCGGAATACCGACGAAAATATTCTAATCAGGAAGTTGGCTCTCGGTCAGATCTGCTTGCACTAGCTCTCGTTTCGATCTCTAAGCCTCAACCACCCTTAAGAGGTGGGGAGTTGTGACGTGATTTTTCGAATCACGGTCCCAAGGCGGCTCCGGTTACCGATAAAGATAACGTTCTCGATTTCTGGTTCTCTTCGGATCGCCACCCTGCACAGAAGCTACGCTCTCGGATTGATTCGCATAGATATGTCAAGGCTCTCGGAAGATTTCGTTGTTGTTTAGTGGAGGTCGAGGTGCTCGAATCTGCCGTGGGGAGATAGTCTCGACGTACCGAGTTTCCCGGCAGACGAGAGTACCCGACGGAGACGTCTCCACGGACCAGCAGAAGCCCGGATGAAATACCGGCGCCCCGCTGGAGATGGGCAAAGGGCTGTAGAGCGGGCGGAGATATAGTTTTGATACAGTTAAGGGCATGAGAGGAACCTCCTGCCTGAGTTAAGGATGTGGTGCCCAGCTGTCGCCCGATGCCATGGGGAACCGGCCGTGGAGGATCTCCAGAAATTACGTACCGATTCGTTAAGGAACGCTCTCGATTTGGTTTAAAGGGACGACTCGAAGGAGATAGAAGTGTTATCGGTTAAAAGGCTCTCGACCAATCAGAATGGTTAGTTCTCGGATTTGGCTATTGTCAAAGCAGTCTGTCTCGGGGCACCGACCGAGGTGTCACGGGCTGGCTCGTGCTCCCGTGCTATCTGTTGATAGTTTTTCTTGCCGTGTTTCGCTCCGGTATAGCAAGTTCTCGAATCGTATAGTTCTCGCGTTGTTCTCGCGATATCCAGGCAATTCTATGAATTCCTGTGAGTGTTACGGAGGTGTAGTGCTGTGCCTTAGTGCAGTGCTCACCAGAGTGTCCTTTGGATACAGTTCTCGGCCTGCCCGGATTAGCTGTACCAGCTCCGGTGAGTCTTCCAATTTATTAATTGGGGACGGGATCTCGATGGATAGTTTAAATTCGTTCTGATACGTTCTCGGTTCGTCGCTCTCTATCACTCGCACTATTTGCCGGACTCTTACTCCGACCCTCTCTACCTCAAACCTAGCAGCCTGAGCGGCCGTGCATTTCCGTAACCGTCCGCTCCCGTTCGTGTATCCAGTTGCGTTTGCTGATTTTACGCGACCCCAAAGATCAGCTCCTACGGTTGCGTTTCTCGATTTCACGCGTCAACAAAAATCGAAAGGATCCGTTAAGCTATCGCCTCGTCTGATAGGTTCCGTCAGAGCTCTCGTTCTTGGTGGAGTTGGGCCTGTTCCACCCCAACTACCAGTTTATACCGGCTCGTCAGTTCCCGGTGAAATAAGAATTGACTGGCGCCCGCCTGGCTTGCGGATGCACGAACGACGGGTGGACGGCCGAAGGTAACGTAGGTTGGTTCTCGAAGATAGTTCGTTCTCTGAGTTTGGCTATCGGTGTCGGGTCACGAAAAGAAATACGTTACACATTATATCGCTTATTATCTGACTCTTTCCGATTGTCGGGAAATTTCGCGAGTGAATTTGTTCTGTGTTTTCGTACCGATACGAAGTTAAACTTTTATTCTCGCGTGTATTTCGTAATCGCGGATTTATTGAAACATTGTCGAAAACATCTTTTGCGTCGGCGCGGATTCGTCCCGCTGCCGTATCGTATCGCCAGAGGGCCGTAGTCCCTCGTTAGTTCCGCGTTTCGTTTTTAAGAATTTTAGTTTATATAGAATCCCTCAAGAACATCGCTTTGTATTCGTATTGTAAGGATTTTGTGCCATGATTTCGCTTTCGCACCTTAGTGAATCTCACTAACGATTTACTTTATCTTTTCTGCTTTTCTCACGCTGTAGCTTTCTGTATGGCTTGCATGCCGCTTTCCTGACTTGATTTAATATAGCTTCGGTGCGTTAACCTTACTGATTTTTCTCTAATCTCTTTCTTTTACCTTTTCTCTTATCGCATGCCTATTCCTTCTCTCGTCTAGCCTCTTGAACGCCACGACGCTCTCCCAGGTGAGCTAGCCTCTGAACCGGGTATATTTCTGGAGTTTTCGTCGACCGCTTGATTCTCTCTCTCTCTCGCTTCTGTTTCTATTTTTCTTCGCGCTTCCTTCTCCTATCTTGGCGGTGTCGCCGTTTTCGTGTCTCGTTCGTTTTCCCTATTTGGCGGTGTCGCCGTTTGTGAATCTGTCTCTTCACGTTATTGGCGAAGTCGCCGTTTACTTATATTTCTCTTTTCTATCTTGGCGGAGTCGCCGTTTATCGATCTTTCTCTTTTCTATCTTGGCGGTGTCGCCGTTTATCGAGCTTTCTTTCTTCTATCTTGGCGGAGTCGCCGTTTATTCGTAGTTCCCTTTCTATCTTGGCGGAGTCGCCGTTCCTATCGTTTCACTCCTCTTCCCTTGGCGGTGTCGCCTTCCCGGTTTCCTGTTCCCTTTCATTGTTCCGAGTTTTCCCGCGTCTTCCGAAAGATTTCTACGATCTCGAGTGCCCTGCACTCGCGGTGTTCTCCCCGGAGATCACCTGGCGCCCAACTCTATCTAGCCTATCGCGTATCGGGTCTTTTGAATATCGGAATTTATAGAGAGAGGATCATACGGCGTTTTGTGTACGGTTCCCTATTTCCTGAATACCGGTTGTCGTCTATCGAATTTCGAATTGAGATTTTGTTTTGGGGAATAACGTCGCAGTACATATAGCATTTCCATAGGTAAAATCCATTTGCAGGTGGCTTTTTAATGCGGTTTTAAAGGTTCATGAAAATTCCGGGTTCCTCCTTCTACTTTACTTATATTTTTTATATGCTGTTTTCTGTGGAACGTATCAACGGCATAAAAATAGACACTACTGTATAATATAATAAAATGTATATAGTATAATATAATCATGCATTTGCTACATTCCAAGTTAATTAATAGATTCAATAAGCAGAGATGATTAGGGAGATTGCCAATGGGCCGATATTCTTGAAACCAATTTTATTTGAGAGTAAACACGCCACCTGAGCGGGGGGCCGTCGAACCGTACCCACGTTTTTGATTGGTCGAGTATATATAGATATACTACGCGTGATATTCGTGAGCTCCGTGAGACGCATGGACTATAACGGGTGGCACTTTAAAGCGTATGTTTTCTATTGTCGACGCGTCACCTAGACGGAGAAGCTTCGAACCATACCCACGTTTTTGATTGGTCAAGCGTATGTATCAGAGTACTCTAGCAAACTCGAAACGTGTATAACAACTGAAATACAGTTTTCCCAATCTGTACGTCACGGTAATTAAATATCATACGTTCATGGTAACGAGTCAACGTGCAAGAGTCTCGGGTTCGAGACCCGATTATTATTACTTTTTTTTTATTCATGAACAATGCTTATTGAATCTATTAATTAACTTGGAATGTAGCAAATGCATGATTATATTATACTATGTACATTTTATTATATTATACAGTCGTGTCTATTTTTATGCCGTTGATACGTTCCACAGAAAACAGCATATAAAAAATATAAGTAAAGTAGAAGGAGGAACCCGGAACTTTCATGAACCTTTAAAACCGCATTAAAAAGCCACCTGCAAATGGATTTTACCTATTGAAATGCTATATTTACATATATTCCGCATATAAAGATCGCGAGGTACATAATACATGGGTATGTCCAGTCTATTGACATATAGTGTGGACTACGCGATCCCTACCTTAGATCCTTTGAAAAAGTGTCCGCTCAAATAAACAAAGAGGAAATGAGGTGGCGGCCAATTGTTCTCCTTTTCTAATGTTCCCATTGCCTATGTTTTCTATACTCTCGTACTACGGCTGCTGGTTAGAAGAAGATAGGGCTTGGCCGCCACCAGTCGTTATCTTTTTCTTTCAGCCGACCATTTTTTCTGTCTATGCGTAGTCCATACTATATGTCGATGGACCAGTCTATTTGTACTGGTAAGGGGAGGAAACGGTATGAGAAATGAAGTTCCGAATGAGACTTCGTAATGATGAAACCTCATACCATGCTCAAGTTCTACAGATCAATGGGCAGCCAATTTTGAGAAAAAGAGCCCTAAAGTTTGTATGGGAACTTATATATCTAAAGGTGTAACTTTAGCTATAAGTGGGTTGGCGGGCGAAGCGGTAGCGTGTCAACTTGATAAGCCAAGGGTTCCCTGCTCGAATTTCTGTGCTCGAGATTTTTAATTTCACCAATTTTTTTGCATGTTACTTATGAGTTTGTTTAATATTATAATAATAATCATGCAAATATGTGTTGTCATTACAATTCTATTATTTTTGCTTCTTGTAAATAATAAAAATTTAGAAATAAAATGCAAAAAAATTTATGAAAAAAAGAAGTTTACAAGCAGAGACTCGAACACGAAAACTTAAAAAGTCACAAGCCTGTATGTTCAATTTTTTCTGAAAAATGGAATTTCACATTGAATAAATGATTTGTTACTTATTTTTTTATTATTTTTGTAAAATTTATTAATAAAGTTCAATCATTACTCATAAAAATTTTTAAAAATTTCATGCAAAAAGAATTGAACCTTGTGACTTTTTTTTAAGTTTTTGTGTCCGAGTCCCTGCTCGTAAAATTTTTTTTTCATGAATTTTTTGAATTTTATTTCTAAATTTGTTTAATAATATAATAATAATCAAGCAAATATGTATTGCCATACATGTCTGTATGTCATACATGTCATACGTATCATACCTGATACGTTTATATTTATTCGCTGTTTGCTTCGAAATGTAAAGCGAACTGCCACTTTCGAGACGCAAGAAACAAATGATGAAAACGCACGGGAGGCACATTCACGGGACTTTTTGGAAAAAACAAAGCGGAGAAGGATGGCACTCTATCTGAATTTTTAATATCATAAATAATATGTATTAAAATGAAGAGCATATTTTAAAAAAAGCAATTATTTTATATCGTGATATAAAACGCAAAATATATCTGTTTAGACATATTTTGTTTCATATATTTTTGGGTAGCTTAATTAGGGTGCTTCTATGGGCAATCGCATGAAATGCCATAAATTCTGAATTTTTCAGTATATTTGTCAATACACTGTGCAAGCTCTTACGAAGTTTTAAGGGGTTATATACAGTCAGGAGGCCCAGAAAAATTCATTTTTCAAGAATTTTTCTTAAGAAGACCTTTTAATGTATTAAAGTAAAATTTTGTACACATATTATGGTAACTAATTAATATCGGTCAGCGTAAATGAATTTTGATTGAAAATGTGTCTAATGCCAAAAAATTGTGGTGAATTGACAACACTGTATTTGAGATAGGAGGTATGTGGTACGTGTAACGCACACACTCGTATTTTTGTTACATATATACACCTATAGTTCGCATGCAATTTTATAAATATAAGAATTACTCGAGCCAGCTGTTGCAATCTGTCAATCATATTATCAGAGCTGCTACGCGAAGCGCGCTGCTCATAGTCGGCAACCAAAAAAAATGAACACGCCATTGTCAAGCTATCTCAATAATTACGAGTAATTGAAACTCGCATATTTAGGTATATAGTCGAATGCAAATAATATCTCCAATCTTTAATAACCTAAATTATCGTTTTTTAAAAGATTTTATCGCTATCTAGCGATTTATTTATATTTCTAAAATTGCTGTCCATAGAAACACCTTAATAAATTTTACAAAAATAATAAAAAAATAAGTAACTTAAATCATTTTTTCAATGTGAAATTCCATTTTCCTCACATTTATCAACTTTTAAGAAAGTCCTAGTTTTACTAACAATCATTAATTTTTTAATGTCTTCTGATATTAGTTTTCAATGGCACATCGTTTTCAACAACAAAGTCCATTTCTAGAGTGAAAGAAATTTTACATTGAAAAAGTTATTTAAATTACTTATTTGTTGATCATTTCTGGAAAATTTATTTATAAAGTTCAATAGCTACTCATAACAATTAAAAAAAATTGGATGTAAAAAAAAATTGAACATACGTGTGACTTTTTAAGTTTTCGTGTTCGAGTCTCTGCTTGTAAACTTCTTTTTTTCATAAATTTTTTTGCATTTTATTTCTAAATTTTTATTATTTACAAGAAGCAAAAATAATAGAATTGTAATGACAACACATATTTGCATGATTATTATTATAATATTAAACAAACTCATAAGTAACATGCAAAAAAATTGGTGAAATTAAAAATCTCGAGCACAGAAATTCGAGCAGGGAACCCTTGGCTTATCAAGTTGACACGCTACCGCTTCGCCCGCCAACCCACTTGTAGCTAAAGTTACACCTTTAGATATATAAGTTCCCATACAAACTTTAGGGCTCTTTTTCTCAAAATTGGCTGCCCATTGGTCTGTAGAACTTGAGCATGGTATGAGGTTTCATCATTACGAAGTCTCATTCGGAACTTCATTTCTCATACCGTTTCCTCCCCTTACCAGTACAAATAGACTGGTCCATCGACATATAGTATGGACTACGCATAGACAGAAAAAATGGTCGGCTGAAAGAAAAAGATAACGACTGGTGGCGGCCAAGCCCTATCTTCTTCTAACCAGCAGCCGTAGTACGAGAGTATAGAAAACATAGGCAATGGGAACATTAGAAAAGGAGAACAATTGGCCGCCACCTCATTTCCTCTTTGTTTATTTGAGCGGACACTTTTTCAAAGGATCTAAGGTAGGGATCGCGTAGTCCACACTATATGTCAATAGACTGGACATACCCATGTATTATGTACCTCGCGATCTTTATATGCGGAATATATGTAAATATAGCATTTCAATAGGTAAAATCCATTTGCAGGTGGCTTTTTAATGCGGTTTTAAAGGTTCATGAAAGTTCCGGGTTCCTCCTTCTACTTTACTTATATTTTTTATATGCTGTTTTCTGTGGAACGTATCAACGGCATAAAAATAGACACGACTGTATAATATAATAAAATGTACATAGTATAATATAATCATGCATTTGCTACATTCCAAGTTAATTAATAGATTCAATAAGCATTGTTCATGAATAAAAAAAAAGTAATAATAATCGGGTCTCGAACCCGAGACTCTTGCACGTTGACTCGTTACCATGAACGTATGATATTTAATTACCGTGACGTACAGATTGGGAAAACTGTATTTCAGTTGTTATACACGTTTCGAGTTTGCTAGAGTACTCTGATACATACGCTTGACCAATCAAAAACGTGGGTATGGTTCGAAGCTTCTCCGTCTAGGTGACGCGTCGACAATAGAAAACATACGCTTTAAAGTGCCACCCGTTATAGTCCATGCGTCTCACGGAGCTCACGAATATCACGCGTAGTATATCTATATATACTCGACCAATCAAAAACGTGGGTACGGTTCGACGGCCCTCCGCTCAGGTGGCGTGTTTACTCTTAAATAAAATTGGTTTCAAGAATATCGGCCCATTGGCAATCTCCCTATTCATCTCTGTTAGTACTAATAGCGAGTTCTGAATACGGGCTTTAGTAAACGCTCAGTTTTAAAAACGATTTTCTCCTTCTTGATTGGAGGATCCAATGGAATTAGGTAAATATTGTAACGTGGCGTCCGCGGGACAGCCAGTTACATAAAAGCATAGAGGTTGGATCGTTATTTCAATAAAATAAGCAAAAAACGTATTCGGTGCAATGTACGCAGGACGGTCATACGACCACGGGAAGTTGGCCGTAATTTTTTTATTTCTTCATCTATCTTTGTTTTTCACGTGGCCAATCGATGCGGAATCGTTTGTAGGTACCGAATAAATAATAAAAACATTTGTTAGGTTAAGTTAGGTTAGATTAGCTAAGAATTCCAATGCTGTCACACCCCAAGGTATTAGTTTTTTTTTTAAACATTAGCTTGCAGTTTTGACCTCTTAATTATATTTCCGGCTATCTTCACATCGCATATTCCATGCGTTACCCCCACTCCCGGCCAGCGAGACGGTAGATTGTTTTTCGCTATTTTAAGCGAAATCGTCATCTAACAAATGTTTTAATTAGTTTATTCGGTACCTACAAACGATTCCGCGTCGATTGGCCACGTTAAAAACAAAGATCGATGAAAAAATAAAAAAATTACGGCCAACTTCACGTACTTTTTTACTTTTGATTTTTTTAATAAACCGTTAACCAACAAATGTTTTAATTAATCCAACAAATACCTACAAACGACCTACAAACGATCTGCAAAAGAAAAAGTTCAGAAAGTCAAAGTGTGCCGCAGAGATGAGTAGGGAGATTGCCAATGAGCCTGTTTTTGGTGGTCGCAATTTTTCTCTGGTTTCGGCGCGCCACCTTAGCGGAGGGCCCTCGAAGCAGTTCCACGTTTTTGATTGGTCGTATATACAGGGTGTCCCAGAACTACCTGACCAACGGGGTATAGCGGTGTTCGGGAGGCACCACTGATCACGAAAATGACCTTCCTTTTGTCTGGAAGGTCATAGTTTTTAAATGGGAGCAGGTCAAAGTTGACCAATCGGAGGAAGGCGTCAAGAGAAACGTAGGCACCTGCAAACTCTGAGTTTTCTTCCCTCGCTTTTGTTTCTCGGTACTTCGGGCAGGATGACGTCAGCCGAAGACATACATATTGGAAACAAGAAACAAGCTACCGAGAAACAAAAGCGAGCGAAGAAAACTCAGAGTTCGCAGGTGCCTACGTTTCTCTTGACGCCTCCCTCTGATTGGTCAACTTTGACCTGCTCCCATTTAAAAACTATGACCTTCCGGACAAAAGGAAGGTCATTTTCGTGATCAGTGGTGCCTCCCGAACACCGCTATACCCCGTTGGTCAGGTAGTTCTGGGACACCCTGTATATAGTAATACCAGAGATGAGTAGGGAGATTGCCAATGAGCCTGTTTTTGGTGGTCGCAATTTTTCTCTGGTTTCGGCGCGCCACCTTAGCGGAGGGCCCTCGAAGCAGTTCCACGTTTTTGATTGGTCGTATATATATAGTAATACTACGCGTGTTAATCTGGAGCTGTGTTTTGGCGCGTCGACGCGCCACCTGAACGAGACTCTCGAAGCAGTTCCACGTTTTTGATTGGTCAAATGAATTCGTGTGTTCCTCGAGATCCACGATTTTAAACCGCGTGAACACTCAAATAGGGAGACTTGTATCTACCTTTTTTTTACAGGATATTGCATAAACCGTAGTAATAGGTAGTCAATACCCTTAATATCCATATGAAGCTTTGGAAATAATTAGAGTAAGCAAATCAAACTTTAAAAAAAAAACCTCGAACGTGGGTAACTACAGAAATATAAGTTTGCTAAATAACATACCACAATGACTCGATGGCACACGTGCTTGCTGCTTTAAGGATGTTGTTCGGTAAAATGAAAGATCCAACAGAGGATTAAAACTTTCACCAAATATTCTTCGAATTATTAAAAAAATATTTCTCCTCAGGCAAAAATCGTTTTGCCGTCCGGAATATTGGTAAAAAATGTCATTGAAATTGATGATTTTAATACGCAAAGCATAGACGCATGGCCTATATTAATTTTTTGACATCGATGGAGGTCTAACACATGCATGAAACTTTGCTAACAGTTAAAAGACTCTAAAAGACATTCTAAAAAAAAATGAAATTTTTTGACCGTCTCGATCCATGTTTATTTTGACGAAAACTAAAATTTTCGATAGTATATGAGGTGTGTGGTGGGGGGAACGCTCGCGACGTGGCAACAGCGTAGCTGGGTCGGCGGAGAGGACAGCGCGCATGGACATAGGAATATAGGGACGGAGGATAACCAGAGGGGTTGATGCCCGGGGGGGAGGGGGCCACCATATTGGATATGCCTGATTTTTATTCGCTACCGTACTGCGCATGCTCAGTACCGCTAATTTTGAACATGTGTCAACACTGCTGAATTATATTGGGGACATGAATCTCAAGACATGAATGAATTACCGATAAAAACTTGCATGAAAGTAATTTTATTGTCCCTGGAAAAGAACAATTTTATTGAACAAGTGACGCTTGCTCGTCGATTTATCGACATTGTTTAATGCTATATAATGTAGCCTAACTTTTACATATTTTTGTACAATAGCTCTTGTCAAGTGTACAACATGATTTTCCATGACTGATTGATCATGTGCATGTACATTTAAGTTTGCGAAAAACTTAACGTTTACCAGTTGACGTAAAATTTTATTGGAGAGAAAAGTTTCATTGAATTTCCTTCCAATGAATGTTGTACTCATATGTACCCATCGATAGTTTTGTACCATGCAGAAATAGTTTTAACATGCGGCAAACAATTGTTAAAGCGTTCACGAACATATTCGTAACAACAAGGTGAATAGTAGTGAAGAGTAAGTGCAAATGAACGGATTTCTGGCGTGTACTGTTTGGAAACAGATTCCATGCTGCTTTTTTGCAATAATCTTTTAAAAATTTCACCACTGGACCCACCTAAAGCTTCTATCATATCAGCTTGGACTTCGCTGAGCATTTGTCGATTTCTCAATGTTTCCAAAATGCTTTTGAATTTGACGACTTGGTTATTTTTGCGTTTGACTTCCTGCTTCACAAGTTTCATTTTTTTCTTGTGATCTGCTATCAAAAATCTAATTCCTTTTCTGAGCCTGGATTTCTCAGGAGAATTAAAGATTATTGAACGGTCCACCATCGTTCCTTTGTTCAATTTCGATGCTGAAGGTTCAGTTTCTGATAATTGAGAGATGTCACACACGTTAGGAAAATCATCGGCACAGGTCATTGTTGATTTTTCAGCTGACGTAGAAGGTTGTGCTGAAATTAAAAATTTTATTATCTTCTATTGGAAGTATTCATAATTCAATTTAAAATTATCCTTACATGAAAAAATATCCGTTTCTTGGAATACAGGTCTAGGATTTTCATCACTAAAAGATGATTTTACAACAGAAACCTGACTTGCTGTAAGTATTTTCTGAAACAAATTGTAATAATGTAAATATAAACACTATTTATGATAAGTTCCTTACACTATTTACATAGTTTATCAATTATATTTACTTTATACCTGTGGTAATTTATTTGGCCTAAGTCGGACCTTGTCAGTTGTTCTGTCGAAGCACTCCTCTTCAAAGTGAGCTGAGCAAATGCGAGCATTGTTATTAATATTTGTCGATGAAGGCATTCCTAACAAATCAAGCCATGTACTGAGAATGGTAGGATTTTTTGGAAAACTGAAACAAAAATTCGTAAAATTTGTACTTTAGCAAGGAATTGTCGTAATATTTTACAATGAATATAAAATATGAATACCTGTGAAATGATATCTTTACAGTACCATCGTTGCTGGCATTTTTTTTTTCCAACCTTGACAATCGCTTCGATTGTTACATGATGGCACCTTGCACTGCACCATTTTCGATGAAAAATAACAATACAACCGCTTTGTATCACTTTATAACTTTTACTCTGATATTGAGTTTGTCACTTTTATAACCTCACTTTAAGAATTTGCGGCAATGTCCATGCAATGCTCATGCGCAGAACGGTAGCGAATCACAATCAGGCACATCCAATATGGCGGCCCCCTCTCCCACAGGCTTCACGCCCCTCGCCTTAATAGTGGGTTTATACTCCGTCCCTATATTCCTATGTCCATGACAGCGCGTTACTTGTGCATATACATATGTCTGTTTGGCCGCTGAGCGTAATGGGGCAGTCCGATGTTGCCAGCTCGTTTACCGTATTAGTGTGTGCTTGTCGGTGCACACCATTTGTGCGTGTGCGTAATGGCATTCATGCTAGCGGTACGGTATAACTTTTTGGTGAGATTGTCACCGAACAACGTCCTTAACGTCCGAGAGTCTCGGGTTCGAAACTCACGTCTTACCTCTTTTTTTTGTTTAATTATCAACTATGCTTATTGGTTTACCTATTTAACTGAAGTTTCATGAAATACATGAAAATATTAATCTACAAATATTGTATTACATTACATCGTATACATGCAATAAATTGGTACATGAATCAGCGAACGTTTCTTCTTCCCGAGAGCCTACCTGTGACAAACACCTATGTTACGCTGTTTCATATTTTAATAGCATAAATAATATTTAGACGGATAAAGAAGGCATTACGGAAAATTACCAAAAACAAAAATGCACTTATAAATCTCGGGCATAAAAATAATGATGAGCATATGAAAATGAACCAATTATTTTCTATAGTGAGATGAAACGAATAATGTATCTGGTTAGGGATTTTTTTTCATTTAAGGTAATTTTTTTAAGACATCGAATTATCAGAAAATTATGTCGAGGTATAATTTTAATCTAAACTATCAAAAAGTGAAACAGCCTGCCATACGTGCGAGTGTTATCAAAATTTTTTTTAATCGGCACATTAAAACAAAAAATGAAATCGAGAAATTTATCTATGTTAGAAATGCAAAAGCGTTAAGCGTTAAGCGAATGAAACGAGATTTTTTTCCATTGCTGTCAATTTTTCTCTTACGTCTTCATGAGAGTCCGTATCGCAACAAGTGAGGCTGCGTATTTGTACCAGCTATGGATTACTATTTGTTAAGAACACGCATTGGGCGTGTTGGCAACGATTCAGCTTTGTAATCGTAAGGTGCCGCGTTCGCGTCTAGAGACGAAAACTTTTTTTTTGTTCATTTTTTTTTGTTTAATTTTTTTAAGAGGTAATGCCACTCTAACGGCTTAAAAAATAAAAAATTGTGGTCAATTATTATTAAAAAATAGCATATGTAATATAAAGTCTATTTATATGAATTTATTGTACATTAAACGTCATTAATGTTGTCCAGCTTGTTGATGCAGTGCGATGAGGTAAGAGAGAAGAGTGGACAGTGACTGTTTGACGGACGTATATACCAGGATAAGTGCGTGAAACGCAGCTAGCGCTATAGTGCGAGCGAGACACAAAAGCGTCGTACGGTGCGTCCTTTTCGAACACATGAGTGGGAGTGAGACGGCAGTCCATGAGTCCCACTGAATTGTACCTGGGAACTTGGTGGGACATTGGCGCTAGCTAGCCTGGTCGACAACGTAGGAGGAGTTGCCCCACCAAGCTCCCTAATGCGAGTGAGGGACCGTATTGCTGTCTCGCTTACACTCGTGCTGTGAAACAAGGATGCATCAACGAACGCTCTGGCATCTCGCTCGCACCGTAGTGCTCTCTGCGTTGCACGCACAGGCAGAGGTACGTGAGCAGGCACCGCCCAGTGTCCTCTCTTACCTCACTGCACTACAAGGTGGACCTATTAATGACGCTCAGTGTACACTGGGCCACAGAAATGGTGTCAACGGTAGACGCCGTGCGGTGAGGTAAGAGAGGAGATTTGGGCGGCGCCTGCTCGTCTATCTTGGCCTGTGCGTGCGACGCAGAGAGCACTACGGTGCGAGCGAGACGCCAGAGCGTCGCTCGGTGCGTCCTTGTTGCACAGCACTAGTGTAAGCGAGACGCCAACAAGGCCCCTCATTCGCAATAGGGAGCTTGGTGGGGGACCGCTCGTATTCGGGCGCACGCTTTCTCCCTCTCTCTCAGACTAACGCTCTATGACGAGGACAGCTAGTACCCCGCCAAGAATCGAGAAGGATCTATGGGATTTTCGGTAGTGGGAATGAGATAGACTTTTCGATTATCCGTCCTCGTCAAACAGTGTTAGTGAGACAAAGAGAGATATATGCGACGTGGTGGCTAGGAACAAGTGTCCAGCGTCTAACCCATAGCTACCGTGCGCCCTATTTGCGCAGCAAGAGTGGGGGCGAGACGGCGATAGGTCGAAGGTGCTAGCGTGCCAACTCTGGGACCTATCGCCGTCTCGCCCCCACTCATGCTGCGCAAATAGGGCGCACGGTAGCTATGGGTTAGACGCTGGACACTTGTTCCTAGCCACCACGTCGCATATATCTCTCTTTGTCTCACTAACGCTGTTTGACGAGGACGGATAATCGAAAAGTCTATCTCATTCCCACTACCGAAAATCCCATAGATCCTTCTCGATTCTTGGCGGGGTACTAGCTGTCCTCGTCATAGAGCGTTAGTCTGAGAGAGAGGGAGAAAGCGTGCGCCCGAATACGAGCGGTCCCCCACCAAGCTCCCTATTGCGAATGAGGGGCCTTGTTGGCGTCTCGCTTACACTAGTGCTGTGCAACAAGGACGCACCGAGCGACGCTCTGGCGTCTCGCTCGCACCGTAGTGCTCTCTGCGTCGCACGCACAGGCCAAGATAGACGAGCAGGCGCCGCCCAAATCTCCTCTCTTGCCTCACCGCACGGCGTCTACCGTTGACACCATTTCTGTGGCCCAGTGTACATGATTTTAAGAGTATACTACAATTTTTTTTTCCAAAATGGTGACTTCACATCTTATCGAACAAAACCTTTTGTTCATAACAGTGTTCTGCGGCTGGACGAATTACTTTTTGGAGGTTTGACCTGAAACAAAAATCCAAATAATTTTCAATTCTATATAACAATAGCTGCAGAAGGTCTAATCAGAACTTTGATTTTAGACGTACTTTTTTAATTTCCCTACGTATTTCTCTAGCTATTCTTATACATAACTGAAAAATATTTGGTTTTTTGTTTCGGGTTAAACTTCCAAGGAGTGATCTATCTGGCCGGAGAACACTGTTTTAAACAAGAGGGTTTGTTGGGTACGCCACTATTTCGAAAAAAAATGAAATGAAAAATTGTTGTATACTCTTAAAATCATGTATAATAAATTCATCTTAACAGACTTTATATTGCACATGATATTTTCTAATAATAATTGTTCCTAATTTTATATATTTTTTTGAGCTGCTAAAGTGACATTACTCCTTGATGATCCGGCGTTGCATCGATCGAATGGGGGTGCAAATGATGCAAGGTCGGGTCAGCTTTCATGTATAAAATTCCTATTCGTTCATACAAAACTGTAGCATTAGCTTTATTGTATTTCTACAAATATACACCAAAGTAGTAATAATTTGTGTTGATTGTTTAGCCGAGTGCACCGATCTTCATTGAACAGTAGACATTATGATGGTTACACTAATTTTGCAATTGATAATGCGGTAAAGCTTAAAATGCCTGTCTATATGTTTGATGAATATGATAAGTGCACTCGTTTTCGGGGGGCACCACGAGAAGGCAATCAACATCACCCCCCATATCTAGTAAACATAATATATGAACGAAGCGCAGCTTGAAAAGCCTCCGAAAGACCCCGGGGAACGACTTCGTGAACAAATCTACATTGGAACGCAGCTAAAAGAGCCTCTGACAGAAGTCAGGGTACGTTCCATTATTTTATTACTAATAATTAGATAGAAACACACGAGTCGCAGCTTAAAAAGCCTCTGGTATTAATGCCCAGGAACGAGTTCGTGAATTAGGCTTGATCATATCGCAACTCAGAGAGTCTCTGACAAGAGTCAGGAACGATAAATCAAATACCTTTAATTTTGTTTAATTTTTTGCATTTATAATCAATATTACCTGTTCTTTTTACACGGTCTGCTCGATTATTGAACTTTGTTTGTGCGAACAACTTCACTTTAATCAAGAAGTGCAATAGCTTTACACGATGCTCTCGGCACTCGTGATGTTCGTCAAACCAGTCAGAATGCAGCTGGCTAGTTTCTTGTATAATCTTTCCTGCAAGATTATTCAAGATGTCGTTGCACACCCAGTGTTTCTTCCACAATCGACCGAAAGCCTCAAGTTGAACGCCCACTATACTTTCAAACTTTTGAGTTGGTCGACTGAGCCATGTCACCGTTGGAGCTTCTTCATCTTGATGTTCGTACTCCCGAAATTCGGTGTACATCTCAGTGGAAGAACGTTCGTCCATTGGTGTTTTCAATATGTCGTTGCGACAATTGTCGCACGGATACTTGCGCATTTGGCGCTGAGCTACGTATCCTGCGAAAAAGTTGACAGCATTTTGCTCGTAAACAGATCGCGTGCTTTCATGAAGTTCCTGGGATTCCATCACTGTTTCGACCTCTTCACTTTCACACTGGAGCATCTCTGCAGCCTCTTGGACCTCGATCATTTCGTCGTCTCTGTCATGTTCGAGGGGGTTTTCGAACATTCCCTCTGATCGGTCGAACGCTCTGGCTACCACTGTGCTTGGCTGAATCAAAGCAGCAGCTTCGGGACATTCTACGTTCCCTCTGCTATCACCCCCGATGTATCCAGTGGAGAGTATATGTCTCAATGACAATCGAACCATTCTCGCTGTCGGATTCGGATTGTGGCCTCCGCGTTGTCGCAGTTTGGCGAACAAATGCTCGACCGAATCCTGATTACATAAGGCTGCAGCTAATTCGAATTGGGGCTGTTTGTTTTTTACCGTTCGACACGACTCCAATATCGCATTTACCGAAAGCGGTAGACCTTTTATGCATGGAACTTTCTTCATTTCTTTTTTCCTAGCATCAGCAACAGTCCAGTCGGCAGACCACTGAACGAAATCGCGAAGGATTTTTTCAATCTCCGGATTTCTGTCAGCAAGGGGACGTTTCGTTGGGTTTCCGCTGAAAAGCCTATACGCGTTGCACGCATCTATGACTTTATTCATACGTTCCGCGAAAGCAGCGGTCACTTGCCACGTATTGCTCTTCAACCCTTTCGGATCATTACCCGCGGTTAATATGGCTGCGGCAAATTTATGACTCAACATTTGAAAGGCACGTTTGACATTCATCGCCTCGAAGGATGACGGATGCAAATGCGCTTTCGTGATGTGGGAGAGCAGATTAGAAGTGCTGCAGCAATTATCATACTCCCACGCATCAACAAAGTCCTGATAATTGACCATTACCTCTCCATTGCAATATAATACCTTATGCGTACGGAGAGTGCTCAACAGTCGTTTGATAAGGTGCGGGAAATCGAAAGAAGCAAAGAATTGTTTTTCTCCAATCGTAAAAAAAGGCTTTTCCGCTGATACTTTGAGGTACGAGCCAAAAAGACTTTGATTCGATGGACCCTGGTCACAAGTTATAAGCACTACTTCAGCTCCTGCAGCGGACAATCTGCATAAACATTCTTTTAGCAATTCGTAAATATGGAAAGCCTTCATTCCGGTTCCCGTAAGAAAATATGCTAACGGTTGACGCCAAGGATTTTTTGCATTGATGCTATCGACGCAAAATAAAAAGACGTATCGAGCACGTTCGTCTTTGCGGCCAAGAGAACCGAGATCGACAAGGCCCTCGATACAATCAAACTTCTCAGAATATTCTTCGAATGTTTTGATTGTCATTTCGTCGAATTTCAATGCGCACACGCGATTTTCGGGCGGGAGAATCGAGATTTTATCGGCTAATTTTCCGAAGATGAAATCGCAAAATCCGGGTTTAATGTCAACTTCCGAAATCCAGTTGCGTACGCTACTCTCCGAAGGAAATGAGCAGCCTGCATTCCTTAAACGCGTATACGCCGATGCAGAGTAGTAATATAGCTGCTTCGCAAGGTCTTTTTCCTCTTCGGAGTAAGGAGCCTTCTTGCGATGCAACTGGAGTTTTACCATCGTCCTGGCCGCGGGTTCCCTGCACTCGTGCCGATCGAGGAAGTCGTTGATAGACTCTTTTTTAGCCTTACTCGTGAGGCACGCGTTTTTTGCCGAAGCTCGTCGCA
Organism: Cephus spinipes; assembly: GCA_963971525.1. Classification (NCBI taxonomy): domain Eukaryota; kingdom Metazoa; phylum Arthropoda; class Insecta; order Hymenoptera; family Cephidae; genus Cephus; species Cephus spinipes. The sequence goes on along the minus strand of OZ020580.1, from coordinate 7,170,774 downwards.
GTTTTCGCTGCAGTAATGCAATCTTTTTGCGGCTCACAGACTCTTTTCGTTTTAGAGCTGTTTTATGTTTTTTAAGATTTGCAATCTGTTCATTAAGGCGACCGGTCATTTTTTCTAGAGATTTTACAGTAGAAGGTTCGCAGGATGGGACAGTCGAATGCGCCGGCGGTTCGACCTTTGTCCACGCACAATTTTCATCCTCAGATTCAGAAAAGTTTACTGCGACTCTCCTATATGTGCGAACATGCTTCGTACCTGAAAATTCCGCCATCGCGGCAGTACTGGTAGATGCGCCAGTAGCTGTATTGACCGCCGAAGTGAATAGAGTATCACTTAATTGATCACCGGATTCATCACGAGTTACTAAATCCGAATCGATCGAACGCAATGGTTCTAGAGACGTGATTAAACTTACCGGAGTCTCGTCTCTTTCCAATGTCACATGCAGTTCTCCGACTGCCTTCGTGACATGTACGTCTGATGTTTCCGGCCAAACATCTTCATCCTCGATGAACATCTTTGGAACCGCATCATGAGTCAAACGGCGCTTCGGACCAATGAAACAGCTCGGTTCAAAGTGTTCTTCGCATAGTCCGCAAACTCGAAGAGTAGACGCTGATAACCCTTTCAGTCGCTTATTACCTAGAACGCAATGAAAGAACATGTTCAATGATCAATATAATTGCATCTTAGAAATTTTGCAACAATTATAACTAGTAATAATCAAACAGCAGTGCAACTGCGACAGTTTGAAAATAAAAAAAATGAGCATGAGTCCTGCATGACAGATTCGAATTAAACAGCTGCAAGTTTGTAGAAATCACTATTATCTAACATGAAGTTTTTTTTTCATGAATGTCTACTTCTTTTCAAGGCGCCGCAGATTCTTCAATCATGCATTTTTTAATTTAATTATACATTGATAGTACACAAAAATTCGTGAACCAACGAAATATTTTGTTTTATTACAGACTAAAGCCCGTATTCAGAACTCGCTTTTAGTGCTAATAGTGCGCTTTTAAATTTTTTGTACACATAAAAAATATTTGTCAAAGTCTAGAAAAAAAATTTAGATCATACATTCAAAGATTTTCTTTAAAGAAATTTCAAAAAATCCCTTTATTTTAAGCGCTCTATTGCCTGTCACCTTCTTCATGCCATGCGCTCGTGTACTACACCTCCCACCGCACGCCGCCGCGCCTATCCCTTCTATGCTCGCACGCGATCCCCGATCGCCGCTCGCCGAGCTGCATCGCGACAGAATAGTTTCGACGTGCGACCAAAATGGTAAGTCTTGTTTCCTTTTAATAACATATCGTTCCTCCCTGTCCTTAACGACTTCATCTTCTAGAGAGATGTATCAGTTTAAAAATTATATTGCAATACAGAAACCTCATCGCGGGATATAGTGAAATTTTAGGATACCTACAAAGTTTAATACAATTCATTTGGTTTATTTTACAGAGTAAGGAAGAAACACTCGAGAGCGAGACTGACAAGTTGGCGGCTCTACTGCAACAGAGCGATATGACGTAAGTTTAAAAAAACATGTTCGTGATTAATGTACATATATTATTTTGGACATTCCATTTCAAATTATTTGTATTAACGTATTTTTGTATTGTTTGTAGAAGCGAGAAGCAGCAGCAAGCGCCGGAAAGACCAAAAAAACTGAAGCAAAACCCGCCAAAGAACCAGAAGCAAAGCCGGGAAACAGTTCAGGGCGAGGTGGCGGTAGTACGTATAAATTTTGTATGAACAATTAGTAACTACGAGACACTTTCTTTAAATACTATTATATATTTTGCTCTATTTTCAGATGGAAAACAACAACCGAATTGGCGGTGGAGCCGCAAACAGCGGCAGGCGGCCCAAGGTGGGCAGCAGGGTCCGTACCGTGGCCGCGGAGGGCGAAACCGCCACCCCAATAATCCCCCACCCGCCGAAGCGTCAGAGCGCGCATTACATATAATGATTAACACGATCCTCGATAGAATGTAGGATTTACCTAAATAAATTAATATATTTTACTAATTATAATGGGTTCCCTTTATTCTCCCTCCCCGCCTATAGAGATAGTACTTTTGATAATAGACCCTTTATCTGTAGACTGGATCTTTCAGAGAACATAGAAAAATTTGTGTGTGTAAAGTTGAACTTATATTAATGAAATTTTCTAACTACTGACAGCGAACTTTTAAATCCTGTATTAGACACTGTGTGAAGTTCACTCTAATAAGATTCAGTGTACAGACAAAAGGTATGCTAGATAAGTATACAGATAGAAAGTTAATATTAACAACTCACCTGTACTTTTGATCCATATTGCCAGTCGAGGATCGTCTTTCTTAGGAAACCTGTACAGTCTGGACTTGGTCGTTAATTTTCCGTTTGCACATCCTCTGTACGCACAGAAATCATACTGCCTTTCCTTTTTCTTATTTCCGTGTTCCATACTTGAAACGCTTATATTCATTCACTCTATATTTGAAAACGCAGAGCGAACTGACACTCTCAAACTAGAAGAAAGAACTGAAAAAGGCTAGTAGAAGCCGCGGGAATGTTTTCAGTTTGCTTGCAACATTGTATGCCTTCATGGGTTCGCGGCATATTCTTGAAAAGGTTCCGTTCACTAGTACTTTTCTATGATTGCTATAATTCATTCCCGATTTTTATGTGTTTTATTTGACAAATGGAAAATAATGAAGTCTCTAGCAAGGCGCACATGTCATTGCATAAAGTATTTGTTATAAAACTGCATATGCAATGTCTTGAACTACACATATTTTATTTCGCGTGTGGTTTGTTTAGGACTGCATTATTTTTGAACTTCGCCCTCCCATGCGAGTCATGCAATACCGGGTTAAAAAAAATTAAACAAAAAAGAAATGAAGAAAAAAAAGTCTTCGCGTCTTTAGACGCGAACTCGGCATCTTACGATTACGAAGCTGAATCGTTGCCAACGCGCCCAATGCGTGTTCTTAACAAACAGTAATCCATAGCTGGTACAAATAAGCAGCCTCACTTATTGCGATACGGACTGTCATGAAGACGTAAGAGAAAAATTGACAGCAATGGAAAAAAATCTCGTTTCATTCGCTTAACGCTTTTTGCATTTCTAACATAGATAAATTTCTCAATTTCATTTTTTGTTTTAATGTGCCGATTAAAAAAAAATGTTGATAACACTCGCACGTATGGCAGGCTGTTTCACTTTTTGATAGTTTAAATATTATTCAGCCGAATAGAAAAGTAGTAAAAAATGTTAAAAAAAAATGAAAAGCGTAAAAAACCCACACAATTATTTTATACATATGTATATAAATATGTCCACGGAATACTTTGGGGACCCGAAACATTAAGGGGTCAAACCTGCAAGCTAATGTTTTTTTTTTTTTTTAAATCCAAAACCTTGGGGTGTCACAGCATTGGAATTCTAAGCTAAACTAACCTAATGAAACCTAACCAAACAATATAAACAATTTTATTAACAATAAAAAAATATAAACAGTATGTTCTGATGTAAAAAATAATTCAGAATTAAAATTATACCTCGACATAATTTTCTGATAATTCGATGTATTAAAAATGTTACCTTTACATAGCCTTGAATGGTAAAAATTAAATGAAAAAAAAATCCCTAACCAGATACATTATTCGTTTCATCTCACTATAGAAAATAATTGGTTCATTTTTATATGCTCATCATTATTTTTATGCCCGAGATTTATAAGTGCATTTTTGTTTTTGGTAATTTTCCGTAATGCCTTCTTTATCCGTCTAAATATTATTTATGCTATTAAAATATGAAACAGCGTAACATAGGTGTTTGTCACAGGTAGGCTCTCGGGAAGAAGAAACGTTCGCTGATTCATGTACCAATTTATTGCATGTATACGATGTAATATAATACAATATTTGTAGATTAATATTTTAACTCTGGAGATGATGGTTCTGGACGTAGTCGGCAAGCTTACAGTGAAACAGAACACACTACTCCAAATCGTCGAGAAATTAAATCTACTCCAAATCACCGTAAAAGTCATAAACTTCTATCTATTAATGAGAGGAAGCTTTCTCGCAAATTCGGTTAATGCAAATTATGATGCGACGAAAGTCAAAACAAAAATGCATCGTAAACAAGCCAAATTATAAGTTGTGAGTAACAAGAAAATGTACAATTTAAATTATAGATTTATAAATCCTGCATTAATTCATTTACTTTCCAGCATACTGATGAATATATAGAATTGTTAGCTGCTTGTAAACAGTCGAAGGATGAGCTGTTAACAAAAATCAATACAGCGGTTGATGCCGGACGATCTTCGGAACCCAAGAATCTGTCTGCAGCCGAAATTACTGATCAAGACCACATGTATTTGGATACACAATCGATATCGAGTCATAGCCACGTATCCGTGCATGACTATGACACGAGTATGAGCGCAAGTCCAAGTTATTTCAATGCCGTGGCGCGTGCCTACGATACGGGTCACGTAAATCTCAAGGATTGCGCTGCTGTGATCCTCTATTACGCCAAAAATGCTGCGTCACAAAAATCTTTGGTAAGCTATCGTTGCACGGCTTATATAACGATTGCGTCCACGGTAACACTCTTTTTTAATATTTCCACCAGGTTGAAATGGCTAAATCAACGAATATTCAACCAGTCGACTACTGAGGGACGCCAAGCTATACGAAATTGGAGCGGGAACAAGCGAAATAAGAAGAATTTTAATAAGTAGAGCAATCACTGACGAATATTTAATATTATATTCATATTCACCAGTTCCATTTGGGCTCTTCCTCATTAAATATATGAATCTTTAGGGATAACACAAAAATTGTATTAGTTCTTAAAAAAAAAAAAAATTACAATATATTCCTGAGTTTCAAAGTTTTTGAAGAGGGTTTTTTTCTTTGTAGACTTGTGATACCATCTATCTTGTCGTGCATGACATATTAACCTTAAAAAACGTTCTAAACTTTGTTTTAAATGTCCCTGGTGAAGAATTACGACAGAATTATTTCTGTCTCACTCTATTCTCAGTCTGTCTCTTTCTTCGTTCAGAACGTACGCCGCGCCCCTATCGTCAGTGGCTGACATAACTTTCATACGTTTCATAGACCATTTCCAGAGCATTGCGCTCGGCCTCCTTTACTCTAGTCTCCATGGTGCTAACAGCGCGCTATTAGGCGCCATCTTGTGACTAACAGCGACCTGTTCGTAGATGTGGGCAAGGGCATGTTTAAAGTGATAGGTCGCTCAAATATGGCGGAACAGATGGAGGTTATTGCCGAGGTGGACGAAGTTCGCGAGGTTAATGAAATGAGAGTAAGAAATCCGCAAGTTTTTCGAGAGAGACGTGATCCGTTTGAATTGTTTAGTGATCGTGAATTTCGAAACAGGTATCGCTTATCGAAAGACAGTGTACGATTTGTGATCAGTTTAGTGGAAGATAGGTTAGTGTCTCATGCCGGTCACCACACCGACATATCCCCAGCAATGCAGGTGCTTGTAGCCCTGCGGTTCTATGCTAAAGGATGCTACCAGACAGAATTAGGTGAGTCATTACCATAAGTCAATGCTCGTTGTGAAAATTAATATTAAAATAAATTATTATAATACTCTGTCATTTGCATGATATCAATAAAATTGTTACACATTTTAGGAGATCTGCATGGCATTTCCCAGCCTAGCGTATCCAGAATAGTCGCAAAAGTATCTGATGCTATTGCTGCACTGCTTCCACGATTTGTTGTTTATCCAGCTAGAATGGAAGCTCTTAAAACGGAGTTTTACAACATAGACCACTTTCCTGGGGTTGTGGGCTGCATTGATTGCACCACATTGCAATAAAAAACCCCAGTCGGGAGCGAGCTATGTTGTATGTTAACCGTAAGGGTTATTATTCTATCAACGTGCAAGTAGTGTGCGATGCTCAGAGACGAATTCTGGATATTGTCGCTAAATGGCGAGGCAGTGTTCATGATGCACGTATATGGGACTCGTGCTCTCTGAAGGAAGAGTTTGAGGTAAGCATTTTTTCATTTATTAAAAGTATGTTTGATATTAGGTAATCAATGAAGTGATAATATATTTATTCTTATTTAATAGGCCTCGAGGATAAAAGGAATCTTGCTTGGGGATGCTGGATACCCATGCAAGCCATACCTTCTAACACCGATCCAATCTCCTCAAACTCAACCTGAACAGAGATATAACAGGTCCCATAAATCTACACGGATAACTGTAGAGCACTGCTTTGGGGAATGGAAGGGCATGTTTAAAGCCCTTCGCAATGTCATGCAGATATCCCTTCCGACAGCGAAAACAGCCATCATTGCCATGGCTGTTTTGTTTAACATCCGGAAGGAACACCATGACAATGATGGATATGGTAAGAATATAAAATTCATTCAAACTTTCTCATTAAATAGTTTTAACTTAAAGTAATTTTCTTACAGATCCTGATTCGGATGAGGAAGAGGCCTGCGAATCTTCTTCGGAAGGTATAGAAGAGCAGCCTCTTCCTGATTCTGTCCTGGTAGCAGGGAATATGTTCCGCAGGGACTTTGTGCGAAGACATTTCGCATAAAGGAGTTCCTGCATTGCTGGAAGTGCTGAGGCACTAACCTATCTGCCCTATCTGATCATCTGTACACTGCCTTTCGATGAAGATATCTGCTAGAAGTTCTACGAGAACTAAACAATTCAAATGGATCGAGTTCCTTTCGAAAAACTTGTGGATTTCTTGCTCTCATTTCAATAAATGAAACTTTGTTTTACATTATAATACTGATATTTTTATTTCTAATTTACCCATACCATTAATAATAAGAAATACATATGTAAAAAAAGTAAAAAGTTTTTATTAATCATAGGAAAAAATATTTACAAAAGTTTTTTGTCAAAGAAAAATCATATGTACAATTTGTAAGCGACAATCGTGATCTAGTAGAGAATAAAACGAATAATGCTAGATTTCAAAAAAGCAGAAGAAATAAATGGATAGATCTAACGAAGAAAGCAGCAGTGACTGGTAAGTAAGTGAGTTAGGAAAGATATTACAGATGTATCGACGGTGGAAACTCTCAGCAATTCTTTACATAGCAGCCATGATCGAATTGCAAAACTCAATTTTTCTTTTGTTCTGGTCCTTGCAAAAATCTTTCTTTCGCTAACTGTTCCTTCAAAATTTCCATTCTAAGATCGTGTTCCTGCTTCATAATTTGTATTTCTAACTTGTGCTTTTCTTCCATATAACGCAACGTTTCATCCATTTTTTTCGTTTGCAATTCGAGCATGGCTGCTTCGTAGGCTGTCATATTTTTTAAAAATTTGTTTGGTACTGGCTCAGGCGAGGTCCTATCCCCATGACTTCTTTTTCCAACTTCCGTGGAACACGATGGATCAGCCTGAGGTAGGTTCGACTGCATAAGTACTAATTCACTAAAATATATTTTAACCAAATTAAAAATTGCTACTTGTCGTTTTTATAAATTAATCATCAATCACGCAGATTTAAATCTTTGGGACGTAAAATACAACATTATAAACAAATATAGAAGATGACAATATGAATACGAATATATCAAGTATTATTATACCCAGTTGTCGGATCCAGTTCGTATGTGACTTCATTCTCAGACTTTTCCACCGTGTTCAATGTTAGGTTCGTTCTTCTCTGCAAATGTGAATATATTTCGAATAATATATTGTAACCTTATTCGCACGATACGGTTCTCCGGATCGTGTCAAAAAGGCGGGTTCGAGCCAGAATCGACTATTAGGAGTTTAGGAAAAATATCAGGCGGAACAAATGAAAGTGAGATTTTGTTTTACAAATTACAAAAGAAAATATATTATCCTATAACGGAATACAATAAGAGTTAGTGCAGGTCCAGCCTATAGAATGCTGGATGTTAGTAAGCGAAGAATAGAGATATACACGCAAGCGGAAAGTAAGAATGGTTATAAATGATATATACAAAAGATTAGTGTTCGGACAGTCAATTGTATCAATACGCAGTTTACCTATACGATATGTCTGACGGGAACGGAATTCGTAGGTAAACTTCTATTCTCGTGTGATTCTATCTTTCCTGTTATTCTGATTGTATCAATAAAATACAGAATCGTGTCTGAAAGCAGCCTCCGACCAGCGGAATTTGATTACAGAGTTGACTCGTTAAAATATAAGCGTCGTGCTGTTGAGCAGTCTTCCACCAGGGAACTCCTGATCACAGGTAGACGTGGTTCTATCTAAAACAACGTTGCTATCTCGGCGAGGTGAGAAGTCTCATTCGCAGAGTAGCTAGTTGTGCAAGTCTTTAAATAAAATTATGAGGGCATGTATAGCGGAAACGGCACAATGATGAAATGTGTCAAAGTGACGGCCCAACTAAAATGCAGAGATTGATTCTATCTGGTAGAAGAGACGGTTTGCTCCCTACCCGAGACGGTTTGCTCGATTACAAGAGTAGAAGTACCTCTAGAAATGATGGTCAAGTGGGACGGTTTGCCCACTTGCCCGAGACGGTTTGCTCGTTTACTTTACTAAAGGTAACCTAGCTAGCTCAGGTGATAGAATGCTCGAGTCGCGAAACGTTGCCGTTTATATACCCGTCGACGGTGGGCCAGGGGGCCTGCGAGGTGCGGAAGAAGTGAGCGTCGCGATGCCTACGAATTGTTATTACTTGATTGAAGGTTATTCGGATTAGCGGGATCTTATTATTACCGCGATACGAATATCCTCGGATGTATAGGTTACAATATATAATAATGTAGATTAATATAATTAATTAAATCTAAAATACAAATAATACATACTAGGCTATCGGAGTCGTGGGGATTTTCATCCTCCACAAAATCTTCCGGGCAAATTTCACTGATTGTGAAATCGAGCCCGGAAGGTTCTGGGAGTGCAGGACCTCCGCCTGTACCAGTCGCATGCTTGCGATAGCAAGAAATAATCTTCTTTGCTGCGAGTTTCCACCGCTGATATGCACCTCTAATATCTTTCCAATCCCTCTTAATTCCAGTCGCTGCCATTTTCTCTGTTAGTTCCATCCATTTGTCTCTTCTACTCTTTTGCAATCTAGTATTATTTGCTTTATTCTCTAATATATCACGATTGTCGCTTACAAATTGTACGACTAACGCTTGTTCCTCGATGGTGAAATTCTCTTTTCGTTGCATGGTGATCTACAACGATTTACATGTTTGTCATTTTCATGTCATGCCTGTTATGTAATAGTTATACATACTTACCACATTTACATGATTTTAATGTATTAATTTAATATTAATAGCTTACCTTCAAGAAAGAGAATTCTTGTGATTTCGAATTTCAAATATGGCTGCAGTTTTCACCAAATATGAAGTTCGCGCTTTCCGAATACCAGCGAATACTCCCGGACATAATCGAATATGCCCGAGTCTTCCCGAATGATTCCGAACGCGGTTGAAAGTACATGTTACAAGACGCTGCTCCCTGTTAGCGTACCTTTAGCTAAAAGCGGCTTAAAAGCGAGTTCTGAATACGGTCACTAACAACTCGGCGCAGTCACTTTTAACTAATAGTGACTCTGTTAGTGACCTTAAGGGCGAGTTCTGAATACGGGCTTTAGTAAACGCTCGGTTTTAAAAACGATTTTCTCCTTCTTGATTGGAGGATCCAATGGAATTAGGTAAATATACAATTGAAGATCTTAACACTTATATGTTCTGTGTTACGTGTTCCGTTGCATTCTAGAATGCAATTACGTGTTCCGTTGCAACGTAATTTTCGGATTCTAATAATGATTTAATACATGAGGGAGGTTGCTCAGTGTCTGTGCGGGGCAGGCGACAAGGGGGGAACGCCTATGCTTATACACGGGTGCCTGTAGCGGCTGCCAACTTCGAATAATTAAATTTTCGCTTACGTAAAATAAACAAATTTTAGCTAATGCATAAGTGGGATCGATATAATTGACTGCTTAAATATGTTACTAATCGTTTTTCGTTATATTTACATTGCAAATACGTTATTAACAAAGTTGAAATGTGGCAAACGCGCAATTCAGTTCTCAGTAGCTGGTAGCATTGAGCACAAATACGAACGTCGCATCGTCAGCGCTCAGCTGTGAATCCTACCTACGTGAAGTTGACCGGCCAACTTTTATTTTTTAAGGTGGTTGCTCAGCTAACGCATGATGGTAAGAAGTTGCTGAAATTTATTGAGGATATTGACGAATAGGTATTACGACTCTGTGCGAAATTTCAAGTCATTCGACTGCGTTGATGTTGAGCAAAAAATTGTTGAAGTTAGGCTCTTATACACGCGCGACATTGCAAAAGCTGTACCATAATTCTGTAACAACTCTCGTAGCGTTATAAAAATGGTAAGAGTTGAAATCAATAAGGTGGAAAAAATTCTTTATATTTTTCTGAATAATTTCATCGAAGAATAAAACTTTTTGTCTGCCTCATTATCGAAATATTGATGAAATAAAACAGAAAATTGTAGCTGATTTGCGTAAAACGGTAAAGCTCGCTACGACGCGTGGCAACAGCGCTATCGAGTCGGTCATTTTGAATAGGCGCGACAGTTTGAACGCACAAACTGTTATTCCGTCGTTATGAGTGACATTTCTTACCACAGCTTCGCAAAGATTATTCAATATTTTTTTATGCCTATTGTTATTTTTGTTCCGCATGATGATAGAGGAGAGTATACAACACGAATTATTAAAAAAAATCAGGATAATTAAAATTTGTTTATTATCAATCAAACAAATTCAACAAATATTTACGTTATATTATTAAACTATCAGGCAGCACACGACGTGTGTGATAACAGCAACCATTAAAAATTAAATATAACAGAACGCATACAAATTACAAATCTATTCGGGCAGCTCTTTCAAATGATTTATAATCATGTCTAGTATTTTTTTGGTTTTAATCACTTGTTTTTTTCTGTTCTTCTTCTTCTCGAGTAGTGAAATGTCGTATTGCAACATTGCCATGTATTTTTTATTCTTAGCAAGCAATTCGTCCACTGTGAAGTGGTGAAAAGTCACATTTTGTAGCATAATGGTATCGAACATCGCATCGTGCGCGTCTTCCGGGTTTAGATCGAAGTTACGAGCTGCCAACTTTACTAAGCTACAATCTTACCTGCGTGAAGTTGGCCGGCCAACTTTTATTTTTTAAACTTTTTTTTACTCAAATCGTTTGATAGTCGTTTGATAGTGTTTGATAGTCTTATAAAAACGTTTGATAGTCAATAGTTTTTTCAGAAAATCAAAATCAAAATTTGGTGTGAAGTTGGCCGGCACTTTTTTGTTTCTAACCGGATTTTGTTTTTCCGGAGCTCAATCGATGCGAAATCGTTTGATAGTTGCGAATTAATGAATAAAAACGTTTGATAGTCCCTCGTTTTCAAGAAAAATGAGAAAAACCATATGCGTATCAAGGATACCAACCCATACGATACAATCTATTCCTAGATCGGTGTATCCATTGAATTAGACTATATTGCAAGCTTTTTCTACTTCCAATCGTTTGATAGTCGTTCGATAATGTTTGATAGTCTTGTAAAAACGTTTGATAGTCAGTCATTTCTTTCAGATATCAGTGTCGCGATCAAATGCATCCACCGATGCGCTCTCCGCTCTCGGCTCATTTTCGAACACACCTATAGTTCTCCGGCGCACATGAAAAAGCTTCTACGAGCGGACTTACAGTCTTTCCAGGGCTCAATCGATGCGAAATCGTTTGATAGTTACAAATTGACTAATAAAAACGTTTGATAGTTCATTGTTTGCAAGAAAAATGAGAAAACCCATATGCGAATCAAGGATACCAATCCATATGATACAATCGATTCCTCCATCGGTGTATCCGTTGAATTAGACTATATTCCAAACTTTTTCTACTTCCAATCGTTTGATAGTCGCTCGATAGTGATTGATAGTCTTGTAAAAACGTTTGATAGTCAATAGTCTTTTCAGAAAATCAAAATCAAAATCTGGTGTGAAGTTGGCCGGCACTTTTTTGTTTCTAACCGGATTTTGTTTTTCCGGAGCTCAATCGATGCAAAATCGTTTGATAGTTGCGAATTAATGAATAAAAACGTTTGATAGTCCATCGTTTGCAAAAAAAATGAGAAAAACCATATGCGTATCAAGGATTCCAAACGATACGATACAATCGATTCCTCGATCGGTGTGTCCATTGACTTAGAGAATATAACAAACTTTTTTTACTTCCAATCGTTTGATAGTCGTTCGATAGTGTTTGATAGTCTTGTAAAAACGTTTGATAGTGAATAGTTTCTTTCAGATATCACTGTCGCGATCAAATGCATCCAATGAACAGAGAAACAACGATGCGCTCTCCGCTCTCGGCTCATTCTCGAACACACCTATAGTGCTGCGCCGCACGTGCAAAAGCTTCTACGAATGGACATATAGCTTTTCCAGGGCTCAATCGATGCAAAATCGTTTGATAGTTGCGAATTAATTAATAAAAACGTTTGATAGTCCATCGTTTGCAAGAAAAATGAGAAAAACCATATGCGAATCAAGGATCCCAATCCATACGATGGCTCCACGTAGTTAGCCCCTCATCTATCACGGATTTGAATGATTTTTTTTGCAATCGTTTGTAGGTCGTTTGTAGGTCGTTTGTAGGTACTTTAGAAGAAAAGAGCACTAATAAATATCTGATATCTCGGATTGTAATATTTAATAATAATATACAGACGAGTACATGTAAAATGTGATTTCACATATTGAAGTCTTCACGCATGCGCGCTAGATGCAGTTTATGGAATTCCCTAGATTAAATTTCTTTCATTATTTACGATTAAAGAATCAATTATTTCATATCATCAATGACATATAAAGTACCTACAAACGACCTACAAACGATTGCATATGAGCAAAACACGATTAGTTTAAAAAATATTTTAATGAGGGGCTAACATGAAGAAAAATTCCCTAGAAAATTAATTTTAATATTATAAATAAATGATGGACTATCAAACGTCGTGGATGCAATATCAAACACCTACAAACGACCTACAAACGATTGCAAAAAAAATCATTCAAATCCGTGATAGATGAGGGGCTAACTACGTGGAGCCATCGTATGGATTGGGATCCTTGATTCGCATATGGTTTTTCTCATTTTTCTTGCAAACGATGGACTATCAAACGTTTTTATTAATTAATTCGCAACTATCAAACGATTTTGCATCGATTGAGCCCTGGAAAAGCTATATGTCCATTCGTAGAAGCTTTTGCACGTGCGGCGCAGCACTATAGGTGTGTTCGAGAATGAGCCGAGAGCGGAGAGCGCATCGTTGTTTCTCTGTTCATTGGATGCATTTGATCGCGACAGTGATATCTGAAAGAAACTATTCACTATCAAACGTTTTTACAAGACTATCAAACACTATCGAACGACTATCAAACGATTGGAAGTAAAAAAAGTTTGTTATATTCTCTAAGTCAATGGACACACCGATCGAGGAATCGATTGTATCGTATCGTTTGGAATCCTTGATACGCATATGGTTTTTCTCATTTTTTTTGCAAACGATGGACTATCAAACGTTTTTATTCATTAATTCGCAACTATCAAACGATTTTGCATCGATTGAGCTCCGGAAAAACAAAATCCGGTTAGAAACAAAAAAGTGCCGGCCAACTTCACACCAGATTTTGATTTTGATTTTCTGAAAAGACTATTGACTATCAAACGTTTTTACAAGACTATCAATCACTATCGAGCGACTATCAAACGATTGGAAGTAGAAAAAGTTTGGAATATAGTCTAATTCAACGGATACACCGATGGAGGAATCGATTGTATCATATGGATTGGTATCCTTGATTCGCATATGGGTTTTCTCATTTTTCTTGCAAACAATGAACTATCAAACGTTTTTATTAGTCAATTTGTAACTATCAAACGATTTCGCATCGATTGAGCCCTGGAAAGACTGTAAGTCCGCTCGTAGAAGCTTTTTCATGTGCGCCGGAGAACTATAGGTGTGTTCGAAAATGAGCCGAGAGCGGAGAGCGCATCGGTGGATGCATTTGATCGCGACACTGATATCTGAAAGAAATGACTGACTATCAAACGTTTTTACAAGACTATCAAACATTATCGAACGACTATCAAACGATTGGAAGTAGAAAAAGCTTGCAATATAGTCTAATTCAATGGATACACCGATCTAGGAATAGATTGTATCGTATGGGTTGGTATCCTTGATACGCATATGGTTTTTCTCATTTTTCTTGAAAACGAGGGACTATCAAACGTTTTTATTCATTAATTCGCAACTATCAAACGATTTCGCATCGATTGAGCTCCGGAAAAACAAAATCCGGTTAGAAACAAAAAAGTGCCGGCCAACTTCACACCAAATTTTGATTTTGATTTTCTGAAAAAACTATTGACTATCAAACGTTTTTATAAGACTATCAAACACTATCAAACGACTATCAAACGATTTGAGTAAAAAAAAGTTTAAAAAATAAAAGTTGGCCGGCCAACTTCACGCAGGTTACAATCTTCACTGCGAAACTTGTTTCGGATCAGTGGCAGGGTGTCGACGAAACCATCGATAACTTCGATGAATTCATTAACGAGGCCCGCTCAATCGATGAGTCGCATAAGTCTTGGAGCATCAAACGCACAATTATGAGCAATCAAGACACAACACTTCTCGATTTCTTTTTAAAAATTCAAGTAACGCATTCGCTACTACGCACGGAGGGTTTGCCGGTATCCTTCTTCCGTATAAAAATAGATCGTGAGTAGATACACATCACTCCTGGCCGTCACAACAAACCCCCACCACTGCCCCTATGAGTCATAGAGTGCACCGCGCTGCGGTCCCCCGCACTGCACTATGGCGCCACCCCCTCGTCTATGTGTCCGGGCCTTCAAACGTCGCCCCCCAGATGGCCCTCCTGCCCCCTCCCCCCATGTTGTGGCCACCCATGCGGTCCTAAGGCCCGAAACCCTCCGTAGCAACAGCGCTGCATGGTCCCCAGGGGGGGGGGGGCGTACCACGGTCGGTAATTATGCAGTGACCGCCGGCCGGTAATTTTTTAATTATCCTAAGGAGGTAAGTGTACCATGCTGAAGTAGAACAGTGTTTTTGTAAGAAACGCTATATATATATATATATATATTATAAAGCTGTCTGATGTGATACATTTTTGATGATTAGCCTGAACCCTGTATAGAGGAATACGCTTAATGTTTTATTCCCTACCACCCGTTACCATTATTGACAAGATATGAGGAGATGGAGTTGAAGGAAACAGAAAAGAAGAAAAATAGATATTTTAAATATATATTGTATATTGCAAGAAACAGTAGCTGTACATATTTATTGAGAGAATAAGTCCTTAAGCATGACCATTCTGGGCAGCCGTGGCACTCCGCACGAAGGAGAGGTACTCGTGGTTATACAGGGTGAGTAGCTCCACCAATAGCTGATAAAGAGCCGGCGACCACAGGCCGTTCTTTTCCAAAACCAGCCGAAGATCGTCCAACACGCTGGCCCTGGAGGAGTCATCCCCGCGGCGATCGAGCTCCGCAATCAGCGTGTCTTTGCAGCTGTTAGCGCTGTCGGTGATCTCGCGTAGTCTGTTTATTTGGACGGTCACGCAGCGCAAGACCCTTTGGAGATTTAGGTACGACACCCTCTTCATTACGACCACGGGTGTGTACGTTCTAGCTCTTTTAATGCCCGAGTCGTCGCCACTCGTAGATAGCGGCACCGATGGTTTGAAAATAATGGCCCGCTCGCCATATGAGTACGTGAAGATTATTTCGTGAGCGGGCGTGGAAATAGGTGTGCTAAAATCCTCAGGTACTTCCTTCATGTTGTCCTCGGGGACGAAGAACTTGTCGATGACGGGGAAGTGTTCGGCGACGATACCCCACTCGCTAGGTTCAAACTCCACACCGGAATAATCTTGATTAACGAGGCGTATTACAGGCGACAAGCTTCGCGATCAATTTAAAGAGAAGCCGGTATTTATTTGTTTCGAAAACGATCGGTTTAACCCGTACACGGTGGACAGTAGTACTTGCTTCTTGTACATGATGATTGTAGGAAGCGTTAGTATACGATCAGTGCGGGTGTCTGAGCAGTACTACCTAAGGCGGTATCTAAAAAACGAATCATCGAAATATCATTGAACATATACCCCCACCACCACAGCCTCCGCCACACACTGTATTCATAGGATACAGCGGACAAAGAGTACATGGCCTTGACAGAGTATTCTGCTGATACCGTAGGATGTATCAGAGATGACTAGGTACTGATACCCTATAGCGAGTGAGTCACTCCCACGTGCATCTACATCAGCGTTAACATGATCCAGCGGCACGCGCGAGCGTCCACTGATGTACAGTCTGAGAGAGTCAGTAGAATCGCTACAGAGGTACGCTGCACAAAGAAATTTATAAAGTTGTACGAAGAAAAAATGGCGCACTACGACGGCGAGGAATTTTTGCGGCATAGGCGTATACAAAGGGCGAAGACACGAGCCCTCTACCGCTACGCAAACCCCGAACAATATCCGGAGGAAGAGATCATACGAGAGTGGCTGCGATTAGGTCATTTAACGGGTATACTGCTAGTATCGTTATACATGTCGAAACCGGGAGCCCCGGACGTATACGGTGATAACCCCGACATGATCTGCCGCAAGGGTTGGGCTTCTGGTGTGCGGCCAGTGATACTACCGGAGCTATCTATCGCTGCTATACTGGACAAGGGATACCGCGATTTCACACGGTGTAGCGTTACGCTGGGTTTTATCGGTGATCAGCGTTGTAACGATAGCCCTTACGCACAGCGCGTATGCACCCACGAGTGGCTGGCAAAAGACGAGTGGCGTATGTCCGACGACGGTAGCCCCAAGTGCCGCATCACATATCGACGCCCGATGATCAGATCAGCCCTAGCGATGCTACGAAGCAGGTGTGAACGGCCCACACCGGAGGAGTTACCGCGTCACGCACCTATGCGTCTGGAATCGCAAGCGTGGTTGGCGGCATTCAATCACCTCGAGAAATTACGCGAAAGCTGCGTCACCCTATGGCGTTTGAGGGCTATGCGGGCCTACGAGACAGCGCTACACACTCTGGAGAAACGCTGCAGTCTGACAGAGTTTATAGGGTGTCTTACCCTGGCGACACGGGATGGTCCACCACATCTGAAATATAAGGAATGCCGAACGAGCGTAGTCAGCATGCCCAGCGGCCTTTACGCGTACTTGGAAGCACTCGACGACACGTGGGATGTCTATACAAGTCACGATGTGTACGATGAGGAGGGAGAGCACGCGGAGGAATCGAACAATTTGAGGTACTATGCAATGGTCACGCGAACAGCATCCCGACGCAACATTCGACACGTACGGTGTATGGCAATTTTTCGTGATGAGAGCTGCGAGACACTACTGCAAGATGGTCGTGTCGGAAAGGATATCGCCGTGCAACTCATAGGTGGCGATATCGATGAGTACGATACTGTAAAAGATTGGTGCGATCTTCTGGTAGCTACGGATTGTAAAATAGAGTAACACGATACGCGTCTCTGACCCTTACATCATGATGGAGAGAGCGATGGTGATGCAGGCTGGAACGGTGTGCGTCAGCAGATCGCTGCAACTACCGGTGCAACACCTCTATACTGTTTTACACGTATTATGGATACACGGTATTTCGGGATCAGTGAACGAACGTT
Source organism: Cephus spinipes (assembly GCA_963971525.1). Lineage (NCBI taxonomy): Eukaryota > Metazoa > Arthropoda > Insecta > Hymenoptera > Cephidae > Cephus > Cephus spinipes. Next base: position 7,152,994 of record OZ020580.1, on the reverse strand, counting down.
CGATAAATTCTGTATATATATTGTGACGTATTTTCACGCGATCGAACCTCACCGGAAAATATGAGGATGACCGGTGCACAACTTACGCGATTCCTTCGCGTGTCCAGGCGACCCAAGGGCTAACAACTATTCCTGTAAAATTTCTACGCTCATGTTGGGCGCCAGGTTCCAAACGGGAACCACGTATCTGCTTCAAGTCGATTCTTTCCTTCCGGCCTTCCTTGGCTAACTCAGTACCGCGGAGGCGTCGGGATCCGGAACAATAGGACGGATAGGTCTAGACGTTCACACGACACACAAAATAAAGTCGGGCGCGTCGAATTAAAATTCAAAAAGGTTCGGTTTATTTAATAGACCGGCGGCGCGAAGCGCGACGATCTCTCACAATACCGAAATATAGAAAAGACAATATTATAGTTAACACAAAAAAAAGGATCTTCAGTACGATATAATCGAAATTAAAGAAGGATCTTACTCGGTACTTCGCGTACCTTACACGTTCAAAATCGTGACGCGGCTAATCCGCGGTCACCTTCACCCGATAACCGACCGTCAAGGACCTGTAAACGCTCTACGCGTCGCACAACAAAATTTCAAAGTCCTCGCGGACGGACAGACAGGAAACAATTCGGATACGTTAATAGCTCTCAATTTCCAAAATCAAACGAAACACAAGGCAATTCCAAACTACAGTGAACCCTGCCGGTCGACGGATCTTCGTGCCTTGGTCAATTCTGAAAATGCGTGTTCTCTGCACGCGCAGTCAAAATCGCGAAAACAAAACTACGTACCAAGATTTGCACGAAAACACGTCGCTCACAAAAGTCAAATAGCACTCGCTTACCGTGGGTTTCCCTCGTTCGCGTATCCAATATTTACGTCCGCCTTGCCCACAGCACCTCGTGCACTCGCGTACTATTTCGTCGGCCAAACCAAAACCAAAATCAGACGTCTGACGGCCTCACGCATCCAAGCAGGATTGATTGATTCTCGATCTTCTCGCGAGAAAGACAGCACCCCCACCCTTAGGCCAATGGGCGGCGATTCGCCCTGCGGACGAATCCTTCAACCCAGACGCTTCGCCACGCGCCAGTTTCGAACATGTCATCGCGACAATTATTCACGATTGCATCCAATCATATACCATGCATAAATGTTCGTCTTACGACGAATATACGCTTCGATCTTGCGCGAGGGTGCACCAGGCGTCCCTGGATTCCCAACTCGCGGAAATATGTTCCAGTACAAAAACCTGACGGTGGGCGGTAAGCCATAGGGGTCGGTAGCGGTGCTCAATCGGTGGGTGCTTCGCGCACCACTCCCAGTCGATGTGGTTGAGTGCCAGCTGCGTAGAGCGCGTTGCTTCCGCGTGACGTCAAGCTGTCCCGCGTTGCGCGCGCCTCCGGGGCCAGTAGAGCTGCTCTCCACAGATAGCGCGAGTGTCGACCCTCGCGTGCCGCAGCTCCCTCCCTCCTGGGACTCCAGCTGGCTCTCCCTCTCTCTTCCTCCTACGCGTCTTCACGGGCACGGCGAGCGAGCACCTAGTCGAACTCCGGCAGAGTACACGCAAAACAAAAGAAAATAATAAAATAATCTATCGAATTTTCCAATAGGCCCTTGCGGTCGGTGGATCCTGCCTGGACTTTGCAATGGCCTTTTAGGCCCGTATCGCGTTTCGGCGTGATTTTCCGCCGAGGACAAGACGGGTGAAATCCACCACGTCACAACAGCCCTCCCCCAGGCGGGAACTCACGCGGTAAACGATTGTGAGCGATTCTCGACAGTCATGTTGCTGTCGTACTACTCGAATCTACCGCGAGTCCAGGCACGTCAATCCACCTTCCGGCCGAGCTCTTCGGCCCTATCAGGGCGTCAGTCTGTTCAGTCTGTTTCTTTCCTTGACCATGGACCATCACCAGACACATAAGGAAATTCAGCACAACACATTTTACTAAACAGAATTGATTACATATCGCGTGGCTTCCCGCGAGTTCTTACACCTGATTTTAGGTACTAGTCAAGGTACATTAACACTTCCACTTTACGCGTGGCTATGACTACAAAATTTTTAACGAAGAAAACAAAAGGAACAAAAAAAAAGTTTCAACCGGGAGACCTCTCGCGGGTTCCCATCGCGTGCTGCGCGTTATTTCAGGGCAGGGAGTCCATACTTCTCGGGGTAGCAGATTGGGCACTCCCCGTGCATGACTCCCATCTCGCCATACCGGCCGCAAAAGGTGCCGCGTAGGTACGGGCATTCCCGATGCGCGTGGTCCGGGTCGTGACAGTTGAAACACCCGACGCGGGGCACCGGCTTCCACCCGGGAGCAGCCCTGATGGCTTCTGCCACATCCTGAGCCCGTCGTCGAGCCTCTCGCGTCGTTAATAGGGGCACCACGCCCAATCCCCTGACCTCCGGGTGGTTCAGCCGCAGCATCCCCAGCAGACGTCGTCTCTCCTCTTCGGACCCCATAAACGGCCGATGGCAGGTCGGGCATGGCGCGCATGAGACCGCGATCGGCGTTCTCCGGTGGCGCGGCTTGATCCACGGGAGCGGGATAGCCTTCGTAAATGCGGGAGGCAGCTCTCCCGTTGGCACCCGTCGCGTGGAAGGGGCCGGCAGCGCCAGCAGTTGCGCGGTTGCAGGGCGCGACTCCTGCCGCGGTGGAGCAGCTTCTTGCTCTCCTGGTCCAACCCTGGGCCCGTGCGCCTCCGACGCGAGAATCTCGCGGAGCCGATTTTGTCCGGCTTCTCCGCGCGTCGCAATCCATTGCTGGACCAAGGTTAGGAATCCCTCTTCCAAGGTCGCGTCGTTATCGCCTTCCATTTTTAATTTCACGCTGCAAGGAGACACAGGTTTCCTACAATCCCTTCCACAACCAACACACTACCAATAGGGTTTACAAGGACACAGGTTCACTGGTTCAATTTGGTCTTCCGCCATTCCTTAATCATCTTCATGTTCGGGTTTATCTTCGCGAGACAGTTCGTCGCGGCATGCAATCAGGTCCTTGATATGGTATCTACCGGCCGGTTTGCCCTTTTCGTCCTCGAGCTCGTACATAACCGGGGAGATACTCTTACTGATCCGATAACGTTCAGTCGTATATTTCTTCGCCAATTTTGCGGTAAAACCTTTCGCGGCGGAGGACAGCACACGTACTTTCCGACGAACAAGATCGCCTTCGACGAATCGCACATCACGATGATGACGATCGTAATAACGCGCCTGCCTCTCGAAAGCTTTACTTAAATTATCGGTCACTAAATCGTATAACTCTGATAACCGTTCTAAACGCGCTTTCCACTTGTCGGTGTTCGGTACGGGAATTTCGACGTCTCCTTCAAGCAGCCGCCGCTGATATTTCGGCGCGCGCGGTTGTCGCCCGAAATTCAAGAACGCGGGAGATACATGCAAGGAGCTGTGCACTGCCGTGTTGTACGCGAACCTAAATTCATGCAAGTGCACATCCCATTCCCGATGGTCCGAATTAATGAAGGCAATAATCATCGACTTTAACACACGATTCACGCGCTCCACGGGATTCGCCTGCGCGTGGTATGGTGGCGTGGTCGCGTGGTATACCCCGGCGGTTCGTGCAACCTCTTCGATCGTTCGATTCACAAATTCTGTTCCATTGTCGGTCAACAAAACTTCCGGTGTTCCCCATCGACAAATAATCTTCTCCTCGAAGCGCGCGACAATCGATTTTCCGTCGGTCTTCCTGAGAGGACATATCTCGATCCACTTCGTGAACAGGTCTTGGAATACGAGTAAGTACGCGTGTCCCGACTTACTCGGGGGAAATGGTCCCATGATGTCCGCGGCCACGACAGTCCAAGGGGTTTCAACTACGCGTTGACTCATCAACCCGGCGGGTGCTTGCTGCGAGACTTTACTCGTCTGGCACACCTCGCACTTTCGGACATACTGTTCTACGTCTTCGTGTATTCCTGGCCAATAATAATCTAATGCCACACGATCATAAGTCTTTTCGACTCCTTGGTGGCCTGCTTGCGGATCATCGTGGTTTTCCCGTATTATCCCCTCACGCGACGATTTCGCGGGAACTAACTTCCACGCGTCAAGATCTTGCGTCACTCGAGTCACTAACGCGTTCGGTCGGAAACGATACAAACAGTCGTGTTCTACCGTCCAGCCCTTCCACTTGGAGGGACTTTTGGCTACTTCGGTTTTTCGTCGCGAATACCACTCGTCCGTCACTTCGGCTATCGACATGATCGGGACGGTTTCACGCGCTTCCTCTACTACCGCCGATAGTTCCTCCTCGAGATCTTCCTCATACATTCGCGACAACGCGTCCGGCACGATGTTCAGGGATCCCTTTCGGTGGCATATTTCACAGTCGTATCCTTGCAGCTTCAAGGCCCATCGCCCTAACCGACCCGTCGGATTTTTCAAGTTATTCAACCACTTTAGACTACTGTGGTCGGTAATAATCGCGAACCGGTATCCCTCGATGTATCTTCGGAAATGCTCCACGGCCCACACTACCGCGAGGCATTCCTTTTCCGTGACTGTATAGTTTCGCTCGGCCTTATTCATAACGCGACTGGCAAACGCGATTACGCGTTCTTCGTCTTCGATCGTCTGCGTCAATACCGCGCCGATTCCGTAATTACTCGCGTCGGTGTGGAGAGTAAACGGTACTGAAAAGTCCGGACACGACAGTATCGGGGCCGTCGCTAGGGCCTGTTTTAGCGTCTCGAACGCGGATTCCTGTGCCCTCCCCCACTCCCATTTAGCCGTTTTGCTAGTGAGGGTAGTGAGAGGCTCTGCTACCGATGCAACATTTTCTACAAATCGTCGATACCACGACGCCATCCCAAGAAAACGTCTCAATTGACGGAGATTTCGCGGCGGTGGGTACTCGACTACCGGCGCGACTTTCGAAGGGTCTACGCTTAATCCCCTCGCGTTTACGATAAATCCGAGATATTGCACCTCGTTGCGACAGAATTCGCATTTCTCCGGATTAATTTTCAAATTCGCATCCTTCAGTCGATTCAGGACCTCTTCTAGCCATACAAGATGTTCTTCAAAGGTCGTTGTCGCGATGATAATATCATCTAAATACGCGAACGCGTTTCCACCCATCTCCGGACCAATGATCTTATCCGCGAGACGTTGAAAATTCGGCGGGGCTCCTGAAAGCCCAAATGGCATCCCGATGTAATGGAAGAGTCCCCTTCCCGGTACCACGAACGCGGTATACTCCCGACTCCCGGGATCTAAAGCTACCTGATGGTAAGCTTGTTTCAGATCAATCGTGGAGATATAATGCGCGGACCGTAACTGATCGAGAATACCTGTCAAATTCGGTAAGGGATACGCGTCTTTCTTCGCGACTTCATTCAATTTCCTAAAGTCCAAACACATCCGATACGATCCGTTCGATTTTTTAACCATAACTATCGGGTTCGTCCATTCGCTCAAAGATGGTTCTACTACTCCGTCCGCGAGTAACTCATCGAGTTGACGATGCATTTCCTGCTCTATTATCGGCGACACGGGATAGTTTCGCTGCCGAATCGGCGCATGACCCTGCACATCAATCTTGTGCGTCATCAGGGTCGTAAAGGTTCCCGTTCCCTCGAGCGCAGGAATCATCCTCGCGAGTAAGGAGTCCAACTGTCGTTTCTGGTCTGTCGTCACCTCGCGAAGTCCGGCGACTTCGTTGATCGCGAGGCCATCCCGCGTCTCCCACGGGATTGTTTCATTGTTCGTGGCCGTCCACCACTGCTCGGTGAGGCCGTCTAATCCGATTCCGAAAGTCCGTATCGCGTCTATTCCTAAGATCAAGTCGCTCATTAAGTCTGGTATCACTTGACATGAGATTACATTCGTTTCATGAAGGATTGACATGGGGATCCTCGCGTGACCGCCTACCCGTGCTTTCGCCCCGTTGGCCATCGCGACAGTTCTTCCCCGAACTTCGTCCACCGTTATCCCCAACTCCGTTATCCATTCGTTTTTAATCGCTCGAATACAGGATGCTGTCGCACCTGTATCTAGTAGGGCGTGTACAAGATCTTTGCCTATTCGGACCGGTAAATGAATTCGCGTATTTCGCGTTGATATCGGACACAATTCCGATTCGCGGTCAGGCGGGCCCAACCCCACGCGCCGAATCACTCCTATTGCGTCCTCATCGGTTCTTCCGGTTCCTGTACTAACTCCCACGGAACCTGCTCCCGAGAGGCGTGCTCCCTCCGCTTGTTCCGCCTCCGAATTCAACTCTGGGTACGGTAAGACAGAGAAATTTTCGCCCCGTCGCGAATCTGAATCCTTGGGGTCGCCACTACTACACGTCCCCGCCCCGATGGCGGGTTCTACCAAAATTCGTAATCGTGCGTCGAATGGGGAAATATTACGTGTCAATTCCTCCTGGTCCATCGGTATTGAACGCGATCCAATCCCTATTATCTTGTCGGATGGAGGTGAGTCCGAACACGCGTGTTCGCTCTTCTCGCCCCCCGTAGGAATGACGGACGATTTGGTCCGCTCGCGTATCGGAGGCAGCGTTGGACCTTCTACTGCTGCCCTCCGCTCGCGTTTTCCGAACGGTTCGCCAGCCGACCCTGACATCGCGTACATTCGCTGATGGTCATCCCTCGGTTTCCGCAGCGATAGCAAAAGATACCATTCCGATCCTTTTTACAATCGCTGTGGTAATGTCCTTGTTCGCGACAATTCCAACATGTGATTGTTGTCGGATCCGGGGGTAACCGTTTTGTTGCGATCTCGTTCGCGTTTCCTCGCGCGGCCGCGGCGCTACTCGAGGGTTTCGCTTTCGCGTTCATTCGACCGACTTTAGGCTTATTTCCCGTGCTGGTCACGGCGGGTATTTCCTTCGGCCGATCGTTTCCGGGCGCCTGAGTCTTGGCACCTTTCTTCTTCTCTTCCGGTTCCTGCTCGACTGCATTTACTTCGTGAATCGCGGTTTTTACTCGCGGTTTTGAATAACGCCTTTCGTCGTAGGCGCACTCCGGGAGGATGCTCTCGTCGGCCGCGGGCGGCGCGCGATGCTCGGGTCGCCGGCGGCACATGTCGTATTCGCGAACTACATCTTCTAACGCGGAAAAACTCGTGAATTGTTCGCGACGAATTTCCGTATGATATTCCGGTCGTAAGTTATTAAACGCCAGATCGAGCTGTAATTCGAGAGGCATTCGCGATTCCGCGCGCTGCCACATACTCTGGACGCAGTCCAAATAATCGAGTCCGTTCTCATATCGGCCCTGCGTTCTCGCGACAATTTCTCCTAATAACCGACTTCGAACCGACGGGACGCCAAAACGTTTGCGCATTTCTTCGCAGAATTCCGCATAGCTGTGGATATGCACTTTCTTGTGCGTCCACCAATTGTTCGCGACATCCTTCATCAATAACGGAAGCACGCGAACTATATCCGATTCCGTTAAGCCGCACGTCTGTCGGCATTCCTCCAACCTGTCCAAAAATACATCCACGTTATCGGTACCGCTTCCCGAGAATTTCAGATTCCAATTCTTTACGCGATCATACATAGCGGGATTATAACGCAGGGTTTCGTCCTGCTGCGCGCGGGGACAACGTGTCGAGGAACCCCCTTCCGGTTCTTCCTCTTGGAATCGCACGCGATTCGAGTGAGGTGTCTCCGTAGGCACGCTCGGGAGATACAGCTGTGTCGAGGAGAACAACGGCGCGTTTGTTGTGACCGCTACCGGTGAGCACACCGGCCTTCCGCTTCCCGAGGGTGAACTAGCAACTACCACGGACGATGTCGCTACGGACGGAGTAATTGTCGTTAAGGTCGCGGTGGTTGCTACGTGTGCGCTTATTACGCGTCCTTGAGCTACGACCGCGGGGTCGTAATCTGCAAATGACTGGGCGCGTAACGCGGTCGGTTCCCCACTGATACTTATTAACGGTTCATCTTCGGTTGTCCATGTCGTATTGGGAAATTGTGCCCTTCGCGTGGCACGACCCAACCGATCGCGAAGGACCGCGATTGTCCCCTGAGGATTTGCATTGAATCCGACGAGCATATGTCTTAATTGGGCATATGTCAGCCCTTCAATCCACGTATCGTTCATTCCCGGCACGATTTCTCTGCGAGATCCGTCAAATGGATCCGCGGCGGTCGTTACCGCCGTTCCGGCTTCTGCGTCACGAACTGGGCTTCGTTGGACATACATTTTTCACACGGGTAGTACAGGCGGTCCCGAAGTTTCGGATTTATAATATAAGCGGGATTAACCGTCCCGGTCGCGTGTGTTTACGTTTCGTGTAAACACTTGTGTCACCTGATACCGTTGCCCCTTGCCACTAGACAAAGAGACTGACAAAAAAAAAACTTTCCACTATCCTAACGTTCGGGTATTCAAATTCTTTTCGAACCGTTCAAAAGTCTTTTCCGAATTGTTCTAACGATCACGAACGTTCGCGTAACGTTGACCTAAAATTTTCCGTTCCGGCCTATTTCGTGGGCCCCACGTTGGGCGCCAAAAAGTTGTGACGTATTTTCACGCGATCGAACCTCACCGGAAAATATGAGGATGACCGGTGCACAACTTACGCGATTCCTTCGCGTGTCCAGGCGACCCAAGGGCTAACAACTATTCCTGTAAAATTTCTACGCTCATGTTGGGCGCCAGGTTCCAAACGGGAACCACGTATCTGCTTCAAGTCGATTCTTTCCTTCCGGCCTTCCTTGGCTAACTCAGTACCGCGGAGGCGTCGGGATCCGGAACAATAGGACGGATAGGTCTAGACGTTCACACGACACACAAAATAAAGTCGGGCGCGTCGAATTAAAATTCAAAAAGGTTCGGTTTATTTAATAGACCGGCGGCGCGAAGCGCGACGATCTCTCACAATACCGAAATATAGAAAAGACAATATTATAGTTAACACAAAAAAAAGGATCTTCAGTACGATATAATCGAAATTAAAGAAGGATCTTACTCGGTACTTCGCGTACCTTACACGTTCAAAATCGTGACGCGGCTAATCCGCGGTCACCTTCACCCGATAACCGACCGTCAAGGACCTGTAAACGCTCTACGCGTCGCACAACAAAATTTCAAAGTCCTCGCGGACGGACAGACAGGAAACAATTCGGATACGTTAATAGCTCTCAATTTCCAAAATCAAACGAAACACAAGGCAATTCCAAACTACAGTGAACCCTGCCGGTCGACGGATCTTCGTGCCTTGGTCAATTCTGAAAATGCGTGTTCTCTGCACGCGCAGTCAAAATCGCGAAAACAAAACTACGTACCAAGATTTGCACGAAAACACGTCGCTCACAAAAGTCAAATAGCACTCGCTTACCGTGGGTTTCCCTCGTTCGCGTATCCAATATTTACGTCCGCCTTGCCCACAGCACCTCGTGCACTCGCGTACTATTTCGTCGGCCAAACCAAAACCAAAATCAGACGTCTGACGGCCTCACGCGTCCAAGCAGGATTGATTGATTCTCGATCTTCTCGCGAGAAAGACAGCACCCCCACCCTTAGGCCAATGGGCGGCGATTCGCCCTGCGGACGAATCCTTCAACCCAGACGCTTCGCCACGCGCCAGTTTCGAACATGTCATCGCGACAATTATTCACGATTGCATCCAATCATATACCATGCATAAATGTTCGTCTTACGACGAATATACGCTTCGATCTTGCGCGAGGGTGCACCAGGCGTCCCTGGATTCCCAACTCGCGGAAATATGTTCCAGTACAAAAACCTGACGGTGGGCGGTAAGCCATAGGGGTCGGTAGCGGTGCTCAATCGGTGGGTGCTTCGCGCACCACTCCCAGTCGATGTGGTTGAGTGCCAGCTGCGTAGAGCGCGTTGCTTCCGCGTGACGTCAAGCTGTCCCGCGTTGCGCGCGCCTCCGGGGCCAGTAGAGCTGCTCTCCACAGATAGCGCGAGTGTCGACCCTCGCGTGCCGCAGCTCCCTCCCTCCTGGGACTCCAGCTGGCTCTCCCTCTCTCTTCCTCCTACGCGTCTTCACGGGCACGGCGAGCGAGCACCTAGTCGAACTCCGGCAGAGTACACGCAAAACAAAAGAAAATAATAAAATAATCTATCGAATTTTCCAATAGGCCCTTGCGGTCGGTGGATCCTGCCTGGACTTTGCAATGGCCTTTTAGGCCCGTATCGCGTTTCGGCGTGATTTTCCGCCGAGGACAAGACGGGTGAAATCCACCACGTCACAATATATTTGTCTGTTTGCTGCGATTGAAGCGTTTTACCCGATTTTACCCGATTTTCGACGGATAACGATGCCATAAGAGAATCGTAATTTTTTACCGCTGAATCAGCTGTTTTGCATGGTCACGTTTTAAGACATAGTTTGAAATTGATATCGCAACGACTGTAAGATGGGCACGGGCTAATGTACCCTGCTTTAGTTCGTATCACGACGTCCCGGTAGAGAGACTGATCACCTACAGCAATCAACAGTTTAAAAAATGTCATCTGTACCGCATATTCGTGAATGTATTGTCGATTTTGTAAAGACCCGCCGTCTGATAACACCTACAAACGCGCGATTATTCTCGCCGGCGTGGTGCAGTGAATTAAGATATTTTGGTTTACGCATGTTAACACTTAGATTGAAAACTGTATTTTCCCATTGCACTCTACGCGTGCTAGCTAGGGGTCACGAGAGAGGATATTTTAAAAACGATCCGTACATACTCTCGTTAGCCGTAGTGTGTATTAACAAACGGGGAGTGCGCGATAACCGTATAACCAGGGCTATTATAGCCGATCATGCGTTCCGCGAAGGTATGTATTTTCCACCTACCGGTAATATTGCTTAAATAAACTGCTTTTAAATATTAAATAAATTTTACAAGAATTGGCGGGATTTCACAACGACGGCGCACCCGAGGAGGTGGACCGGTTGCTTTTAAGGTGCCTCAATCGTGTAGAGGAGGAGATTTACCCGGAGCCAAGCACCAGCACAGCGATGATGCACTACGTAAACGGTAATGCATATACTTTTTAAAAAAAGGTTACGCCTAATATGCGTTATTTAAAAAAGTGCCAGGACCATCGACAGCCCTGAACACGCAAGCGGCTGAAGAAGAAGAAGAAGAAGAAACGCATTACGACACATGGGGTATGTGTCATACAGCGTCAGAAAAAAAAAATGTGTTGTGCTATTCATAAATTTTTACAGATGCATTCACGGCTATAACGTCGGACGCGAGCGAAGACGACGACGACGACCAGGACGATGTCGACGATCGCTCCACCGTTTCCAGCGATTCAAACGACCACGATCCAGGTAATAATGATAAAGTACAGAAGCCGCTGAAAGATTATTTGTGTGAAAATGAAAAAGGAAAAAATTGTAGATTCGCTCGATGCTGATATAGACAACGATAGTCGAGAGCCCATTGTACGGGGTGACCTGCTACCACCGCAGGATCAGGACAATGCTGAAGAACCGATACTATGGGTTGTCAGGAACGGTGTGCACGCAGCGGCGGATGCCGACGAGGCTGCTGAAGTATTAGCAGAGCTCGATGCAGATGATGATGAGAATCCAAACGACTCGGATACCTACGAAGAAGGTAGCATATAAAGTTATGTTCCTTAGCGGTTAACGCTTTTTTTTGTCGAAATTGCTAACTTTAAAAAAATGTAGGGGGTGATGAAAACCAGTTAGATGCGCTATTCTCATACATAGGGTCAATGTTTAATCCTCGCGAGGAATGATAAGTCAGTATGCGCTTAACACTCTTTTTTTTTTGTTTAACCCTTATGTCAATACCCAAACTATTGTACGTTGTTCAATAGCCGGGGTACCCGGGTACCCTTACGGTAAATCCATGCAATAAAACGCGTTTATGAGCGGGAATTCGTCACTGGGTTTGTTTATTCGATATCTGAGTCACATTAGGTGCTTCCACTACCTGAGGCAGCCCTTTTTAAGGTATTCTGAAATGCCTTGGAGGGGAATTATGGCAAATGCCCTATAGTTTATGCGAGAAGTTCAGTAGTGTTACCGTCATTCTCAAACGAGACCTAACTGAACGCGGACGTTTGTAAATGCAGTGATATTTTGGAATACTGTGTGTTTGGTGTTTTGCGTTATTGATTATTGAAAACTTTTTGATCGAGTAAGTGAACAAAGTTACAAGAATAATGGAAGAATTATCAGCAGCTGAATTTGCAAGGTATAGTTACATGAATCCAGTTACATGAAATTTCCCCTTTATAAATGAATGTACTATTATAAATATTCTAATCAATACCATAACAGATTGACTGCTGTAGAAAGGGAGGCTTATTTGAGCCAATTATTAGGAGAGGAATCTGCTGAAGAAAATGATTATGCATCGGATAGCGACGACGAAGATTGGATTCTGTTGCCTGAAGGACAATCGCAGGGTTCGGAAAACTCAGACCACGAAGAGACTGGTATTATACAGTTTTGTTTTTGTATTATGTAAATTATAAGTTGTACATAGCGTACTTTTATGCACTTTTAGTGGGAGATCGAGAGAGCGAAGCAGAAGACGCAGACGATGATGTTGATGAACCGGTTGAAAGTGAAGAAGCTAGTAACGAACCATCAGAGTCGACGACAACTTTTGTTGCGAAAGATAAGACGACTTGGTCTCGAACACCACCAATTCAACATCAAACTGCAGCTCGTAATATTATCCGGCAAAGAAGTGGCCCACACAGAGGAACGGAAATGTTATCAATTTGCAATACGTTCAAGAGTGTTTTCACTGTCGAAATGGTTGATATTATTGTGCGTCATACAAACAAGAAAGCGACTACAGTTTACCATGCGTACAACGTGGAAAATCCTACGAAGAAGCAACTGATATGGAAAGATCTCACACTTCAAGAGTTTTACGCATTTTTGGGAATTTTGATAACGTCTGGTGCAAATAATTCGAACACTGATCATTCGACTGACATGTGGCAATCTACTTCATATCCATTATATCGAGCAGCGATGGGTATCAATCGATTTTGGAATATTGTAAGATTCATTCGATTTGACGATGCAAATACTCGAGCTGTTCGCATAGTGGAGGATAAAGCAGCTCCTGTACGTGATATATGGACTATGTTGAATTCAAACCTATCAACACTTTACAAACCAACTGAGTGTTTGACAATTGACGAGCAACTTTTTCCATACAGAGGTCGAACGAGGTTTACACAGTACATTCCATCAAAACCAGCAAAGTATGGAATAAAAGTATGGTGGATATGTGATGCTGAAAATTCGTATCCACTAACTGGTCAAATTTACACAGGAAATTCTGCGGCCGGTCGCGAAACGAATCAAGGTGAAAGAATAGTAAGAGATTTGGCCTCGCCTTATAAAGGATCAGGTAGAAACATTTCAATGGATAATTTTTTTACTACTCTACCCTTGGCCAAACATTTATTATCATGGAAGCTCACAATTGTTGGAACTCTAAAGAAGAATAAACCATATATTCCTGTCGAAATGGCTGCATCCAAAACCCGTAAAGAATTTTCAACATTATTTGGATTTCATGAGAATGTCGCTATATGTTCTTATGTGCCAACAAAAAATAAGGCAGTTATACTGCTATCCACGATGCACTCCGATATGACGGTATCAGATGACATAAAGAAGAAACCAGAAATCATTCAATACTATAACAAAACAAAAATTGGTGTTGATACTATGGACCAGATGCTAGGGCGATACACTACACGTAGGCGGACTAATCGATGGTCTCTTGCATTTTTTTATAATATTCTTGACATTGCCAGTCTTGCTTCTTATATCATTTATTTTGAAAATAATAAAATGATAAGAAAGAAGACAAACCAACGCCGATTATTTTTACGCCAGCTGGGTGAAGAATTATGTATGCCAACAATTGGAGATCGTTCTCAAAATGTTCAAGTTATGAGAAATTTTACAACAAAGCTGGCAATCGAAAGCATTTACGGTAAACCTGTCGATCTTCCAAGCAAAACTGCAACAGCATCTGGGTCTGCACAAGCGGTAGATCCTACTGGACGCAAGGTTGTCGTTGGATCATGCCATATTTGTTACAAGGGTGCATTCAAAAAACGAAGGAAAAGGCGAAAATCATGTGTGGCTTGTCAAAAACCTGTTTGCGATGAGCACGCAAATACAATTACCAAGTGTAACGAGTGTACTCAATAAAAACTCATTATGAGTCCATTTTTATAAATATAAATCACTATAAATTGTTTTCAAACTAACAATATCAATATTTATTTATTTACTTTATATTCCTTTTCATCCTTTATTATTATTTTTAGTTGTTAGGTTAGAAATTCAATACGAGTGATACATTGACAAACGTGGGTACCCCGGTACCCCGGGTATTGAACAAGCGTATATTCAACTTTATTTATTGAAATTTCTGACTTTTTTCTTTTTTTTTTCAAAACTAAATACATAAATCGATGTGAAATTGACGAAATAACGAGGATCTGAAAGGATTTGTGGATATTTTGTCAGGAAGATCAAAAATTTTAAGTTGGAAAACGGAAAAGGGTACCCGGGTACCCGGGTATTGACATAAGGGTTAACAAGTAAAAAAAAAATAAAAATTTTTTTCCAAACGATAGATGCAGACGACGACGGAGTATGTCAACAGATCGGCGGTGGCCCCCTTCTTCGACCGCAGAGCGACGACGATGACGCCGACGGAGATATCAATAACGACGTGCTACCGCCTGGATATAGATTTACAATACTGTCCGAAACGACGCATCGTATAAATAGGTTTCGTTTAGACGGGCGTGAAATAGCAATAGCTATCCGGAGGCCGCCCGAAGACCCTGATACAAATACGGTATCATGGTTACATGGGGCAGTCAGAGATATACACGCGTACCTCACAAGCTCGTGTACCGCGCGGGACTATATAGGTCTAACGATCAAATCCGACAGTTTTACGTGCGGGGCAGCGTGGCTGTCGTACAGACCGGTTCGAGAACTTCTCGAAAACGATGTGTGGGGTGTGATATCGTCCGTCGCACACAGCGCCCAGGCATTCCAAATAGATAGGTCTTTTGTCATCGAGTCGTGTATAGTCGAAGTACACTTTATACTGACCATAGTGAATAGCGATAACCTCTGTCTACCTAGGTCGCTCGCTGTGGCGATGGTACACTCTGAACGCGGGGAGGTGCGCTCTGGGGAGTTGCATGAGCGATGGAACGCGGTACGGCGTCAACGGGGTAAATTACAAAAACAATTTGCTCTCGAACTTGTGACAAACGCGTGTGTAGACATACCACCGGACGGTTGCGGTATTCCAGAAATTGATAAATTTCAAAGGTACCTAGCCCTGAAGGGTATAGCAATCGTTGTTTACGATTTTGACACCATAGGCAGCGGCGAGAAACCGCTGTACGACGGATCGCAAGCAGTTGATAACGCGTACGGATCAGGGAGACCACGGCAAACGCTTCGCCTCCTGTATTATAATAATTCGCAGCATTACCAGCCTATTTTAAATATGCGGGGTGCGGTCGGTAATCGTGGTTTTTGCATACCATGTAACAAATCTTACACGCACGAAGCAGAGCATAAGTGTTCCCACAAATGCGCTAGATGTTTCGGAAAACCGCCCTGCGATTCGGCTCTCCCCACATTGTATTGTCGCGAGTGCCATAGGTACTTTTTTGGCCAAATCTGTTTCGATAACCATATAAACACGCTATTTATCAAACAGAAGGGAAAAGAAAAGAGCGTATGTCAGGCCGTTCACAGCTGTCCACAGTGTCTCAGACCGCTTAAGGGGTCTACCCTAATTAGACGAGCAAAAAGAAGGCTATTTTCACGATTTTTTTTGACCGGTATAAATTATAAATATGGATATAAAAAGTGTTAGGCCTAAAAAATATACTCTTAAATTACACAAAAAAATTTTTTTATATTCATTTTACTCCGTTTCCGTACATAAAAATGGGGCAGAAGACAGGTCCAAAAAAAAAGATGGGTGTGCGCTGTTGATAAAATCTCTGGAATAGATGATCTGAAAAAAAAAAAAAAAATGGTTTTAGATTCAGTAGGTAAATGGCTATAGCGCATATCATACGATTTTTGATTTTTTAAAAAATGACAAAATGGCGGTCTTTTTACTAAAAAGTACGGAAAAACACGTTTTTTTCCTTCGTTTTTTGCAAAAAAAAATAGTTATACTCAAAATTTCAAAATTCGTATGATATGCGCTATAGCTATAGTCATAAAGAACATGTGGTAAAATTTTGGTAAGGATCGGTTGAATAGTTTCGGAGATGTTATCAACAAGCCGTCCAAAAATGTCATTTCGAGAAAAACGCGTTTAAAGTTTTCTTTAAAATCGAGAAAAAATCTTACTTACGTCTAATCAGCGATGCCTGCACCATACATTATGTCTTCAGTTTCTTCATACTGCTCATTTTCATCCAAAATAGCCTGCCTTCGTATATATTTACAAAAAGTAGCAGCTCCTCATGTATACAAAGGCAGGTAGGTAGTATTGCTCCGAGCGGTGCGTATATTAGCGCGCACAGGTAGCTAAGTAAACGTCGCTCAAAAGTACAGTTAGACTGCTCGGATCTTTATAAAATTTTAATATGATACTTTTAAATGTGTATACTTTCGAAAAATGCAATAAAAAAAAATTCGATTTTTTGAAAATTGCAATTAGGGTAGACCCCTTAAAAGAGCGCTGCGTGAACACTCTTGCGATAAGGTGTACTGCAGAGTCTGCAAGAGCGTTAACAAAGTAGGCGATCAGTGTTACGTCAGATCGGTAAAAAAGGCGTCCGTGGAAAAAATATTCTATTCATTTTTTACGATTTTGAAACACAGCAGATACAGAAGCTACCAGGTGACCACACGGTGCGCATCCACACACCAAACTTGTGCGTTGTTCAGCAAATGTGCACAGCATGCATAAACGATACAGATCTCGCGAGGGTATGTCCGGCCTGCGGTGTACGCGAATACGTCTTTGAAGATGATCCCGTAAGGCAGTTTGTAGATTACGCGTGCGATCCTAAAAGAAAATCGTTTGAGAGAGTGATCTGTGTTGCGCATAACGCCAAGGGTTTCGACGCGCAGTTTATACTGAAGCATATCGTGAAGCGTAAACGGAAAACTGTAAAACCACCGACGCTGATACTCAGTGGCACGAGTATCATAATGATGAAGACGGGTCGTGTAACATTCATAGACAGCCTTAATTATTTTCACATGCCTCTGAGTGCCCTGCCAAAAGCCTTCGGTCTCGTGGACTCGGCTGGTTTGAAACAAAAAGGTGTCTTTCCGCATCTATTCAATACTCCCGAGAATCAGCATTATATCGGCCCTCTACCGCCACTCGAGTTTTATTCACCCGACGCGATGCCTACGGCCCAACGTAATCAATTCTTAGTATGGTATAACAAACAACGATCTGCGGGCTACGTATTTAATTTTCGAACAGAGTTTATTGATTACTGTAGATCCGACGTCACCATCCTCAGACAGGCATGCGTTTCTTTCCGCGAAATGTTTCTCCAGCACGGTAGCGTTTGTCCTTTCTCGGAGAGCACCACCATAGCCTCAGCGTGTTCGAGAGTTTTTAGAAAAAACTTTTTGCGGGACGAACAGATAGCCATTTTACCACCGGGTGGATACCGCTACTGCGAGAAACAATCACATAAGGCCCTGTTATGGCTCCTTTCGCTGGAGCATCGTTGGGGTTGTACCATAGTTCACGCAGGGCGCACTCGGGAGTACCGTCTACCGGAGGGCACGCCCGTCGACGGCTACTACCATGACACTGATACAGGTCTGCGACACGTCGTGCAGTTTCAGGGTTGCTTCTGGCACGGGTGCCCAAAATGTTATCGCATAAACAGGGATACGCGGTTGCACACGGGCGAATCTATGGATGCGTGCTTCGAGAGAACGCAGGCAACGAATGATAAGATCCGATATATCGGTTACGAATTGATGGAAATCTGGGAGTGTGAATTCGATAGCTGGATAAACGAGCCGGCACAGGCCGCATTATATAGAGCATTGAATGAGAACCCGTTGGTAGCGCAACTACCGCTGGAACCTCGCGATGCTTTCTTCGGTGGGCGTACAGGGAATACCGTCAGTTTTTACGAAGTCGAGGGGTCTGAGAGGATACACTACGTAGATGTGTGTTCGCTCTACCCCTTCATATCGAAAACGGAGAAATTCCCTGTAGGGCACCCTAGAGTGTACGTGGGCGACGATTGCCGCGAACTAACGGATGATCACAATAACATCGATAGCGTAGAGGGTCTGATTAGGTGTGTCGTGTTACCACCGCGAGATCTGTATCACCCCGTGCTACCGACGCGCATGCACGGTAAATTGCTCTTCGCACTGTGTTGTTCCTGTGCAGAGTCAACGCTGCAGGGCTCGTGTCCTCACGAGAATCCTGAGGATAGAGTATTCGAAGGGACATGGGTTGTGGACGAGGTCAGACGCGCTGTACGTAAAGGATATCAAATAACGACGATACACGAGATATGGCAATACGCGATCACTCAGTACGATCCGACGACGCGGACGGGCGGTCACTTTGCCGACTACATAAATACATTCCTGAAGATTAAGCAGGAGGCTAGCGGCTAGCCGCGTGAGTGCAGCGACGACGAGTCCAAGAAGCTGTATGTAGAGGAGTACGATCGGGTCGAGGGTATTCGACTAGACCCTGCTAACATAAAATCAAATTCCGGTCTGCGGGCAGTCGCCAAACTATGTTTGAATTCCTTTTGGGGCAAGTTTGGGCAGCGCCAAAATCTACCTAAAACGTAAATCGTAACGACTCGGCAGAAGCTCGTGAGTTTGCTTACGTCCCCGGAGGTCGAAATTACGGGTATTTTACCCGTAGATGACGAAGTACTCTACGTCAACACGAGTAGCACGAGCAAATCGGTGATACCCACAGCGTACACAAACGTCGTTATAGCCGCGTACACCACGGCTCAAGCTCGTCTTAAGTTATATGACTATCTCGAAAAATTAAATTGACGTGTACTATATTACGACACCGACTCGTGTATATACGTATCGGGTGGCCGTCACGCCGATAACGCTTACGAGCCACCGCTCGGCAGTCTTTTAGGCGATTTAACCGACGAGCTGGAGTCGTACGGTGTTGGTAGTTATATCACGTCTTTTGTATCGGGAGGCCCGAAATTTTACGCGTACCGGGTACGTAAGCCAGACGGTTCTCACGCAGAGGTCTGCAAAGTCAAAGGTATAACGATCGACCACGCGACGAGTCTTGCCATTAATTATGACTGGATACGGTCTTATGTAACGGGGGAGACCTGCGAAGCGGTCGTTTTACACTATGACGCGATACGTCGTACTCCGTTTCACGACGTAGTTACACGTCTCGAATCAAAAACGTGTAAACCGACCGAACTTCAAAAACGGCGGCGCGACGGTCGTTTCGGATCCTTACCGTACGGCTTTATATAACTAATATTACCCAAAAATTGTACAAATGTATGTACAACCCTGAACAATATTTTACCGTACAGTCTTATGTAACTAATATTACCAAAAAAAATGTACAAATGTATATACAGCCCTGAGCAATAATAGTACGAATAATAAACGTATTTATTTGAAAACCGAAAAAAATCTCTTTTATCCATCTATCCCTGAAGGCTCTACCAGCCCGTCCACGTTATTTTTTTTTCAGCGGCGCTTCGGACATGCTAGCAGTGCACGGTGGCTAGCGATATGGTTGACGCACATGCAGGCAGGCAGTTAGCTCACAGGTGCACGATGAGCTCACCCGGACGAGCGGCTAGGAACGTCACCGCTAAGAGCTAGCACGCGCGCGCGACGTACGAGCCTCACGAGTGTCGCGCGCCCGCCGCGGCCCGTCCTCGGCTATGGCGGAGGGCCTATGTAAAGTCCGATAGACCCTTTAATAGTATATTCGTAAAGAGCATCGCCAAATAGCCTCATTCGGCACAATGGACACGCGGTGGAAGCACCCATCGACGTCGATGGTGTGCGGTCCAACGGGCTGCGGGAAGACATTTTTCGTAAAGAAATTCCTACGGTTCATCGGGGACATGAGCGACGTGCGCTTCGCGCGCGTTCTCTTCTACTATGCAGAGTGGCAGGAGGGGTACAGGGAGTACGGGAGCGCTATAGAGTTTCACGAGGGCCTACCGGAGAACACCGATTACGGCAACGATCCACGCCCGAAACTCGTCATCATCGACGATCTCATGAGGGAATCGTCCAATAACACGGTGGTCGATCTTTTTACCAAAGGAAGCCGTCATAAGAATATCAGCGTTATCTTTATCGCGCAGAACCTCTTTCATCAGGGTCCAGGACATTGTATTGTATTTAAAAATCCGCGCGACAGAGCGCAGATACAGCATCTGGCCAGACAGGTGTTTCCTGAAAATCCGCGCTTCGTACATGAAGTTTACCGCGATGCCACGGCCCAACCGCATGGTTATCTACTACTCGATTTGAAGCAGTTGACCCCCGATAACTGCCGCTTTCGCACTTGCGTGTTTCCTTCGGACCCGTTCCACTACGTGTACGTACCGCGAAAGGGTATAAAGGGCGGGTACACCGATCGAGACGTACCAGTCATTCGGTTGTAATGGTATCCGGCGCACGCTGCTCTATAGGGCGCAAACACGCCGCAGTGTTAAAGGCTATTTGCCATCTGGATAGCAAACAGCGTAGCGCTTTGTTACGAGTGGCCGACTCACGACTCGTCAACTGTATATGCGAATGTACTCTGAATATTCTTCGCGGTAACGTGCCTCTCAAGCCGACGCAGAAACGTCGCTTACGAAAACACGCATCGTTGTTGACACGTTTATCCAGACCGGGTTCAGCCGTCAAAACTAGAAAACGTCTTATCGTTCAGAGCGGTGGTTTTTTACCTCTTCTGCTAGCGCCTATACTGGGCACCGTCATATCGAAACTCATAGGGGGGAGCGGATAAGGGTATACGTCACGAAGAGCGAGAGAGATCGAGATGGAGCATGCCAAGAAGATGGTTCTAATCCCTCAGGAGAGCGTGGAGCAGCAGCACTACCGGTCAATGCCTCATACACCCCACCACCAACACTACCAGCAGCAGGGGCAGGGTGTTGACACCGTAAACACCGTGCAGACCCCCGGGACCCCCTTAAGCAGATTAGACGCATCCATGAAGGAGATCCTACACTCACCGAATTTCATCGACGAGCGCGAAAAGTGGAAGATGTACAATCAGATGCTGCAGCGTTATCTACACTTTATCGAGGATCTGCGAAATAACGTCGACGGGGATAGGCGAGGCGATAACGATGCCAAGAAAAAAAATAACAGTTCTGCGGAGGATAATGTCAGGAGCTTGACTGACGATGGCGACGACGACATCATCGCTAGCGTACCCCAAAAGTACAGAGCTCAGGCTAAGCTCTTACTAGGAAGGCTGCGCAACGCTGGTTCGCCACGCATCTCGTGGAGTAAACAGGGCGTTACGCGTATCGGCGGAGCCGTCGTGCAGGACGCCAACATCGTGGATTTAATCAACGACGCTATGCGTGAGAGAAAAACAGCGAGACCGGCGGGGAGTCGCCAGTTTGCGCGGTTCCTCCGTACTGCAGGTATACCGCGCGAATATATCGGTAATCAGCGTCTATGGAGGGAGGGGAGCAACACGGGGTCTCTCGGTAATCAGACACCGCGCCGTGTAACAATCGTGCTGCGACCTATCGAGCAGACTCAGAGCTCGTCTACAGAGGAGGAATTCGGCGAGGCGTTTCAGGAAATGTTTAGAGACTCCGGGGAAGAAGAGCTCGTGGGGAAAAAATATACGCGATCCGCGTCGGCCGGTACAACCAGCGATAGCGAGAAAAAGAAAAGATTAGAATGGTTAAGGCTGCCGTGAAACGGAAGAAAAAAAAAATATCGGCTGATGATAGCCTTCTGAGGCGTCTTTATTACACGCCAACAGAACCGTCTTCGTACGCCGGTATCGGTAACCTAGAGCGAGCGGCTAGGGGCAGGGTAAAACGAGATTCCGTCGTACGTTGGTTAGAGGCGCAGGACGCGTATACGTTGCATAAGCCCGTGCGACATACGTTTCAGCGTCGCTCTTACACCGTCAGCAATATCGACGACGTTTGGGAGGCCGATCTTGTGGACCTTCGCTCGTTGAAGGAGTACAACGATGGTTACACGTTGTGACGTGAATTTCGGAAATTCAGTCACAAAGTTTGCTAGGAGTAGGGAAAAGACACCATCCACCTGCAACGATCCTCCAAACGTCGGTCACCCGACATTCCAAAGACAGCTTTGCTTGTCGCGCTTACCGTTGAGGCACTCTGTTTCCGTCTATCGTCCTTTCTGCTTATTTCTGTTTCGCTTTTCTGCTTTTTTTTTGTTTTTATTTTTATTTTCGAGCTTTCCTATTCGCACTCGCCTACCTTCTTTACCGTCCTGGGCAAATCTACGTCTACACTACGAGCACGAAGCTGACCGCCAACGAGAGTTCCTGAGCTACCGGACAAGCGCTCGACAGAGGCTGGACCAAACTGCTGTTCTCTCCGGAAGACTTCCGTGGAGCCCGGGATACCCGGGATGGGATCCCTCTACTACTTCTGCCGGCCGCCCAAACGGACCGCAAAAAGGGCCTTCGCCACTCGTGCCGCCGATAGGAGGAAAGGATGGTCCCCTATCGTGCCGCCAGTCGCCGAACGTTCCCTAGCGTTCCCGTTATCAGTGGCCCCCGGAGAAGAAACCAGGGCATACTCTTCGCCGGATCCTGCTGCTCGCACCGAGGACTCCCGATCGGCCGCACCAAGGATTCCCGCGCTCAGCTCGGCCCTCTCCGCCTATCTTCGGACTCGAGCCGCCTAATGCTTCGTCTCTGGCTACTGTCAAGCGTTAGATTACCTATTTTGTATTATTATATTTTGCTATCGCTCTACCGTGCGAATAAGGAATTATTAATTTAGGAGGGGGGCCCCTAGGGCTCTTCCTCTAGCGACGAATTCCGGCTCGTTCACTTACGTTTGGAGCGTCTTAGCTGGTGTTTAGTTGGCAAAAGTATAGTCATCGTGAACCAAGCCGAGCCGAATTCAGCCGATTACAAATTTATAAGCGAAACCCCAAAAGGAACCGATCTCGATTTACAAGGAATATACTCTTGATTGAAGGAAGGAAGGAAGGAAGTCTGAGGACCGAATTCCTTCATTTCGTTTTCGTTATATCTTGGGTGAGCTCCTTTCGTTACCGTTATTTTGGAGATTTTTGTGCAGTTAACTGAAGTAATACCGTCTAGGCCTTTTGTCTCGACGGCACCTTTTCTCGCTTACCGGGACTGAATGTCGTTCCAGTCCCTCTAAGTAAAAGGACGATAGTGCCGGATACCGTTATCTTATTTAGTTTTTTTCTTTTATTATCGTAGAATATCTTTCATATCGCCTCTATTGTAATTAATTTCATTTATCGTAATTTAGTGCTTTGGAATTGTCGATTATTTTCTCGACCACGTGGAAACACCTAGGGCCCCGGTATCCCCGGCTTGGCCGTTTCCCGTTGAGTCTACTTAGTTCTTTTGATTAAATATCTTTTGGACTTTTCTATCTTTTCCGGCGTTATTTGTTGCTTTATTATATTGAATTTTGGACGCTAAATAATTCTTTTATCTGCTGTGTATTATTTCTATATTTTTCGCTGTCGTTATAAGGAATGGCTTCCTCCTCTCGATTTAACTTATATTTCAATTTTGCAGGAACTCGTAATTAACGTCTTATTGTAATATTTTTCTGATACCTTACGCTGTTGTTCGAGCGTCGAGTCACCCTTTTTTTTGCGCGTACTCGCCTAATGCGAGACTAAAGGACACACTGACTATCAGTGGCGTACCTACTCTTAATTTAGTTTTGCCGATTATAATATTCTGGTGATAATTTTCGGAGAGCTTGCCATTTCTTCTAACTATTGTATAGTGCGTGTACTATTTATGTTAATTTATTTGCGTGCGTTTAATACCTGTGTTCCTCGCTACCATTATATCGCTTATTATCTGACTCTTTCCGATTGTCGGGAAATTTCGCGAGTGAATTTATTCTGTGTTTTCGTACCGCTACGAAGCTAAAGTTTTGTTCTCGCGTGTATTTTGTATTCGCGGATTTATTGAAACAATTGTAGAAAACATTTTTCTCGTCGGCGTGGATTCGTCCCGCTGCCGTATCGTTTCGCCCAAGGGCCGTAGTCCCTCGCTAGTTCCGCGTTTCGTTTTTAAGAACTTTGGTTTATATAGAATCCCTCAAGAATCTATTGCTTTGTATTAGTATTTTAAGGATTTTGGCTATCTAATTTCGCTTTCGCACCTTAGTATTTCTAACTGAAAATTTACTTTTGCTTTCTGCTTGTCGCACACTGTAGCTTTCTGTATGGCTTGCATGCCGCTTTCTTGCTGTTCGCTTTTATTTAATATAGCTTCGGTGCGTTAAACCTTACTGATTTTTCTCTAATCTCTTTCTTTTACCTTTTCTCTTATCGCATGCCTACTCCTTCTCTCGTCTAGCCTCTTGAACGCCACGACGCTCTCCCAGGTGAGCTAGCCTCTGAACCGGGTGTACTTTTGGAGTTTTCGTCGACCGCTTGATTCTCTCTCTCTCGCGTCTGTTTCTATTTTTCTTCGCGCTTCCCTCTCGTATCTTGGCGGTGTCGCCGTTTTCGTGTCTCGTTCGTTTCCCTATTTGGCGGTGTCGCCGTTTGTGGATCTGTCTCTTCACGTTATTGGCGGAGTCGCCGTTTACTTATATTTCTCTTTTCTATCTTGGCGGTGTCGCCGTTTATCGATCTTTCTCTTTTCTTTCTTGCGGAGTCGCCGTTTCCTCGAGCTTTCTTCTTTCTATCTTGGCGGTGTCGCCGTTTATCGATCCTCTCTCTTTTCTTTCTTGGCGGAGTCGCCGTTTATCGAGCTTTCCCTTTTCCTATCTTGGCGGAGTCGCCGTTTACCTTTCTTTCTCTTTCTATTTTGGCGGTGTCGCCGTTTATCGAGCTTTCTTTCTTCTATCTTGGCGGTGTCGCCGTTTATCGAGTTTTCTTTCTTCTATCTTGGCGGAGTCGCCGTTTACCTTTCTTTCTCTTTCTATTTTGGCGGTGTCGCCGTTTATCGAGCTTTCTTTCTTCTATCTTGGCGGTGTCGCCGTTTATCGAGTTTTCTTTCTTCTATCTTGGCGGAGTCGCCGTTTATTCGTAGTTCCCTTTCTATCTTGGCGGAGTCGCCGTTCCTATCGTTTCACTCCTCTTCCCTTGGCGGTGTCGCCTTCCCGGTTTCCTGTTCCCTTTCATTGTTTCGAGTTTTCCCGCGTCTTCCGAAAGATTTCGACGATCTCGAGTGCCCTGCACTCGCGGTGTTCTCCCCGGAGATCACCTGGCGCCCAACTCTATCTAGCCTATCACGTATCGGGTCTTTTGAATATCGAAATTTATAGAGAGAGGATCATACGGCGTTTTGTGTACGGTTCCCTATTTCCTGACTACCGGTTGTCGTCTATCGAATTTCGAATTGAGATTTTGTTTTGGGGAATAACGTCGCAACGTATATACTTGTAATAATCGATGTACTCAGCAAATACGCTTGGGTCGAGCCTTTACGCGATAAGACCGGTGCGACGGTAGCCGCGGCATTCCGGAGGGTTTTGACACGTAGTAAGAATAGGATACCCATGTACCTACAGACAGACAAATGTAAAGAGTTTACCAACGGTGTACTGCAGCGTCTGCTCGAGGAGCTTGGTATAGGATTCCGTGTAGCGCGCAGCCCCGACGTAATGGCTGCTGTCGTCGAGCGCTACAATCGTACTCTGAAGGATCGTATGTGGCGCTACTTTACACATAGAAACACTCGACGGTACATCAAGAGACTCGGTCGAGTCTCGCGCCAAGTACAGGCAACCCGCCGTACGGGGCACGGCTCGCCGAGACTCTTTACTCGAAGCATCGCTTGTACCTGTGTTTCGACTCAAATATCTTATAAACGGCTGTATGTGAGAAAAATTTATTGATACATTCACTCTAGGAATCAAGGGTTCTGAATTGATTGCCACTAAATTCAATACGATTAGTATACGAGATCAGCGTGTATTGAGATGGCGAGCGAGATGATTTTATTTCAGGTCCGTCGTCGTCGTCGTCGTCATCGTCGTCGTCGTCTTCGCGCGTCCATCGCATTTTTTACCCAACAGATGGCGCTGACTGCTGTGTCTTTATTACCTATTTGTACTCTGAATGGTGTTAGTAATTTACGAATACACAACACAGACAAATACACTTTATACGTGAAGCTACTGTTCATACCGAATTTCCAGTTAGTATAAGGGTGCTTTCACACCGTATACAATTATTAAGTTTTTAATAGCATTCATGTGGAGCGCGCGTGTATGGGTGTATGTACATGTGTGCTTCAACATAGTTCCTCGTATTTTAGGTTACAGTTTTTAGAGACATAGAATGTCCAGGTGTTTCTCTCCGTAATATCCTGTATCTAGGTGGCGGACGTGGAAGTCCAGGGTGTCCAGGTATTCCGCTTCGTAGTTTCTTGTATCTAGGTACTGGATGTGGAAGTCCACGGTGTCCAGGTATTCCGCTTCGTAGTTTTCTGTGTCCAGGTGTCGGATGTGGAAGTTCAGGGTGTCCAGGTATTCCGCTTCGTAGTTTCTTGTATCTAGGTACTGGATGTGGAAGTCCAGGGTGTCCAGGTATTCCGCTTCGTAGTTTTCTGTGTCCAGTTGTCGGATGTGGAAGTTCAGGGTGTCCAGGTATTCCGCTTCGTAGTTTCTTATATCTAGGTACTGGATGTGGAAGTCCACGGTGTCCAGGTATTCCGCTTCGTAGTTTTCTGTGTCCAGGTGTCGGATGTGGAAGTTCAGGGTGTCCAGGTATTCCGCTTCGTAGTTTCTTGTATCTAGGTACTGGATGTGGAAGTCCACGGTGTCCAGGTATTCCGCTTCGTAGTTTTCTGTGTCCAGGTGTCGGATGTGGAAGTTCAGGGTGTCCAGGTATTCCGCTTCGTAGTTTCTTGTATCTAGGTACTGGATGTGGAAGTCCAGGGTGTCCAGGTATTCCGCTTCGTAGTTTTCTGTGTCCAGGTGTCGTATTTGGAAGTTCAGGGTGTCCAGGTATTCCGCTTCGTAGTTTCTTGTATCTAGGTACTGGATGTGGAAGTCCAGGGTGTCCAGATATTCCGCTTCGTAGTTTTCTGTGTCCAGTTGTCGGATGTGGAAGTTCAGGGTGTCCAGGTATTCCGCTTCGTAGTTTCTTGTATCTAGGTACTGGATGTGGAAGTCCAGGGTGTCCAGGTATTCCGCTTCGCAGTTTTCTGTGTCCAGGTGTCGGATGTGGAAGTTCAGGGTGTCCAGGTATTCCGCTTCGTAGTTTCTTGTATCTAGGTACTGGATGTGGAAGTCCACGGTGTCCAGGTATTCCGCTTCGTAGTTTTCTGTGTCCAGGTGTCGGATGTGGAAGTCCAGGGTGTCCAGGTATTCCGCTTCGTAGTTTCTTGTATCTAGGTACTGGATGTGGAAGTCCACGGTGTCCAGGTATTCCGCTTCGTAGTTTTCTGTGTCCAGGTGTCGGATGTGGAAGTCCAGGGTGTCCAGGTATTCCGCTTCGTAGTTTCTTGTATCTAGGTACTGGATGTGGAAGTCCAGGGTGTCCAGGTATTCCGCTTCGTAGTTTTCTGTGTCCAGGTGTCGGATGTGGAAGTCCAGGGTGTCCAGGTATTCCGCTTCGTAGTTTCTTGTATCTAGGTACTGGATGTGGAAGTCCAGGGTGTCCAGGTATTCCGCTTCGTAGTTTTCTGTGTCCAGGTGTCGGATGTGGAAGTTCAGGGTGTCCAGGTATTCCGCTTCGTAGTTTCTTGTATCTAGGTACTGAATGTGGAAGTCCAGGGTGTCCAGGTAGTCCGCTTCGTAGTTTTCTGTATCTAGGTGTCGGATGTGGAAGTCCAGGGTGTCCAGGTGTTCCGCTCCATAGTTTCTTGTGTCTAGGTACTGGATAAGGAAGTCCAGGGTGTCCAGGTGTTCCGCTCCATAGTTTCTTGTGTCTAGGTACTGGATAAGGAAGTCCAGGGTGTCCAGGTATTCCGCTTCGTTGTTTTCTGTATCTAGGTGTCGGATGTGGAAGTCCAGGGTGTCCATGTATTCCGCTCCGTAGTTTCTTGTATCTAGGTAGTGAATGTGGAAGTCCAGGGTGTCCAGGTATTCCGCTACGTAGTTTTCTGTATCTAGGTGTCGGATGTGGAAGTTCAGGGTGTCTAGGTGTTCCGCTCCGTAGTTTTCTGTATCTAGGTGTCGGATGTGGAAGTCCAGGGTGTCCAGGTATTCCGCTGCGTAGTTTTCTGTATCTAGGTGTCGGATGTGGAAGTTCAGTGTGTCCAGGTGTTCCGCTCCATAGTTTCTTGTATCTAGGTGTCGGACGTAGAAGTCCAGAAAAGTGTGCAACAAGCTTTGGCGCTTCGCTCAAACTATAGTATCCTCTTTGATGTTCGCACGGCCTGAGGTACAAGGCCTGAAATAATCCAGCACACTCTCCTCTCTTACGTTTACCACACGGCTTCAACAATCTGGACACCATTAACGACGCTTATATGTATTGAAGATTACATTTTCTTTAAAAATTTGGATATGTCTTTATGCATTTCTAGAAAAAGGGACTTACACATTAAATTTATATGCCATTAAACATTTTCGACACCGCTATATATTTTTCTGATTAGCAACATCATAATGCATTTACATTTTATATCTGTGACAATATAGATTTCAGTGCTTAATACTTCTATTTCCCGTTGGACAACAAAAACTTGTGATATCCCCCAAAAAACACTTACGTGTAAAAAACCACGCCAAGTACAGGTGTGCTGTGTATTCCTCTAATAAAAAGTATTCATATCAGATTATTGAGGCCAAGTACTTAAGTCACTACATGTTTGCCTATTATATGATCTAGCACTGGCCCATCATTTTAATTGTATTTTCGAAATTTCCTATAACGTTTTCACTACTCTTTTACATTTATACTGTTTCTCGTAGTTGATTATGAATTAATGGTTATTTAATAATTAATCAAACTTTAGCTGATTCCTTATCGAGTACTACTTGGCGGGTCCGTGCAATTCTTGATATAAATTTGCATTCATAATGCCAGTCATTAAACTCAAAACCAATGTCAACTTTCTATATAGAGTTTATTAACGATAACTCGTTAATAATAATCACGGTAAAATCTTAATAATAAACATAATTTTAGGATACTATTAGTACGTTCAAAGTAAGTACTTTGGAATTTCTGGCACGGACCCGCCAAGTAGTACTCGATAAGGAATCAGCTAAAGTTTGATTAATTATTAAATAACCATTAATTCATAATCAACTACGAGAAACAGTAGTAATGTAAAAGAGTAGTGAAAACGTTATAGGAAATTTCGAAAATACAATTAAAATGATGGGCCAGTGCTAGATCATATAATAGGCAAACATGTAGTGACTGAAGTACTTGGCCTCAATAATCTGATATCAATACTTTTTATTAGAGGAATACACAGCACACCTGTACTTGGCGTGTTTTTTACACGTAAGTGTTTTTTGGGGGATAGATATTCTTCAGAATCTCGTGGACTCGTACAACAGGACACGCCACTCCGCGATAAGAATGCGCCCGGTTGACGTAACCCTGTATAATGCCACTAAGGCTCGTATGAACCTATCTATGCGATACGCCACAGCGCGCCCGCGTGTCCCTAAATACAGTGTCGGCGACCTGGTACGCATCAGTAGCGCTAGGAACCCTTTTGCGAAAGGTTACGAGTGTGGGTCAACTAGATAGATTTTTAAAATCGTACGCCTAGGTACACTGCAGCACAGTAATGCCGTCCTTGGATGGAGCTAGTAGGAAGCGGGAGTAGGGCGATCGGCAGTGGCGACTGGTGGCAAGCAAGCCAGGCCGCCGCGTGGAGAGGGTAGCCTATTCCCCGCGCTTGGGACGGCATGTCCGTCCAGAGTCCAGGCGTCCCGTATAAGACTGTCTCAGACAATTTCAACAGAGTCCGCATAAGTCCCTCTCACTCGCAGTTAGTGGAGTCCCAGAGATAGCCTGCACTGTGTATAAGAGCGTCTCACTTGCGTCTAGCGCTAGTCGCCCATAAGACCCTCTCACTCGAAAGCCAGGCCGACGCGCAGAGAGGGTAGCCTATTCCCCTCGCTCGGGACGGCATGTCTGTCCAGAGTCCAGGCGTCCCGTATAAGACTGTCTCTGACAATTTCTACAGAGTCCGCATAAGTCCCTCTCACTCGCAGTTAGTGGAGCCCCAGAGATAGCCTGCACTGTGTATAAGAGCGTCTCACTTGCGTCTAGCGCGAGTCGCCCATAAGAGCCTCTCACTCCAAACATTAGGCTCTCTTATTATAATCCGCAGGCCACTGCTGGCAGCGAGTGAGAGGCTCTTATGGGCGACTAGCGCTAGACGCAAGTGAGACGCTCTTATACACAGTGCAGGCTATCTCTGGGACTCCACTAACTGCGAGTGAGAGGGACTTATGCGGACTTTGTTGAAATTGTCTGAGACACTCTTATACGGGACGCCTGGACTCTGGACAGACATGCCGTCCCTAGCGAGGAGAATAGACTACCCTCTCTACGCGGCGGCCTGGCTTCCGAGTGAGAGGGTCTTATGGACGACTAAGGCTAGAAGCAAGTGAGACGCTCTTATACGCGCTAGGCCACTGCTGCCAGCGAGTAAGAGGGTCTTATGGGTGACTAGCGCTAGACGCAAGTGAGACGCTCTTATACGCGCTAGGTCACTGCTGCCAGCGAGTAAGAGGGTCTTATAGGCGACTAGCGCTAGACGCAAGTGAGACGCTCTTATACACAGTGCAGGCTATCTCTGGGACTCCACTAACTGCGAGTGAGAGGGACTTATGCGGACTCTGTTGAAATTGTCTGAGACAGTCTTATACGGGACGCCTGGACTCTGGACAGACATGCCGTCCCAAGCGCGGGGAATAGGCTACCCTCTCCACGCGGCGGCCTGGCTTGCTTGCCACCAGTCGCCACTGCCGATCGCCCTACTCCCGCTTCCTTCTAGCTCCACCCAAGGACGGCATTACTGTCCTGCAGTGTACAACCCGTCTACATCTTAGAAGATCTCGCCGGAGAGGAGATTGACGGTATTTTTTACGAAGAGGAGCTCGTTCGAGTTCGCAAGGACATCGCAAAGGACGCGTTTCTCGTCGATCGTGTGATAAAACGAAGCGGTCGTGGGAAAGCCCAAAAAGTACTGGTCAGCTGGGTCGGCTACCCCGAGAAATTTAATTCGTGGATACCGGCATCCCGCTTAAAGAGCAATGAAGGACCAATTTTATCTCGTTCTTCCCAGTAACAGCAGTATGTCGTACTATCCCGAAAATAAAACTACCAGTTTTACGACACATCTACCGCATCAGATCGATTTAAACGGGGCATGGTCTGTTGCTCTGATTGAAATACAGATTCCTATGACCTTTCTTCACGTGCCGGTACCGCTAAAAGATTGGGATCACGTGGTCGTGGTCACCACCTGTACCAAACCGCGGAAGAACCACAAAGAACCGATAACCGGCTTTATAGTGACGGGTTCTAACGTAGCGCACGGTGTTTACGATGACGTAAAGACCCTCATTGACGAGATAAACGCTACCAGGGCTATGACAGGCCGTCCGAAACTAGAGCTCTGCAGAGGTCATTACGTGAGCGTATCGTTCGTCTCTACCGATAACGATCTAGACGATCCGCACGAGCTGAGACTCTGCCGTTCTCTGGCACGCATCCTAGGTTTTACCGCGTCGGTCGTGGTATCGAAATCAGAATCCCCTGTGATGGCCGATCAACCGGCTAGTCTGATCAACGCCCTGCCCAAGATGCTCTTCGTTTACACCGATGTCTGCGAGCCGTATATCACCGGAGACGTCCAAACGCCCCTGCTCCGCGTGGTTCCCCTACATCCAGATAACAAATACGCGTACGCAGCTGTAAAAGTGCTCTCGTTTTCGCCGTTAAAGTACATACCGCTGCTCCGAAGGGGGGGGGGGGGGGGGATAGAAGTTTCAAAACATTATTATTCGAAGGTCCAATCTTCCTAATTGTAAAAATATCACCCATATATTTTCACGATGGCTTATTTCAGCGTAAGTCCCATACAAGTGATGGAGACAAGCGTAATGTGTTATTAGTTTCAAATGAAAAATGATGCGAAATTTAATCTATAAATAGTGAACAGTCTTCGAATGCTTACATACATAGATGATATAATCATTTTCTAAACAGTGAGGATTGTAATATTATAAATTTCAAAAGTTCGTAATTCAAAAACCCGTAAAGAATGGAAACTTAATTTCTAGAATAGCCGATAGTTCGAAACTTTGAATGCTGACATTTTTAATTAAAATATAGATTTTATTTTAGTAGGTTCAAAATTCGTAAAATCACAGTTTAGAAATTTTTATGTGCCGAATTCAGTTTTTCCGAAAGAGTAGGTCTTCGAAACTTGAATTTCCGAAAACGAAACAATCCGAAAGTTGCATATTCAAAAAGGAAAGAATCCAACTATTGATGCCCCGAAAGGTCAGAATACCGAAAATTGTAATGTACGGTTGTGGTCTGGTTCGTTCTACCGTTTTCAGATGGCAGCACTATTGACCTTTCACGGACGGAGTTCTCGAGCAGCGAGTGCCTACGGTATACCGGATTCGCGTGTCGTTATGATTTCACATTTAAACATCAATAAGTTTTGGACCCATCACAGGATGAGCAAGGCCCCAAGTTAAAGCGAAAAGGGTTGATTTCATTGAACTTTTATCGTTCGACTCATTTTAACTCATTTAACATTTTATAAAAGTTAATGACCAAAAACCGTATGACGAGTTGAAAGAAATATTTGTATCGAAAATTGGGCAACACGAAAATAAAAGTTTTTTTATCAAAATGTTTTTATTTTTAAGTTCTTATCAGGTAGTATTTTTTATGCGCTTGTTTTATTTCATATGTACAATTGAAACAGAATTTATTTTCACAACTTTCAGATGACACAACGCTCGTAACCTTCAATATGTAAACGTATTTTCGGCACCTTGCGTCTGTAAACCTAGCTCACCCTGTTAACCTTGGGTTTTTCACCCTGTTAATACATTCACAAAAATCCGAAAAAATGCATGCTAATGTTCGAAACATTCAATTGGGTATATCAATCATAAAATTGTAGAAAAATCAATTTTTTTTATATGAATGAAGCAAATTATTAAATAAAACCGTTTTGGCTCGAATACGAAAGACCCAGGTTTACAGACGGAGGGTTAATTATAAAATAATATCAACGATAAAAAGAATTTTCCGATGCACAATGTCCCGTCTCTTGATATTTTAACATTTATTAAACAAATGCATTCTTTAGTTCGGAAAATTTATCATGAATTAACTTGCACTACGCATCAAAACAATACGTAATAATAAAATATTGCCAATTTGCGGTAATTGCCAAATTGTTGACTACTTTTTATGGACTCATATAAATCTCATATAAAATGAAAAGTAATCGTGTTTTTACTGAAACAATTAAAGGTAAGTGTGAGTTGAATCTTAATTTGTACTTGAAATTTCACCGTAGTTACCTGCGTACACAAGTAAACATTAATGTAAGATAATGGTAACAATTGAGCGGCCGGATTTCATAACAGGCTCAACGCTTGGACTCACAATCAGTCTCCTCCATAGCACCATACGTACCGAACGTACCGAGATTCAATTGTCAGCGAAACGAGATGAGAATTAAATAATTGTCAATAAAAAAAAGCTTTTCCGATCAAGTAATAATACTGTCGTCATCGCTAGAGTATCTTCTGCTTGGGGAAAAAAGAATCGAAGCGATCGATCGAATTATTAACGAAGTGGTCGCGAATTGAATATAAAAAAAACTTTGATTTTTTTAATCGCCGAAAGAACAAGTTTTTAATTTTTTTATAGAAAACTAACAATCCTAGCTATATATATTCTAATACAAAAATGTGCACCCAATCAAGCTGGATGCGCTAGTATTTTTTATATAAGGAAATTTAAACTTTGGAATTTTACGGGAAAATTTCCGCGTTTGGTACGTATGACGCTATGGAGGGAACTGACAAGGAACGATTCCCAGGTGTTCGAGCGTTGAGCCTGTTATGGAATTCGGCCGCTCAATTGCTACTATACCCTATCCACGATTGTCGAAGAATGATTGTGTCAAACAAAATGCATTCAATAAAATCAAGAACAGGTAGGTGAGAGTTTATATTGCTAGAATGTATGGAAGCTTTTATTATGTTCATCAAGGCATGGTAGGTTACACTGCTTCGGACAACACGACATAGTTCGTGAAGAAGAAAAACGTACGTGGTGTTAAATCTTTTATTTTGATGAATCTGATTTCCTTTCTTTTCCTAATTGATTAGACCTACATGAAAGGACTTCCTACAATTTAAAGATGTTACAAATGTATCACTTCTCATAAATGCTGAATGCATTACAAAAATGAACAAAACAATTTTGGAACTATCGTTGTGCAGCGTGAAGTTGCAAACGTTCGTCGGTTATTACTCGTATGTGAGATGCTTTAATAGCATTCTAAAACGTCGTAACATAGATTAAACTATTCGCCTTCATCAGAACGAAGGAATACGAAAAAAGGAGAATGACCGAAATGACCAACCGAATAAAGGACATTAGAGAATAAACAAAACATTCAGAGTGTCCATCAATTTTGTGCATAATGATATTTGACCAAAAAAATCTTTAGAAAAATCCTTCTCTTCGCAAATTGGCGTACAATTTTCGTTATGTTAATTATCGTTTATACGGTTGAAAAAACGCGTTCGTATAAGAAAGTTAATATAAAAAAATTTATATTCAATTTAGAAAAAAAATACACGTAAAAGTACAAACAATAGAATTTTAGAGATAGAGAAATAATAAGCAGTGCATCGACAATTTCTCTCTACGAATATTCGACGTGAAATTAATAAGAAAAGAATAGATAAAGCCAACATTGGGACAATTTAAGCTATTGGAAATTCTATGAAATATTCCAAAATAATGGCAAACCACTGTTTACGTTTCTTTATGTATTCATCTGAAGTAATTTTTCAACTTGATTTGGTTCGATATAAAAAATGTAATACATGTCAAAAACTTGAATCGGGTCAATACAAAATAGTATGAAATGTATATTCGTATAGTTATATCATGAGTACAGAATAAGTAAGAAGAACAGAGACTATGTGCTGTTTGGAACTGTCGTTAACTTGTGTCTCGCCTGGTCCCGAGGCGAGACGTCCTATTCCTCATTGGCAGTCGTGAGGCCCGCAGTCCTTTGTGAGCCTAAAATATGCCGCTTAAGGCTTCATGTGAGTGAGGGGACTGCAATACATGCGCTCTGGAGTCGAGTTTCGGAACAACATTTAGTCTGTTGTTCACTTCGATAATCCTACCGTATTGTATTCTTTCATTCTGAGGCAGTCGAATTGGTGGATTTTGACGTTGCGACACTAGAGAATGATATGAAAGCGTCTCGTTGCATAAGATAGTTAATTCGAAAGTAAAGCAAACATTTTCAAATAAATATATTTCACACTAAAGAAACGATCACTTTTCAGGCTGCGACGTATATCTGACTATTCGGTGTCTCGAGTCTCAGTGGTCGGTTACCTCTTCGTAGAAAGGCGTAAGGATACCAAGTGATGGGTTCGCGCGAAGCATTTCCTCGGAACGAGCTTGTGCTTTATTTACTTTCTGAAAGGCGCGCCAATCTTCATCGATAATATGATCTTTCTTGGCACAATTCGCATGGAAGTTAAATTTATATAAATGAAAAGTACATGAAATATATTGTATCTCATAACACTCAATTAATTAATTTTGCAGTGTACGGTTCTTTATTTTAACATTATCTTCACTTTTTTTATACATAATTATTTCTATTTCATTTTGGAAATTGAGTATTATCGATGAAACAGTTAAACAATCACTACGATAATGATTGCAAAAAGCTGCGGAAGGTCCACTCGCAACAAATTCGTATACCAGGGGTTCTTAAAAAATTTAGTTCATTAGGAAAATAACAATTTTAAAAGTATACTTATTAGTATAATCGATGCAACGCACGAGCGTCTGTGTTACGAGAAACACGAAGCCTCCTATGGAAGCCCTTATCGACAACGGCCTTTACAAGAGGCTTACTTTTGTTTTGTTTATTGACGCTCACAAAGAATTGTCGCAGGCCTCACGGCTCTGATCGAGACTTCGAAGCACGAAGCCTGGATAGAAGGAGAACGATCGCTATAGGCTTTCTCGCCGTATTAGTGTACTTAAAAATGAGGAAACATCGGGTACAATAATTCTCCACGAGGGCGGCGGTAATGTTCGGGAGTTCGAACTTTTAGCACATGTGACTTGATAAATAAATTGTTTTGTTTAATATAATTGTTGTAATTTTTGACAAATGTCAATTTAATTTGGTTAAACATGGTGAAATATTGTATTGTGGAAGGCTGCATAAATAGCAAAAACAATAAAAAACTGAAAAAGGAGTTGAAACAACAAAGAAATTCTTTGTTTACGCTGCCTAATGTAAGTGTAACTTTAAAAATTCCATCAACTGCCTGTAAAAGTTAATTAAAAATATTTTTATATTTTGTAATATCAACGTGTTGAAGATTATTTTATAACATCCTCACGGCATAACAGTTTATAAAAAATTGTACTGTTGTTTCTGTAAAATAAAATGTATAATCTTACACATGCTACATTTTTGCAATTAACTTAACTGATTCGTAAACTTTCATAAAATAATCAATTCATTTACTTACAGTTTATCAAGTAATTTTATACTATAAATTACATTGCTTACTATAAGAATTATTGAATAAGTACTATAATTATTTCTAGATTAAATAAATTTGAATTTATTTGATGTATAAATAAGTGGGTTTACCAATATTTTTTCTATATTATTACTATTATCATTATTATTACTTTATTCAGTTATATTATTGTTGATTATTCAATTTCTATTACTTTAAAATTTAGCATTTAGGTAATAGATTTAATGATTTAATAATTTATTTTTTTTTAACCGTCATAATGATAGTTATATACATATATTTGAAAAACCTGACCTGTCAAACCGACGCGCTCTCTAGTGACAGTAAAAATCATCCTTTCATACCTTCTATACGTGGACACATTCATAACACTACGATCGTTCTCCTTCTATCCAGGCTTCGTGCTTCGAAGTCTCGTCGACGGACTAGCCAAGAAACTCTTCAAAAGAACCTCCAAACTGTCAAAGTGCGCGTATTTCAATATTTCGTTTATACGGTGAAACTACAATGCCTCCTCGTCGCAACCAAGTGCTTCCGTTGCGTGATCGTATAAAAGACGGAAGGATTTTTGCGGTCAGCAGAAAGACAGAGCAAGGAATTATGTAAATATAATAATCTTTTACATATTTTTATAAATCAATTCTCTAAATAAATCAAATTTAAACAAAGATTAATTTTTCTTAAAAAATAATAAAAAATTTGTTTTTTCGGCTATGAAGAAAATCATTGTTTTTTTAATTCAACTCGCGACCACTTCGTTAATAATTGATCAATCGCTTCGATTCTTTTTTCACCAAGTAGAAGATACTCTAGCGATGGCGACAGTATTAATACTTGATCGGAAAAGCTTTTTTTTATTGACAATTATTTACTTCTCATCTCGATCAAGTATTAATACTTTCATATTCGCTAGAATATCTTCTGCTTGGTGAAAAAAGATTCGAAGCGATCGATCAATTATTAACGAAGTGGTGGCGAGTTGAATTAAAAAAACAATGATTTTCTTCATCGCCGAAAAAACAAGTTTTTTATTTTTTAAAAGAAAACTAACAAACCTAGCTATATATATATATATATATATATATATATTGTGACGTATTTTTCACACGATCGAACCTCACCGGAAAATATGAGGATGACCGGTGCACAACTTACGCGATTCCTTCGCGTGTCCAGGCAACCCAAGGGCTAACAACTGTTCCTGTAAAATTTTACGATAGTGTTGGGCGCCAGGTTCCAAACGGGAACCACGTATCCGCTTCAAGTCGATTCGGTCCTTCCGGCCTTCCTTGGCTAACTCAGTACCGCGGAGGCGTCGGGATTCGGAACAATAGGACGGATAGGTCTAGACGTTCACACGACACAAAATAAATTCGGACGCGTCGAATTAAAATTCAAAAACGTTCGGTTTATTTAATAGACCGGCGCCGCGAAGCGCGACGATCTCTCACAATACCGAAATACAGAAAAGGCAATATAAGCGTGAACAACAAAAAAAAAGGATCTTCATTTCCGATATAATAAAAATTCACGAAAGAGTTTACTCGGTACTTCGCGTACCTTATGCGTTCAAAATCGTGACGCGGCTAATCCGCGGTCACCTTTCCACAATACCCGACCGTCAAGGACCTGTACGCTCTACGCGTCGCAAAACAAGATTTCAAAGTCCTCGCGGACGGACAGACAGGCAACAATTCGAATACGTTACTAACGCTCAATTTCCCAAAATCAACGAAACATAATGCAATTCAAAAAAAAACACAGTGAACCCTGCCGGTCGACGGATCTTCGTGCCTTGGTCAATTCCGAAAATGCTTGTGCTCTGCACGCGCAGTCAAATCGCGAAACCAAAACTCCGTACCAAGATTTGCACGAAAACACGTCACTCACAAAAGTCAAACAGCACTCGCTTACCGTAGTTTCCCTAGCACTCGTTTCCCTAGTTCGCGTATCCAAGAGATCAAGTTCGCCTTGCCCACAGCACCTCGTGCACTCGCGTATTCCTTAGTCGGGCCAACCAAAACAAAACCAAACGTCCGACGACTTCACGCGTCCAAGCAGGATTAATTGATTCTCGATCTTCTCGCGAGAAAGACAGCACCCCCACCCTTAGGCCAATGGGCGGCGATTCGCCCTGCGGACGAATCCTTCAACCCAGACACTTCGCCACGCGCCAGTTTCGAACATGTCATTGCGACAATTATTCAAGATCGCATCCAATAATATACCATTCATAAATTTTTGTCTTACGACGAATATACGCTTCGTTCTCGCGCGAGGGTGCACCAGGCGTCCCTGGATTCCCAGCTCGCGGATATATTTTCCAGTACGAAAACCTGACGGTGGGTGGTACGCCATAGGGGTCGGTAGTGGTGCTCAATCGGTGGGCGCTTCGCACGCCACTTCCAGTCGATGTGGTTGAGACTCAGCTGAGTAGAGCGCGTTGCTGCCGCGTGACGTCAAGCGGTCCCGCGTTGCGCGCTCCTCCGGGGCCAGTAGAGCTGCTCTCCGCAGATAGCGCGAGTGTCGACCCTCGCGTGTTGCAGCTCCCTCCCTCCTGGGACTCCAGCTGGCTCTCCCCTCTCTGTCTTCTCCGACGTCGCGTCTTCTCGGGCACGGCGAGCGAGAAACCTATACGAACTCCGGCAGAGTACACGGCCAAAGAAACAAAAGAAATCATAAACTCTCGTGTCGTAGATCTAACGAGGCCCTTGCGGTCGGTGGATCCTGCCTGGACTTATTTCGGCCTTTCGCCATTCTCGCGTTTCGGCGTGATTGCCGCCGAGGACAAGACGGGTGCAATCCACCACGTCACAATATATATATCAATACAAAAAATGTGCACCCAATCAAGCTGGACATGCTAGTATTTTTTGTATAAGGAAATTTCAACTTTGGAATTATATGGTAAAATTTTCGTGTTCGGTATGTATGGTGCTATGGAGGGGACTGACAAGGAATGATTCCCAGGTCTTCCGCTCCAATTCTTTTTGTTTTTGGACATGCTTTACAGGACCAACAAAGAAGCAATATGTGTTTTTTTATATCGGCCCTTTTTCATATTTAAGGGGTATAAATACCCACTCAAGTTTTTTTCAGAGAAAAAAAGGATTTCTAATTACAACAATACTTTTTTATTCAATTTTGCTTTTCAAACTTGGTATACTTTAAGTTTAAGTCAAAAATTGATAAATTACTAACTTCTTTCCCACCAACCACCGTTATTTATACAATGAACTACCCTTAGTGAAAAAATAATTTCAACTCTCACATAAAAAAAAATTTTCGTCAAAAAACAATACAAACATATTATAGAGGATGCTTTGAAGCTTTTAGAATCAGTTTAATTTTCTGTACGATCATTAGTTCACAAGTAATTAATGATCATAAACAAAAATTCATTTTGGCTTTAACAGCCGATAACTCAGCGACAAATCATCGTACAGAGTTCATCAAAAACTCAAATTCAAGAGGAAAAATTAATCTAGAGGTTCCTTTTAAAAAAGGAGGAGGGGGAGTTGAAGTACCGAATGTTTCAAGATACGAAGATCCAAAAACCCGACAATTATTTTCTAATTCTACAAAATACCGAAATGTATTTTCCCACCCGATAGGTTTTACGACCTGTTCTTCTTTTATTATGACCTACTTGAGACGAGATAGGCCTACAAGCAGATCGTAAAAGCTTTCGGATGGGAGAAAAAATTTCGGTATTTTGTAGAATTATAAGATAATTTTCGGGTGTTTAGATCTTTGTATATGGAAACATTCAGGATTTCACCCCCCCCCCCCCCCCAATATATTACTAAAAATAATTTTTAAATGTCCGTGGAGCTTCTGAAATAAGAAACGTACAGTTATACGATAGAAAAGGTTTATACCTACGATGAATAGCAATACATGTTTTCACAGTTACCTACGTTGCCAGACAAGGCATTGCCGTGGAACGGGAAAGAAAATCGGACATGGTGAAATTTTTTTAAACCGGAACCATTCCGCCATATGCTTTCGGGAGAATTACTGTCAGATGAAAGCTGATTTCTTGGACGCCTTGAAATCGGCGCTAAAGAGAAACTTTTGGAGACTAAAGGTTCTCTACGAGACGGTAGCAGCAATGTAAGTATCAATATTAATTCGTTTCTCGAGAAGTGTTTCAAGTCTTTTTCTACTTCTCAGTACTTCGAAAACAATTCTTCGGGAGTGGAGTTTTGAAGAATTACTTTTGTTGTATTTTTTCCTTCCAGTGCAACAATTTTGAATGTGGCAGCGAGATTTGAACTAAATTGCTTAAATTAATAATTTTTAAATCTCTAAATTTTAACTTCTTTACGGGGCATCACGATATTGCGCACGTTTGGATCCGCTACATTTTGATTCGTTAATTTTCAACAGCCCAGAAATAAATAAATTTTACCCTCATATTAATCGTAGATATCCGCGCATAATACAAGTGCTACTGCTGTACCATTCGATCTTAAGCTCATTGAAGCGTTGGAGGAAATTGATGTATCCTCCGAATCCAACGGATTTAGAAGAAATGGCGACGTATCTGGACCAGCCCGAGAACAGACGGTTGTTAGAGCATGACGTCGGCCGTCTTATCTGTCAACGAATAACGGACAGACTCGGAAAACTCCACCTGCTCTTGTACGATCCCGAACTTCTCACAAGCGAATTTTGCAACGTGACGAAAATTTTTATCGACGGGACGTTTAAGACGACGCCGAGGTTGAGGGAGGTCCACCAACTGGTAACGATTATGGGCGTAATTTTTGACCACGTAAGCTGGAAGATAATATTTCATCATATTTCTGCTAAGTGCGTTCAGTAGGATAACAATGTTTTTATCTTTATTTACTTACTTTACGGCTTTCTAAAAGAATTAATTTTCTCTATATTTTTAATTTTCCGAGAAATTTGTGTTCTTTTCTACGTACGTCATCTTTCTTATCGCATTTTCCATACACCGAGTTTATACAGCCGCGCATAGTAAAAATAATCATTAAAAAATAAAACTCATTTCAGAAACACGAAATTGCTTGAAGGCATCCGATAGCAAATCCTTGTCTAACACAATTACAGATTTGTTAAATACAATGCTACATGGTTTTAATTCAAAGATTATCTCGCAAATATGTCATTGGCATTGTCTAATAAAAAATATACGGAAAATATACTGAATCTATGTCGTTTAAGGTAGATGCGAATGAAACGTTGACATCTGGATTTTTCATACATCAAACTTTTATTATTCACTTTCATGTTAACAGCAGTCAGGCTCGACTATCGGTATTCTAAAATAAATAAATATTTTTTAAAATACGTTTTTATGCAGGTGCTTATAACATGAGCAATGAATCGCATCCGTGGATTAACAATTTTTATAATTATATGAAATCTAAAGAAGATGAAAAAACTTGTTTGTAAAATGAAATATAACTTAACGGAAAGTAGTCAACACTTAAAATATGGTAATGTTGCCCTAGGACAGCAACTGAGTTTCACAT
Organism: Cephus spinipes; assembly: GCA_963971525.1. Lineage (NCBI taxonomy): Eukaryota > Metazoa > Arthropoda > Insecta > Hymenoptera > Cephidae > Cephus > Cephus spinipes. The sequence continues at coordinate 7,110,536 of OZ020580.1, read as the reverse complement.
ACAGAATTCCATAAAGATATAGTATATTCATTAATGTTATTCATATATTATATCAATAGCATATTTGATATATAAATATGTATAATACGCATTTTCCCAAGTGAGGATAGGCTATGACGTCGAGATTTGAGTTCAGTCAACAGGACATTGAGATTGGTTATTTAAAAAACCAGCATAAAATAATTCTGACATACCGTTGCAAATTCTTAATAATCTTTTAGGCTATAATTATTGTAATACTTTCTCCAATGGCACCATGTACGTTCTTAATTATGTTATAATCGCGAGAGTTTATGAGTTCGACGTAGCGGAAAAACTACCTCTTTCGAAAAATTCTCACGTGAAAGCTAATATATGTTATTATTTACTCGAATTGTTTTTAGGCATTACCATTTGCCCACATCCTGATGACAAGCAAGACCGAAGCTGCATACGCAGCGGTATTGACTGAAATTTCGTCTTTAATAAATAGTACGGATGTTAAAGTCGTTATGACGGATTTCGAACAAGCGCTGAGAAATGCAAGCAAAGCCGTCTTTACAAGTGCACGCGTTACCGGCTGCAATGTCCACTACGATCGGGTAGGAATTTTTTCCTTTTTATCCTAATATAGGAGTCAAAGCATGCTATGGAATATATAGTTAAGATAAACTAAAACAATAATGGGCATTTTCGACGCATAACACATAAATACGACCTTTTGGGTTTAGATACATGACACAGCTATAGAGTAATTTTTCTCTTTATGTAATTTATACTCACCTTGTAAGTATCGATTTTGATAAGATATAATTTCCTTTACTTTGGTATTTAGATTGTGTGATTGAATAGTAATGAACAAATGAAGTAAATAACAGTCAATGGATATGTTTAAAGTGAGATTTCGTTCTAAAGAATCATTAAAATTAATTGAGTTTCACCTTTTTTAAAACAATGCTGTAGAAAAGTTCCTCGATATTCCACTAATAACACTGCAAATCAATATTTTATTCTTTCTTGCATGTCGATTTATTTTTAACGATTTTAACAATGCGTTTCTTCATTATCTTATTTCGACTGTACCTTTCCTTTGTTTATGGAACATTTTCGTCGTATATACATTTTTGTTTTGTTTTCCAATTCTGAAATTGCGTCGTCAAGGCTTTGTTGAAAAAAATCAACAAGCTCGGAATCTCGGCGCACATACGAGAAAGCCAAGACGCCAAAATCTTCATCAAGAAAGTCATGGGTTTGGCCAGAGAACATATATTACATGGAAGCGTAGGCCTTATGGGAGGAATTGGCACAAAACGCTGGGGTAATCGGTCAGTGATTACCCCAGCCACTGCGAGCGCTGCTTGTATAGATGTAAACAAACGCACCGAACGCACTATCATTCCAAACATTAGAAATGCGTTAATGCGAGCGAGTACGCACTATCACGTCTAACGTTGGAAGCAAGTGAATGTAAGCAAGAGATTGTGATAAGGTGTGAGCATGAGTGCAAGAGAGTCAACCGCAAGAGGCGTGGCTTCATACTCTTTACATGTGTGTGTGGCACACTGATACACCCCCGCGCCATCTACCAGATAAAAGTGAAATTACTTTTTCTCTGCCAAATGTTAACACAGGACCTACGCTTCCATGTAATATATGTTCTCTGGTTTGGCGTACTTGCCGGCAGCTTCGATAGAGTCGGAGTATCATGATTTGAAGAGCGCCTTATCACCGACATTGAAGAGAGTATTCCAGACCTTCTTCACCTATTATCAGCGCCAGTGGCTAAGAATAGTGAAGCCGGCCGGTTTCTCCGTCTTCGGTCTGTCCAAGCGTACGAACAAAGTCGTTGAGTCGTACAATAGCGTGTTGGCAGACGAATTGGGGCTGCACCCGAGTGCTTGGACGTTTATAGGTATGTTATTCTTCTAGATTAAGTCAACAATACAAATAAACAATCATTTCATTCAGACGAGAATCAAAACTTGAATGCCTGCATGACTATTCAAGACTCTATCTCTTGTACGTTCCTCACTATTTGTAATATCTGTTTGGTTATGCATATTTCTTTTTTAGATCCTAAACGATTATATTTAATATCTATTTTCAACATGTTCACATTTATTCTTTACTAGTTAAACTGATGAAACTGACGTCAAGAGTGAGAGACGACGCACATAGCCTCAGACTCAGCAAGACAGTGAAAAGGCATCCGCGCTATTCGTCCACTTATAAGGGAAATGAGTTAGTGAAAGGTTCGTTATAACACTGGCCTACCAGCGGTATATTAAAAAAATATAGATTTTTCCTCAATGCTTATCAGGTTGTTATAAATTCATTTGAATACTATTGTTGTGCGCCCAAATTCTGGGTTCACGGGTTTGACTGCCGGAAAGGGTTTTCGGGAGTCAGGTACTTTGGGATTCGTTGCCCGAGTAAAAAGTTGGAACTTAACTCTCGATAACAAGTAAAAGATTTATTTGAAACAAGATAAGTTACGTTAGAGTACACTATTAGAATTTAACCGTAAACGTGGTGAGTACGAAATCACGAGGCTGGAGGTTAGTACTTCGACTAAGTTACCGAGGTAACACTTCACTCGTAGCTCTCTACTTCGTCTGACGTGCCGACAGGCCGTCTGCTTTTTATATCTTAATTATGGAATTTTTTAGAGATACAATAACCAATGATTGTTTCTATATTTCGCCATGGAGTTGGTGATGTATCTCCTTTGTTTCCATAATATTGGCGAGCGGAATGTGCCGCGTCGCAGCGTGGCCATTCCGTCGCTTCTGACGTAGGCGCGTTTCCAAATCTATATTATGGTTTACAACACTATTGTCAGATACATACGTATTCATAATTCCCAAAGATTAGCTTCAAATCTAAATAATGAATAATAAATTATAAAAAATAATCTCTAATTATCACTTCTATTACTTTCATTAGCATGGAAACAACTCTATTCCCGAAACATCACAGCTGCAAAATTTTTGAATTTAGCGGCAAATCTGAAAGGCCACTTGCAGCAACGACTTGACGTAATCGCCAACAGTCCCGAAGAGGATGAGTTAGAAATCGAAGAGAATGTCGACAATACTCCTGCTGGTAAATAAAATCATCATACTTTTATGCATTTCACATTTCCCGAAGTAAAAAAATGTATATTCCTTATTCATTACTATTATTAAAGTTGATGACCCAGACTACGATCATCATATTTTCGAAGGACAGCGTTACGATGACGGACATGATTCTGAAAATGTGCTCCATTCGGAAGATGGAGGTAAATTATAAACTGTTTTAAGTACGACAAAAAATTTTTTTAAATTCAAGTCTCCGGCAATAGGTTACAATAACCCAATAACAGTTGTGTTGTGGTATCATAACAACGAGTGCTTTTGGAGGTTTCATACGATTTATATCTTTTCCGTCATAAGAGGCAATTACATTCAACAAAATGTAATTATTCTCTATGCCCGCATTTTTCGAGAGCTCTTTAGTTCTTCTAGCTTCGAGAGCACGCTAGTATTGGTTAGTATGAGCAATGCCCATCTCGCTTCTGTATTTCGTATGCTTTTTCGAGCATATGAAATGGCATCACAAGACATCTTCCTTACCTTATTTCAAATCATTTGGAAAGATTCAACTTTTTTCAATTTCAACAATTAGAGATAGACAATAGTCGATTTCTTTATTTATTTCAGAATTAGAACCAGTTCAATCCAATCAGTCGACCGGTGGGTCTGAAAGTGAAAATGGTAATAAAATGCATTAATCCTGTAAACCAATTTCATAAGTTATTCATTCAGCATTCAAATAAATGTTCGATTTAAAAAAAATAATACCCACAGTATACTTATGACTAATAATACATATTACATCAGTAAAACTGAAGACGAGGCTTAGGTTCCTCGATTGAATATGAAAGTGGGTTAGAAATTTACAAAATGTGCTACACATTTTCCGCTGTTTTTATCGTCTTCACGACGAATACTAGATCTTAAATATCAGCTGAACCATTTTGCTCCTAATCTTCCATTGCACTTTTGCAGTTACAAACAGCATATCTATTATAGAATCCTGTATAAAAGTTATAAGTATCTTGTATGCTCGAACTTTACGGATTATAATGACGTCCAGAAGTTATTTCGAAATAGAAAATATTGTTCCACTTTATACATTACTGCGAAGTAGAGCAATTGTAGCAATAAATATAGATCAGGTTATTTACATATTTTTCATGCTATAGATAATGGTAACGAAGATGCCGTAGTTCGAGCATTACCAGACGAGGCGGAAGAAGAACTCATGGCGAGATTCGAGCGTGAATTCAATGAGGAAGTCGCGGCGAGACTCGAGCTTCAGAACGAAGAACTCGCGGCGAGGGACGAGCTTCATGCGAACGAAGAACTCACGGCGGGGGGCGATCTTGAGAGCGAAGATGTCGCGTTGAGACGCGAGATTGATGCAAACGAAGAACTCGTGAGTCTACAACAATTTGCTGGCAGTGAAGAATTCGCACCGGCCGAACCTTTATTAATCGATATTACCGAGGACTCTGATAGTGGTAAGTAACTTATCTATGGAGTAATGGCTTGTTAGACAAGATATTAAAACATTAAAAACCTTAATTTTGAATATGTAAAAAAAGTTCATTATGATTTAGTTTGACAAAAATTGTTGAACACCTTCACAAAAACTTAATTTTTTCCTTATGTACTAAATTTTCCGATTTAATTGAATAACATAACACATACTTTTTCGAAAATGGTTCATGATTGTTTTAATAGAGCTATTTTTTCATGAAACTTAAGTTTCTTACGTATCATAGGAAATGTTTTTACGAAAACATTAAATGTTCTCGTTTTCAAACACTCCTCAAAATAAAAAACAAATTAAAAGACGTAGACATTTTTTTTAGAAAATCATGTATTCACGAAAGTCTGTTATTTTACGACAATAGAAACACATAAGGTTTTCTGAAAATATTATGATTTAATCTGATTATTCTTAACTATTTCTTGTATTCTAGACGGTGGTTTCATAGAGGATCACCAAAACATGCAGGCGCGGCGTGTATTCGTCACAAACGAGGCGAATATAATGCATGTAACTGGAGACACTAACAGCAGTAAGTAACCTTTGTATTAATTTTCACTTCTCAATGATCCACTATTGTCTTTTAAGATCGACTTACATATATAAGGTAGTCAGCAATAAATCGATAAATGTTTGACTCCGACGCTTATAAAAAGTTATAAGATTCAGTTAGGTAATTCTTACATCAGTAATTGAAAGAATCCTCTGAAATGAAATATTTATATTTTATTTAAGATGGAACAGTTGCAGGAGAAGAAGAACGACGTACAGGAGGTAATATAATCGGTAAAATGCAATGTAAATTCTCACTGAGAGTTTCTTGTTATTAATTTGCATAAACAAAAACATTTGCAGCGTCTCGAAGCAGGAAAAAGAACCTACGAAAAAAGAGGAGACGTTAATTGAAGGCCCAAAACGGTGGTATACCACCACGACCCTATGGGCATAAACGTCGGCGAAGAAGGAATAGAAAAATTCAAGGTAACATGACAAAAATATTGTGGTTACAAATTTGATTTAGTACATTCCTCCATGGTATTTGAAGAAATCTAAAAACTATATATTCGAAATAAAAAAAAATTGAAAATTACCCACACGTCACCGAGTATAACTGAATAATTTAAAGTGAAATAGAGAAAACTGAAAATGATACCATAAGAAACATGAAACGCATGATCGGAAAACTAGACGAGGGTTTCATATTATTTGTTTAAAAATATTCATCAAAGCTGAATCTTTCCGCGCGCAGGTGAAAAGTGGATAAAGGTATTGGCACATCGTTCCGCGATTTGTAATCTTATAACAATATTACATCGTGTAAACGCGATCGTATTATCCTAGATGATGCTCGAAAGACGAACTTGGCATTTACAGCCTTACCGGTATGGCTTGAGCATAATAGGTTAGGAAGCAGAAACCGCGTCGCGCAAGAAACCGAACCGAAACTATTTTAATACGCATCCAATCTTGTACTTCTAAAAGCAAACGATAATTATTTAGCTCAAGATGAAATCGTAAGGTGAAATCGTAATAAAAAGATTTGTCCTGGCAGCGATCTTCATTTTTGGATTTCCGGATAGTTGTAGCGTATACATATGTGCGTTTCTGCCAGGTCTTGCAGATGGACACAAGTATTCTAACGCAACTACGTATCGATCAATTACTATAATAAACTTTATTTATTTGCAACAGAAATAGCTTCATAGCGATGTTACACATGCGTAGTCGAATAAATGGAGGACATATCCGTGTAAAGATTTGACGATATTTTTAAATATTCGGATTGCGACTGTTCAAACGTTAGTTTCACCGCTAGATCAGAACTCTAAACGAGACTTCCATAATCTTTATTTGAAAAGATTCTTCAATGTTGAATCTTTCCGCGCCCAAGCAGAAAGTGGTTTTGGCACACATCGCTATGCGACTTGTAACCTTACATCAATATTATATTGTGTAAACCCGATCGTATTATCCGAGATGATGCTCAAAAGATGATCTTGGTATTTGCAGCTCAACGGCATGCCTTAAGCGTAATAGTTTAGGAAGCAAAAATGAATACACCCACATCGCGAAAGAAACCGAACCGAAACTATTTTAATATGCATCGAGTCACGTACATCTAAAATTAAACGATAATTATTTAGCTCAAGATGAAACCATAAGGCAATAAGAAGAGTTGTCTCAGCGGCGATCTTCATCCTTCTAAAAAAAAAAAAAAATGATTTGCCACCTATCTGTAGTAGACGCGTCCGGAAAGTTGTACGAGAGACAATACGCGTTTCTACGGAGTCTTGCAGATGGATAAGACTTATCTAACGCAACTACGTTTCGATCGATCAGTGGTTTGTCCTGGTGATAAACTTGATATATTTTCAAAAACATAGTTTCATAGTGATTGTGATTGTGAAGGACTTACAAATTTCGCGAGGTATTAACGCGCATATTTAAGAATATTCTATGTACATTTTATACGCGTTATATTAAATGTACGGGTGAGAGTTAAAATGTAGAATGGCTAATATTTAGAAATTTCAGATGGTCAATATTAAAATAGTAAAAGATGTGTTATTCGAAAATATTGGACATTCTGCAATTTTTAAATATTAGCCATTCTATATTTTGGTCGTTCGATATTTTGACCCTCACACTTTCAAAGTGTTGTCGATTTCATATTTCACCACTCGAAGTTTTGCTCATTTTCATATTTATCTTCGATATAAATTTAATTAGAAATTTTTTTATTCTCAATTTTCATTTAACTGTTTTAAAGACATTCGCCGGATCGGTCTTCGCCGAATCGAATTTATTATTAATTCGTGCTACATGCAATGGGCAAATTTATTTACTTTTTGTTATGCATAGATACATAACTTTTAGATTAGCACTAAATTTCATTACTAAGAGCAACATATGTGAGGGTGTAGGATATCAGATATGGATATAATTCTTTTTCACATTTCTAATGTTACGAGTGATCGAAGAATTTCTATATTGGTAAATTTTCTATGTGGGTAAAATAAAAGCAGGAGACAGTTGTCATTTCCTTCAAATATAAAAAATATCTCAGTATAAGAGTTTTCAAATAAACGAATAATGTAATATTCAATATGGAATTGTAATTATAAGTGTCAGTTAAGATTTATTTTCACAACAGATTTTTTGCTGAACTTTTTTGCTATAAAAACATTTCAATTAATTGATTTTTTAATTAATTGCAGCATTGTATTGCAGAATTGCAGTTGTGATCATTACTTGGAAATATCAAAATTGTTAATATTTTAAACTTTACATTATTTTAATTGCAATCTGTTGTGAAAATAAATCTTAACTGACATTACATTTTGTCATTATAATATTAATAAATTATTTCAGTAACCTAACTATTGAAATATTTCAATAACCTTATTGCTATGCGAACTGTCAGTTTGCGCTTATGGGAATCGATCACAGTCACATGTCATTTTTTGAAGAGGCCACGCTGCCGTGTCGGCCACTTGCGGCCAACTTCTCCTGGTGCGTTTCTACTGACTAGCCCTGTATAATATCAAATGTATATGGATTTGCTATATGGGCAATAGCCCGGTCAGGCAACCTAATCAGGCCAACATTAAAATGGCCCGATCAGGCATCCTGATCAGGGCCATATGTGACACAACGTTACAATTCGAGTCAGGGCGTGATCAGGATGCCCTAAAAGGGCCCTATTAGGGCAGTCAGGCAACCTGATCACGCCCTGATCGGGGCCGTATTAGAATTTCTACGCGGGTAAGTCAGTAGCAATTAGTGTAACTTTTGATTTCCCAATCAAGTTTGGATGTATCGTATGCTTGTAGTACTGCAGCCGAAAGCACGCGTCTGCTATACTTACAGTGTAGTGGAATTGTATGCTTTTGCCCGCTTTTTTCGGAGAGTGGATGCGGATGATGCTCTTCAAGCTACGATTGAGAACTGAATATTACATTAACTAAAATCTCAATTGTATTTTTAACTGCGCATTGTGTGAAAAGTAATATGTAAACTGAACTATTGAAATTATCTATAAATATCACAGTAAAGTACCAGCCAAAGTTGGATTAACATTTCACGATCTTTGATTCAGTTTGGACGTGTCGTATGCATGCAGTAATGCAGCCGAGAGCACGCCTCTACTATGCCTCAAGATAGTGGAGTTGTGTGCTTTTGCCCACATTTCTCGAAGCGTGGTTGTGGACGATGATGTTTAAGCTGCAGTTGATGATCGGAGTTTAGTTTGCGCCATTATTATTTCTACACATGCGGAGTAGTGTTACTTTATTTCTTCAAAATGCATACGTGAAATATTGAAAGATTCGGCAATAATGCGCCATTATAAATAACAGAAAATATGTTAAATAAAATATATGGTTTGAGCTATTTAAAAAACAAGCCGGTGATAATCTTAGTTGACACATATTAATTAGTATTTAATAAAATATTGAGATACACTAATTATTTTTTTTCCTTTTTTCAGCGTCCAAGTGTATCATTTGCATAGGACATGATATATCCCATGGCTTTGTACCATGTGGACACAACTGCACATGCGCAGCGGTTCTGTGTGGCGAGGAAGTGAAGACATGTCCAAAATGTCGGGTTGTCTTCACATCAGTTATACGTATTTTTAATGAAATATAAAACATTGCGAAAAGTAAATACGTTGTTATATATTAAATTCGTGGGTAGTGACTTTCCTGTACATCCCTCATCGTTTCTCGTTCCTGTTAAGATATGCTAAATATTTCCCTCCATGCAAGTTTGTTCATTTCATGAACACTATCTTTTTTTTCAGAATATCTAACTCTATGTATTCGTCATTTACATAATTCAAGTTTTATACTCTCCTGGGTTCACATTAAAGATTAAAAAAATTATTTATCTGATGCATGCAATACTTGGGCTAATTGACATCTCCAAGAGTATCAATCTCTTAACAGCGTCAGTTTCTCGTCCGGCGTTATAGAATTGTTGTACCACATGCATAGAGTCCCCCTTTTCGCGTCTGTACAGCACGGCAAGAATAGTGATTTCAGTGAGTTGCGCTATAAATCGATGAAATTATCGTCAAAGAATGAGCAATAATAAAATAGATATGTTAATCCATAAAAAAAATAAAATTCTGATGATGAGCCAATATTAAATCATACTCGACAATCAGAAGGTTAATGCTCATGTATGAAGCGTTATTTTTTTTAAAATATTCATGAATTCTCGTATACGGAAATACTGTGGCTGTAAAATAATGTACAGTGGGGGTAAATAACACATGAGTAAAATAAAAGTAGCTGATGTATTGTAGGATTTTCATACGATGTCGAAATTTTCGGAATTTTGAGCTTTTGATGGTTCACGTTTCGGAATCCTGAGCTGTCGACGTTTTATCTTTAGGGAATTTGAGCTATCGAAGTTTTATCTGTCGAAATTTTGACGTGTTAGTATTGAGGCTTTCGTAATTTAGAGTTATCGGTCTTTCGACTTTCTGCAAGTTTTAAAGAACCCATTTACTCGTCTCACGTATTTTCAATGATTCGTACTATTCATTTGTATACTCCGAGCTACCAATACCTTCAGTTCTGATCATTTTTCCGTCGAAAAATGGACTATCCAAATATTACTCTTTACTGAACTATGATTTCCAATCACTGACACTTTCTGATCGCTGGCTTTCGGATTTTGTTAATGTAGATAGGCTTGTTGTCTGTGCTGTTTCAATCGATCCGATGTTCTTTCTGGAGATTGATCTTTCGTGTTTTACTGTTTTGGGAAATGAACTTTTCTGTTAAAAAAATATTAATAACTAGAATTTATAGACATTTTAAGTAGAATTTCGAAAAATCGAAATTTAAACCCTTCTGCATATTCATCAGTTGGATCTTCAACCCCCACCCGCTCCGAACGACTTTTCAAACGATCGACATCGATATAAGAGACCACCTGGGCGACCCCATACCATTCGAATCAGGAACGCTCTCCGTAACACTACACTTTAAACGGTTAGAGTGATGGCTCATTACACCGATTACTACGATTCGCAGATAGGCGGGGGATATCCCACGAAATTCCGGGTGTCCGCGGGGTCGCCGTATCAGCGGGGTCATGGTATCGGTAGCTTTCTTGGTGGTCTTTTTCGGCGCGTGCTACCCCTACTATCGAGGGGTGCGCGAGCAGTCGGTAAGGAAGCGGTGCGCGCTGGTATGAATATCTTAACAGACGTCAGCGAACGTGGTGCTCCGCTCAAGCAGGCGTTTCGCACCAGGGCCGCCGAATCGGGTATGAATCTTAAACGTAAGGCGGAGACGAAAAGTGACGAGCTCATGAAAGGATCGGGTTATAAATCTGTAAAACGATCACGCGGTGGCCACTCTATCATCGGCGTTGCTGGAAGGAGCATCGCCTTACCCTTAAGAGCTGCTAAGAAGCGTAAGAAAAGGAGTAGTACGAAAAAGAAGATCGCCCCGCGTAGAAAAAGCAAAACAGGTAGTAAAAGAATAAAGGCAAAAACGAAGAAACCAAGCAATAGTCGTAGAAGCGGCAGTAAAATAAAAAATAAGCGGAGCGTACTGGATATCTTCTTCTGAGCCCTACCTCTATCATAGCCTTCCTACACGCGCACTCGTGCGAGTGTATGAAATCGGAGCTCGAGCTCTTTACACTACCACCGACGCAGACTACTATAGAAAGCGCTCAGTGGGTGCACTAACAACCTATCTCGTCGTTGACCGATGACTCGCCCATTGAATTTGTCGTGTCGGGTAACGGCGATGAGTACCACGATCTAGCACACACCATGCTGAGTTTACGCGTACAGCTGCGCTCCAAGGACGCGTCAGCAGCGGACGCTCTGAGCAAAGCGGCCCCTGTTAACAACCTGCTACACTCGCTATTCAATCAGGTGGACGTATTTCTTAATCAGAAACTCGTATCGCCGCCTAATAACGCGTACGCTTACAGAGCTTACATAGAGACGCTATTAAATTACGGGTCCGCCGCTAAGGGGTCGCACCTTTCGAGCGTGCTCTGGTACAACGACACGCCCGGTCATATGGACGATACAGCGGGCAAGAATATAGGCCTCGCGAATAGGCAAGCGTTCGTCGGTAAAGACAAGACCGTCGATCTGATTGGCCATTTACACTGCGATGTGTTTAACCAAGAAAAATTTTTATTAAACGGTGTCGAGCTCCGTTTACGACTTGTACGTACTAGAGATGGCTTCTCCCTCATGGATCCCAAGAGCGAGAGCTCTTTACATATAACGGAGGCTACGCTCCTCGTTAGACGCGCCAAAATAAGTCCTGGTATTCTAATAGCGCATTCTAAAATGCTGTCTAAGACAACGGCCAAGTATCCGCTTACGCGTGTGGAGGTCAAGGCCCTAACGATGCACGCCGGTTTGCACGGTGGCACGATGGATAACGTGATTCTCGGCCAATTACCTAAGCGTATTATAATAGGTTTCGTCGATAATAAGGCCTTCAACGGCAACTATCAGTTCAACCCGTTCAATTTTAAAAACTATTGTATTAATTTCTTATCGCTGTACGTCGACGGTGTCCAAGTACCCTCGAAAGCCCTGCAGACCGCTTTCGGCAAAGCCGGTCTTTACGTGGACGCGTATCACACCCTCTTCAGTGGCACGGGTATACACTTCCTCAACGAGGGTAATTCGATATCTAGGAGCGCTTACGCAAACGGTTACTGCCTGTTCGTTTTTGATCTTACACCCGATCTCTCGGCAAATAGCAACACCCACTGGAACCTGATCAAGCACGGTAGTGTACGAATCGAGGTTCGCTTCGACGAACCGCTGGCCGCCACCGTGAACTGTATCGTCTACGCTGAGTACGATAACGTTTTGGAGATCAACGCTGCGCGGCAAGTCGTCGTAGATTACGGCGGCTAAACAATCGAAGAAAATACATAGATCAGCAGTTTGGGGGCTGCGTCATCATCTTTTGGGTACTCGGTATCGGGGATGATCGTCAGCATCGCCGTTAGTTTCTCGTTGAACCCCTTCGAGTTAGCATCACGACCATGGATTTTGTCATCGAAATCGAATACTTCAAAGACTCCGAGGGGCGTCTGGCTCCGAAGGAGATCGGCGTCGTGGATGTGGAAAGAAAATACATAGGCCACTGGATCGTTTCACCGCCCTGTGATTTCAACGAATTACCACCGGCAATCAGAAGCGAGAACAACACCATGACCCGCTATCAACATGGTCTAGAGTGGTTCGACGGTGGTGTAACGTACAAGCAGTTATACACCAATCTCCGAAATATAGCTGGTATTTCACGGAGCATATACACGAGGGGTTCGGAGAGCGTACTTTTTCTGCAGACCGTTATGGCCCGGGAGGTTATAAATTTGGATGAAACCCCCAATAACTCGCCATACGAGGACTTCCCGCCGAATTGTGAGCATTACGAGTGCATCGTTCACGCCTGTAAGGAAACCCGAGGATCGTTTACTTGTGCTCTGAACAACGCCTTACGCCTTGAATTTTGGCTTCGGAATAACGGACCGCATATATGAACACGCTAGACCTTTACCTCGGTCTTCGCGGTATATCGGCTCATACGACGGGTGTCTACGCAGCTGATAGAATACCCCGAAACTGGTCGAAACCCGCTGCCATTATAGCGAACACGGACGATCATACGAAGCCAGGAGCGCATTGGGTTGCCATGTACGTGGACGCTGACGGAGACGGTTACTACTATGACAGCTACGGATTACCACCGCTGAATCATCACCATGCATCGAGACTACGACGGAACTGTCGATCCTTCCGATGGAACACGGAAGCGAAAAAAAGTAGTTGAGCCGGAAATTAAATGCGCAGTTGAGGGACGACGCAAGTAGTTACAGACCACTCCTGGCCGTCATAACAAATCCCCCACCACTGTCCCCTATGAGTCATGGAGCGCGCCGCGCTGTGTCCCCCGCACCGCACTACGGCGCCACCCCCTCGCCCATGTGGGGTGTTCTCCCCACCGCCACCCTACGTGGCACTTCCCCCACCACGCGGCCCTGGTCCTAAGGCCCAAAACTCAGTAGCAGCGTTGCATAGCCCCAGGGGACGTACCACGGTCGGTAATTATGCATTGACCGCCTGTCGGTAACTTTTTTAATTACCCTAAGGAGATAAGTGTCCCCGTGGTAAAATAGAACACCGTATTATGTAAGGCCCATTATGTATATTATAAAGCTTTAGTGCGTGATACATTTTCGATTATTACCGTATTGTTGACGCGAATCTACTTTAAGTCGTAAAAAACGTATTCTGATTAATTGGTAAGGCCTGGTCCCCCCCCGTTTCCCAAGCCGCGTGACTTTAAGAATGTTATGCTCAAGATATTCTCCGAACAATGACGTACTCATGGTTCAGATCGCCTCTGATGAATGTCTTTATCTCAGTGAGAATCCCTGCAGGTGTGCGATGGCGTCGTATAACAATGATGAACATCGTGCAGAGGAAAAGATATAGGGAGACTGAGGTGTAGGAGACAAAACAAGAAAAAGTTTTAAATAAAAATATATTATAAGCATATTGCAGGATACATCAATCATACAGGTTTATTAAGAAAATAAGTGTTATGCATGGTTGTTCTGGTCCTCCATGGTGCTCCGCACGAAGGAGAGGTACTCGTGGTTATACAGGGAGAGCAGCTCCACTAATAATTGGTAAAGTACCGGCGACCACAGGCCTTTCTTCTCCAGAGTCAGTCGAAGATCGCCCAATATGCTGTCCCTGGAGGAGGCGTCATCTCCGCGACGGTCGAGTTCCGCAATCAATGTGTCTTTACAGTTGTTAGCACTGTCGGTAATCGCACGTAGCCTGGTTATTTGCAATGTTACGCAGCGCAAGACCCTCTGGAGATTGAGGTAGGACACCCTCTTCATCACAACAGTAGGTGTGTAGGCCCTAGCTCTTTTAACACCAGAGCCATCGTTTTCCGTAGACACAGGGATCGCCGGCTTGATAATAATTGCCCGCTCACCGTATGAGTACGTGAAGACTATCTCATGAGTGGTCATGAGAATAGGATTGTTAAAAGCCTCGGGTACCTCCTTGATGTTATCCTCGGCGGTGAAGAACTTGTCGATGACGGGGAAGTGGTCGGTGATGATGGACCATTCGGTAGGTTCGAACTCCACGCCGGAATAATCTTGATTAACGATGCGTATGACAGTTGATAAGCTTCCCGAACGATTTAGAGAGAGGCCGGTAATCACTTGCTTCGAAAACGATCGGTTTAGACCGTACACAGCGGGCAGCAGTACTTGCTTCTTGTACATGATTGTAGTAAATGGTATTATACGATCGGTGCGAGGGTCTGAGCAGTACTGTCTAAGGCAATATCTAAAAAGCAGGTCATCGAAATATTGGTGAACATGTCCCCCACCACCGCCACCATAGCCACACCCCGTTTTCATAGGATGCAGCGAACAAAGAGCCTATGGCTATGATACTGCTGATATCGCAGAATGTATCAAAGATGACGAAATGCTGATATCCTATAGCGAGTGATTCACGTGAATCACTGTACTGCTGGGTGCATCTGCATCAGCGTTAAGATGATCCTGTGAAAAAAGAAAACACGCAGCTGGGGCACGCGCGAGCAGGCAGCGATGTACAGTCTAAGAAAAGCAGTAGAATCGTTACAGTGAAAAATTTACCGACAGCTACCGTAGAAAAAAGAAATGGATCGCTACGACGACGACGACGACAACGACTTTTTGAGGCATAGAGATGTGCAGTGGGCGAAGACACGAGCCCTCTATCGGTACGCAAATCCCGAGTACGATCCAAAGAAAGAGGCCGTACGGGAGTGGCTGAGATTGGGACATTTAACGGGTGTACCGCTAGCCTCAATATACATGACGAAACCGGGAGCACTGAACATTGAAGACATAGGCGTTGATAACCCCGACATGATCTGTCGTAAGGGCTGGCCGTCGGGTGTAAGACCCGTGATACTACCCGAACTGTCTATAGCAACGATACTGGATAAAGGACACCGTGATTTCACACGCTGTAGCGTAACGCTGGGTTTTATTTCCGATCAGCGTTCTAACGATAGCCCTTACGCGCAGCGCATATGTACCAATGAGTGGTTTGCGAAACATGAATGGTGCATGTCCGACGATAGTAATCCCAAATGTCGCATCACGTATCGGCGCCCTATGGCCAAATCAGAGCTAACGATATTGAGGAAAAGGTGTGGCAGGCCCACACCGGAAGAACTACCGCGTCGTGCACCTATGCGTCTGGAGTCGCAGGCCTGGTTAGAGGCATTCAATCATCTTGAGAGATTACGCGAAAGCTGCGTCACACTGTGGTGTCTGAGGGCTATGCGTGCATACGAGGCAGCGCTACGTACTCTGGAGAAACGATGCAGTTTGACAGAGTTTATTGGGTGTGTTACCCTGACGACGCGGGATGGTCCACCGCTCCTACACTACAAGGAATGCCGAACAAGCGTGGTCAGCATGCCTCACGGTCTTTACGCGTACCTGGAGGCACTCGACGATGCGTGGGAAACCTATACACCCCACGATGTTTACAACGATGCGGAGAGGGAACACGCCGAAGGATCGAGCAATTTGACGTACTACGCAATGGACACACGAACAGCATCCCGACGCAACATACGGCATATACGGTGTATGGCAATTTTTCGCGACGAGAGCTGCGAAACACTGCTGCGGGATGACCGTGGTGGAAAAGATATTGACGTACAGCTTATCGGTGGTGATATCGATGAGTTCGATGCTGTAAAAGATTGGTATGATCTTTTGGTACCAGTCGATTGTAATTGATAAATATAAATAAAGTAAAAAATACCTATGTACACGGCGTAGTATGATTCGTATCTCTAACCCTACACTACGACGATGAGATGCTGATGCAACCTCAAACGGTGCGCGTCAGCAGATCGCTGCAGCTTCCGACGCAACACTTCTATACAGGGTTTTTTTTTATCCGTATTATGGATACGTAATATTTCGCGATCGGCGAACGAGCGATCAATAATATGTAATTCATTTTTACGATTAAAACGCTTCTATCCGATTTTTGACGAATAACGCTTCAATAAGAAAGTCGTGCCATTTTTTGCTGATTCAAATGTATCGCATGGTATTGTTTTGAAATTAATATCGCCGTGACTGTAAGACGTCCGCGGACTGGACGTACCCTGTTTTAGTTCGTATCACGACGTCTTGGGAGATAGTCATCAATCACCAGCTCTAAGCAAAGAAAAAAAAAAATGTCATCTTTGGTGAATATTCGCGATTGTATCCTCGATTTCGTCCGGACACGTCGTTTGAATAACCCTAGAAACCCGAGATTATTTTCACCAGTGTGGTGTCGCGAGTTACGATATTTCGGTTTTCGCACGTTAACGCGTAGATTAAAAAGTGTGTTTGCCCATTGTTCTCTGCGCGTGCTAGCGAGGGGTCATGAAAGAGGATACTTCAAGAACGATCCGTACATACTCTCGCTAGCCGTAGAGTGTATCAACAAACGCGGAGTGCGTGATAGCCATATCACCAGGGATATTATATCCGATCATCTGTTTCACGAAGGTATGTATTTGTCGCTTGCCAGCAATAGCTCCTACACAAATTGCTTTTTTAAAAAAAAAAACAAATCAATTTTACAAGAATTGACGCGCTTTCATCACGAAGTCGTCCCCGAGGAGGAGGAGCAGTTGCTCCTAGGGTGCCTCGATTGTGTAGAGGATGTTTACTCGGAGCCCCGCACCAGCACGGCGACGCGGATGCAACATGATAACGGTAAAACATACTTTTTTTTAAAAAAAAGATTACGTCTAATTTACGTTTTATTTTAAAAAAAGTGGCAGGTCCATCGACAGCGCTGAACATACAATCGATGGAGGAAGAAGAAGAAGAAGAAGAGGTCGATACGTGGGGTATGCGTTAAACAGCATCGGAAACAAAAGGAAAACAAATGCAATTTGCTTCATAATTTTCTTTACAGATGAGATCATGTCAATAGTATCGGTCGTTAGCGACCATAGTGACCATGACAATGGTGATGAGGATGACCACTCCACCATGTCCAACGCTTCTAACGAGAGCTATCAATGTAATAATTATAAATTTACAGATATCGTTGAAAACTCATCTGTGTGAAAATAAAAAGTAAAAAAAAAAGTTGTAGATCCGTTGGAGACTGCTGGTTACAATGACCGCATTGCATCGGGTAACGCACGGTCGCTACAGGAGCACGACGACGACGACGACGACGACGCGGAAGAACCGATACTGTGGGTTCTCAGGAACGGCGTGTACGAGGCAGCGGATGCCGACGAAGCGGCCGATGCATTAGCGGTGCTCGATGAGGTCCCGGGCGCCGCGGATACCCTCGAAGAAGAAGAAGGTAGCGTTGAAAGAGATATTCTTTAACATTTAAAGCCTTCTTTGGCGAAACGGCTAACTTTAAACAAAAAATGTAGGATATGATGAAAACCTGGTAGGCGCTGTATTCTCATACATCGGGTCGATGTTTAATCCTCGTGAGGAATGAGAAGTCAGTATGAGCCAAATACTCTTTCTTTTTTTCTTGATTAATAAAAAAAAATAATAAAAAAAACTCTTTTTCCAAACGTTAGATGCGGGTGCGCAATATCAGACCGGCGGGGGACCCCTTCTTCAGTCGCAGAGTTGCGCAGCCAAAGACACTGACAACGAGGAAGTCAGCGATAGCGATGTGTTACCGCCAGGGCATAGGTTCACCGTGCAATCCGAAACGACGCGTCGCATAAATCGGTTTCGATTAGACGGACGCGAAATAACAATGGCTATCAGGAGGCCGCCCGAAGACCCTGATACGAATACGGTATCATGGTTACACGGAGCAGTCAGAGATATACACGCGTACCTCACAAGCTCGTGTACCGCGCAGGACTATATAGGCCTGACGATCAAATCAGACAGTTTTGCGTGCGGGGCAGCGTGGGTATCGTACAGACCGGCTCGAGAACTTCTCGAAAACGATGTGTGGGGTGTGATATCGTCCGTCGCACAAAGCGCCCAGGCATTCCAGATAGATAGGTCTTTTGTCATCGAGTCGTGTATAGTTGAAGTACCGCGAGGTACGGGCCGCGTGCAATTAGCGCACGAATTTGTAAATAAACAATCTATACTGACCATAGCGAATAGCGATAACCTCTGTCTACCTAGATCGCTCGCTGTGGCTATGGTATACGCTGAACGCGGGGAAGTACGCTCCGGGGAACTGCATAAAAGATGGAACGCAGTACGGCGTCAACGGGGTAAATTACAAAAACAATTAGCTCTCGAGCTTGTGACAAACGCCCGTGTAGACATACCGCCTGATGGTTGTGGTATTCCGGAAATTGATAAATTTCAAAGGTATCTTGCTCCGGATGGCATAGCCATTGTTGTTTACGA
Organism: Cephus spinipes; assembly: GCA_963971525.1. NCBI lineage: Eukaryota > Metazoa > Arthropoda > Insecta > Hymenoptera > Cephidae > Cephus > Cephus spinipes. Next base: position 7,091,498 of record OZ020580.1, on the reverse strand, counting down.
GTTCGATAGTATAGGCAACGGTGAGAAACCAGTGTACGACGGATCGCAGATAGTCGATAGCGCGTACGGTTCAGGAAAACCACGGCAGACTCTCCGCATCCTGTATTATAATAATTCGCAGCATTATCAACCTATTTTAAATATGCGGGGTGCGGTCGGTAGTCGTGGTTTTTGCATACCATGTAACAGGTCTTACACGTGCGAGGCAGAGCATAAGTGCTCCCACAAATGCGCTAGATGTTTCGGAAAACCGCCCTGCGATTCGGCTCTACCCACAATGTATTGTCGCGAGTGCCATAGGTACTTTTTTGGTCAACGTTGTTTCGATAATCACATAAATACGTTGCTTAGTAAACAGAAGGGCAGAGAAAAGAGCGTGTGTCAGACCGTTCGCAGCTGTCCGCAGTGTCTTAGACCTCTTCAAGGAACCTCTCGTAAGCACTCTTGCGATAAGGTGTATTGCAGCGTCTGCAAGAGTGTTAATGACGTTGGACATCGGTGTTACGTCAGACCGGTAAAAAAGGCGCCCGTGGAAAAAAATATTCTGTACATCTTCTACGATTTTGAAACACAGCAGATACAGAAGCTGCCCGGTGACGACGCGGTGCGTATCCACACACCAAACTTGTGCGTCGTTCAGCAAGTGTGTACAGCGTGCATAAACGATACAGATCTCGCGAGGGTATGCCCGTCTTGCGGTGTACACGAGTACATCTTCGAAGAGGACCCTGTAAGGCAGTTTGTAGATTTCGCGTGCGATCCTAAAAGAAAATCGTTTCAGAGAGTGATCTGCGTGGCGCATAATGCCAAGGGTTTCGACGCGCAGTTTGTACTACGGTACATCGTGAAGCGTAGAAGAAAAAGCCTAAAGCCGCCGATGCTGCTACTCAGCGGTACGAGTATCATAATGATGAAGACGGGGCGTGTAACATTCATAGACAGTCTTAATTATTTTCATATGCCGCTGAGCGCACTACCGAAAGCCTTCGGCCTCGCGGATGCGGTCGGTTTGAAACAAAAGGGTGTCTTCCCGCATCTGTTCAATACACCTGAGAATCAGCATTATATCGGTCCGTTACCAGCGCTCGAGTTTTATTCGCCCGATACGATGTCGTCGGCTCAGCGTAATCAGTTTTTAGCATGGTACAACGAGCAGTGCTCTGCGGGATACGTATTCAACTTTCGAACCGAGTTTATAGATTACTGTAGATCAGACGTTACCATTCTCAGGCAGGCTTGCGTTTCTTTCCGCGAAATGTTTCTTCAGCATGGCAGCGTTTGCCCTTTCTCGGAGAGCACAACCATAGCCTCGGCGTGTTCGAGAGTTTTTCGGAAAAACTTTTTGCGGGACGAACAGATAGCTATTTTGCCACCGGGCGGGTACCGATACGGTGACAAACAATCGCGTAAGGCTGTCTTATGGCTTCTCTCGCTGGAGCATCGTTTGGGCTGTGCCATAGTTCACGCAGGGCGCACTCGGGAGTATCGTCTACCGGATGGTACACCCGTCGACGGTTACTACCTGGACACCGACACAGGCCTACGACACGTATTCCAGTTTCAGGGTTGTTTCTGGCATGGTTGCCCAAAATGCTATCGTATAAACAGAGATAGTCATTTACACACGGGTGGATCCATGGACGCGCGCTTCGAGAGAACGCAGGCTACGAGCGATAAGATTCGATATCTCGGTTACGAGCTGACAGAAATTTGGGAGTGCGAATTCGACCGCTGGATAAAAGATTCTGAACAGGCCGCTTTATATAGATCGCTAAATGAGAACCCTCTGGTATCGCAGGCACCGCTCGAACCCCGCGATGCTTTCTTCGGTGGCCGTACAGGAAATACCGTCAGTTTTTACGAAGTCGAGGGGTCTGAGAGGATACATTACGTAGATGTGTGCTCGCTCTACCCCTTCATTTCGAAAACGGGGAAATTCCCTGTAGGTCACCCTACAGTGTACGTGGGCGATGACTGTCGTGAATTAACGGGTGATCGCAACAACATCGATAACGTGGAGGGTTTGATTAAGTGTGTGGTGTTACCACCGCGAGATCTGTATCATCCCGTGTTACCGGTACGCATGCATGGTAAACTGCTGTTCGCCTTGTGTCGTTCCTGTGCAGAGGCCATGCTACAGGGGCCATGTCCTCACGAGAATCCCGCGGATAGAGTATTCGAAGGGACCTGGGTCGTGGACGAGGTCAACCGCGCCGTACGTAAAGGGTATCAAATAATGACGATACACGAAATATGGCAGTATGAGATTACTCAGTACGATCCGACGACACGGACGGGCGGTCACTTTGCCGATTACATAAACACGTTCCTAAAGATTAAGCAGGAAGCTAGCGGCTGGCCGCGAGAGTGTGGCGACGACGACGAGGCCAAAAAACTGTATATAGAGGAGTACGATCGGGTCGAGGGTATTCGTCTGGACCCTGGAAATATAAAATCAAATCCCGGTCTGCGGTCAGTCGCAAAATTATGTTTGAATTCGTTTTGGGGCAAGTTTGGGCAACGCGAAAATCTGCCAAAGACTGAAATTGTGACGACTCGTCAAAAGCTCGTGAGTCTGCTTACGTGTCCGGAGGTCGAGATTACAGGTATTCTGCCCGTAGATGACGAGCTGCTTTACGTCGGTACGCGTAGTACGAACGACGCGCTGATACCCACGGCATACACAAACGTTGTTATAGCCGCGTATACCACGGCTCAGGCGCGTCTGAAATTGTACGACTACCTCGAGAAATTAGATAGACGCGTTCTGTATTACGACACCGACTCGTGTATATACGTATCGGGTGGACGGCACGCCGATAACGCTTACGAGCCACCACTCGGTAGTCTTTTGGGCGATTTAACGGATGAGTTGGAGTCATACGGTGTTGGTAGCTATATCACGTCTTTTGTCTCGGGAGGCCCGAAATTTTATGCGTACCGAGTGCATAAGCCAGACGGTTCTTACGCTGAGGTCTGTAAGGTCAAAGGTATCACGATCGACTACGCTACGAGCCTGGCCATTAATTACAACTGGATACGCTCCTATGTGACGGGAGAGACCAGCGAGCCTGTCGTTTTACACTATGACGCGATACGGCGTACACCGTTTCACGACGTAGTGACGCGTCTGGAATCAAAAACGTGTAAACCGACAGAGCTTCAAAAGCGGCGACGCGACGGTCGTTTCGGCTCTTTGCCCTACGGATTTATGTAATTAATATTACAAACAAAACATGTATAAATGTATATACATCGCCTGTACAATAATAATAATAAAACATATTTATTTGAAAAAACCTCTTTTATCGATCTATTCCCGAAGACTCCATCAACCCGACCATGTTATTTATTTTTTCAGCGACGCTTCGGACATGCTAGCCGTGCGCTATGGCTAGCTATGCGGTTGACACACATACATGCCGACTACTAGCTCACAGGTGCACGATGAGCTCACCCGGACGAGGGGCTAGCAACGTCACCGATAAGAGCTAGCAAGCGCGCGCGACGTCACGAGCCTCACGCGTGTCGCGCGCCCGCCGCGGCCGGGCCCCGCGATGGAAGGGGGGAGCGTGTAAAATTCAGCAGACTCTGTAACAGTATATTCGTAAAGGACACCACCAAATAGACTCATTTGGCATAATGGACACGCGGTGGAAGCACCCGTGGACATCGATGGTCTGTGGGCCAACGGGGTGCGGGAAGACGTTTTTCGTAAAGAAATTCCTACGGTTCATCGATGACATGAGTGACGTGCGATTTGCGCGCGTTCTCTTTCACTATGCAGAGTGGCAGGAGGGGTACAGGGAGTACGGGAGCACTATAGAGTTTCACGAGGGACTGCCGCAAAACACAGATTACGGCAACGACCCACGCCCGAAACTCGTCATCATCGACGATCTCATGAGGGAATCGTCCAATAACACGGTGGTCGACCTTTTTACCAAAGGCAGCCATCATAAGAATATCAGCGTGATCTTCATTACGCAGAATCTCTTTCATCAGGGGCCAGGGCAGCGCGATATTTCGTTGAACGCAAACTACATCGTTGTGTTTAAAAATCCGCGCGACAGAGCGCAGATACAGCATCTGGCGAGACAGGTGTTTCCTGAAAATCCGCGCTTCGTGCAGGAAGTCTACCGCGATGCCACCGCCGAACCGCACGGCTATTTACTACTCGATTTGAAGCAATCGACGCCCGATAACTGCCGCTTTCGCACGTGTGTGTTTCCTTCGGACCCGTTCCACTATGTGTACGTACCGCGAAAGGGTATAAAGGGCGAGTACGCCGATCGAGACGTACCAGTCATTCGGTTGTAATGGTATCCAGCGCACGCTGCTCTATAGGGCGGAAGCACGCCACAGTATTGAAGGCTATTTGCCACCTGGACAGCAAACAACGTAGCGCCCTGTTACGAGCGGCCGACCCACGCCTCGTCAACTGTATATGCGAATGCGCTCTGAATATCCTTCGCGGCAACGTACCTCTCAAACCGACTCAGAAACGGCGCTTACGAAAACACGCACCGCTGCTGAGACGTTTATCCAGACCGGGTTCAGCAGTCAAAACTAGAAAACGCCTTATCGTTCAGAGCGGCGGTTTTCTACCTCTTCTGTTAGCACCCATACTGGGCACCGTCATATCAAAACTCATAGGGGGAAGCGGATAGGATATACGCCGAGATGGAGCATGCGAAAAAGATGGTTCTCATTCCTCATGAGAGCGTGAATACCGTGCACCAGCAGTACCACCGTGCAGCGCCTCATACGCATCAGTACAGTCAGGAGGGCATTGACACCGTTAACACCGTACAAACCCCTGGGACCCCCTTAAGCAGATTAGACGCGTCGATGAAGGAGATCCTACACTCGCCGAATTTCATAGACGAGCGCGAAAAGTGGAAGATGTACAATCAGGTGCTGCAGCGTTATCTACACTTTATCGAGGACCTGCGCAATAACGTCGACGAGGATAGGCGCGCCGATAGCGATAACAAGAAGAAAAATAACAATTCTGCGGAGGATAACGCCCGGAACCAGACCACCGATGCCGACGACGACGACATCATTGCCAGTGTACCTCAAAAGTACAGGACTAAGGCGCGGCTCTTACTAGGCAGACTGCGTGGCGCTGGCTCACCACACATTTCGTGGAGTAAGCAGGGCGTTACGCGTATCGGTGGAACCGTCGTGCAGGACGCCAACATCGTTGATTTAATCAATGACGCTATGCGCGAGAGAAAAACGGCAAGACCGGCGGGGAGTCGGCAGTTTGCGCGGTTCCTCCGTACTGCTGGTATACCGCGCGAATTTATTGGTAATCAGCGTCTATGGACGGAGGGGAGCAACACGACGCCTCTCAGTAATCAGCCACGGCGTCGTGTAACAATCGTACCGCGCCCAATCGACACGACTCAGAGCTCGTCCACGGAGGAGGAATTTGGCGAGGCGTTTCCGGAAGTGTTTAGAGACTCAGGGGAAGCAGAAGAGGTCGTGGGGAAAAGACATACACGATCCGTGTCGGCTAGGACAGCAAACGATACCGAGAAAAAGAAAAGATTAGAATGGTTAAGGCTGCCGTGAAACAGAAGAAGAAGGCGGGTGATGACGGACTTCTGAGGCGTCTTTATTACACACCAGCAGAACCGTCTTCGTACGCCGGTATCGGTAACCTCGAGCGATCGGTTAAGGGTAGGGTAAAGCGAGATTCCGTCATACATTGGTTAGAGGCACAGGACGCGTATACGCTGCATAAGCCCGTACGTCGTACGTTTCAGCGCCGCTCTTACGCTGTCAGCAATATCGACGATGTTTGGGAGGCCGATCTCGTGGACCTTCGCTCGTTGAAGGAGTACAACGATGGTTACACGTATATACTTGTAATAATCGATGTACTCAGCAAATACGCTTGGGTCGAGCCTTTACGCGATAAGTCCGGTGCAACGGTAGCAGCGGCATTCCGGAGGGTTTTGACACGTAGTAAGAATAGGATACCCGTGTACCTACAGACAGACAAAGGTAAAGAGTTTACCAATGGCGTACTGCAGCGTCTGCTCGAGGAGCTTGGCATAGGATTCCGCGTAGCGCGCAGCCCCGACGTAAAGGCAGCTGTCGTCGAACGCTACAACCGTACTCTGAAGGAGCGTATGTGGCGGTACTTTACACATAGAAACACGCGGCGATACATAGATATTCTTCAGAGCCTCGTGGAATCGTACAACAGGACACGTCACTCTGCGATAAGAATGCGTCCAGTCGACGTAACCATGTATAATGCCGCTACGGCCCGTATGAACCTGTCCATGCGATACGCCACAGCTAGCCCGCGTACCCCTAAATACGGTGTCGGTGACCTGGTACGCATCAGTAGCGCTAGGAACCCTTTCGCGAAAGGTTACGAGGGGGGTTGGACTCGAGAGATTTTTAAAATCGTACGCCTAGGTACAACGAGAGAACCACCCGTCTACATCTTAGAAGATCTCGCCGGCGAGGAGATTGACGGTATTTTTTACGAGGAGGAGCTCGTTCGAGTCCGCAAGGACCTCGCAAAGGACACGTTTCTCATTGATCGTGTTATAAAACGAAGCGGCCGTGGGAAAGCCCAAAAAGTACTGGTCAGCTGGGTCGGTTACCCCGAGAAATTTAATTCATGGATACCGGCTGCCCGCTTAAAGAACAATGAAGGACCAATTTTATCTCGTTCTACCCAGTAACAGCAGTATGTCGTACTATCCCGAAAATAAAACTACCAGTTTTACCACGCATCTACCGCATCAGATCGATTTACATGGGGCATGGGCTGTTGCTCTGGTCGAAATACAGATCCCTATGACCTTTCTTCACGTGCCCGCAGCGCTAAAAGACTGGGAGCACGTGGGTATTGTCACCACGCGCACCAAACCGCGGAAGAACCACAAAGAACCGATAGTGGGTCTTATGATGACGGGTTCTAACGTGGCGCACGGTATTTACGATGACGTAAAGACACTCGTTGACGAAATAAACGCTACCAGGGCTATGAAGGGCCGTCTGCAATTAGACCTCTGTAGAGGCGGTTACGCTAGCGTATCGCTCGTCTCTACCGATAACGATCTAGACGACCCACACGAACTGAGACTCTGCCGCTCTCTGGCGCGCATCCTAGGTTTTCCCGAATCGGTAGTGGTATCGAAAGCACAGCCCGTTGTGATGGCCGATCAGCCGATTAGCCTGATCAACGCCCTACCTAAGATGCTTTTTGTTTACACCGATGTCTGCGAGCCGTATATCACCGGAGACGTCCAAACACCCTTGCTTCGTGTGGTTCCCCTGCAAACGGATAACAAATACGCTTACGCAGCCATGAAAGTGCTCTCGTTTTCACCGTTAAAGTATATACCGCTGCTCCGCACGACTTTTCAAACGATCGACATCGATATAAGAGATCAACTAGGCGAACCTATACCATTCGAATCAGGGACGCTCTCCGTAACACTACACTTTAAACGGCTAGACTGATGGCTCATTACACCGACTACTACGAGTCGCAGATCGGTGGGGGATATTCCACGAAATTTCGGGTATTCGCGGGGTCGCCTTATCAGCGAGGACATGGTATTGGTAGCTTTCTAGGTGGTCTGTTTCGGCGTGTGTTACCTTTGCTATCGAGAGGAGCCCGAGCCGTCGGTAAGGAGGCGGTGCGCGCGGGCATGAATATCTTGACGGATGTCAGCGAGCGCGGCGCTCCGCTGAAACAGGCGTTTCGCACCAGGGCCACCGAATCGGGTATGAATCTTAAACGTAAGGCGGAGGCGAAAATTGACGAGCTCATGAAAGGATCGGGCTATAAAGCTGTAAAACGACCACGCGGCACCCACTCTATCATCGGCGTCGCTGGAAGGAGCATCGCCTCAAGAACTGCTAACAAGCGTAAGAGGCGTACGGGGAAGAAGGCTGCTCCGCGTCGAAAAAAAAAAGTAGTAAAAAAAATAAAGTCAAAAACCAAGAAACCCAAAAATCGTCGTAGGATCGCTAGTAAAAAAGTAAAGCGGAGTGTGCTGGATATCTTCTCCTAGACGCTACCTCTATCATGGCCTTTCTACACACACACTCCTGCGAGTGTATGAAATCGGAGCTCGAGCTCTTTACACTGCCACCGACACAGACCACTATAGAGAGCGCGCAGTGGGTACACTACAAGCCCATCTCATCGCTGACCGATGACTCGCCCATTGAATTTGTCGTGCCGGGTAACGGCGACGAGTACCTCGATCTAGCACACACCATGCTGAGTTTACGCGTACAGCTACGATCCAAGGATGCGTTAGCCCCTGACGCTCTGAGCAAAGCAGCCCCTGTTAACAATCTGCTACACTCGCTGTTCAATCAGGTGGACGTGTTTCTTAATCAGAAACTCGTATCACCGCCTAATAACGCGTACGCTTACAGGGCATACATAGAGACGCTATTAAATTATGGGCCAGCCGCCAAGGGGTCCCACCTCTCGAGCGTGCTCTGGTACGACGACACGCCCGGTCATATGGACGATACAGCGGGCAAGAATATGGGTCTCGTGAATAGGCAGGCGTTCGTCGGTAAAGACAAGACGGTCGATCTGATCGGTCATTTGCATTGCGATGTGTTTAACCAGGAAAAATTTTTATTAAATGGTGTTGAGCTCCGTTTACGTCTCGTACGCACGAGAGACGGTTTCTCCCTCATGGATCCAAAGAGCGAGTGTTCTTTACATATAACGGAGGCCACGCTCCTCGTTAGACGCGCCAAAATAAGCCCCGGTATTCTAATTGCTCATTCTAAAATGCTATCAAAGACAACTGCAAAGTATCCGCTTACGCGTGTAGAGGTCAAGGCGCTGACGATGCATGCCGGCTTGCACGGTGGTACTATGGACAACGTGATTCTCGGCCAATTACCTAAGCGTATTATAATAGGCTTCGTCGATAACAAGGCCTTCAATGGCAACTATCAACTCAACCCGTTCAATTTTAAAAACTATCGTATTAATTTCTTATCGCTGTACGTCGACGGTGTTCAAGTACCCTCGAAAGCACTGCAGACAGATTTCGGTAAAGCCGGTCTTTACGTGGACGCGTATCATACCCTCTTCAGTGGCACGGGTATACACTTCCTCAACGAGGGTAATTCGATATCTAGGAGTGCTTACGCAGACGGCTACTGCCTGTTCGTTTTCGATCTTACACCCGATCTCTCGGCAAATAGCAACACCCACTGGAACCTGATCAAGCACGGTAGTGTACGAATTGAGGTACGCTTCGACGATCCGCTGGCCACCACCGTGAACTGTATCGTATACGCCGAGTACGATAACGTTCTGGAGATCGACGCCTCGCGTCAGATCGTCGTAGATTACGGCGGCTAAACAATCGAAGAAAATACATAGGTCAGCAATTTGAGGTATGCGTCATCGTCTTTTTTGTGCACTCGGTATCGCCTGTGTTCGGTAGCATCGCCGTTAGTTTCTCGTTGAACGCCTTCGAGTTAGCACCGCAGCGATGGATTTCGTGATCGAGATTGAGTACTTCAAAGACTCCGAGGGACGTCTGGCGCCGAAGGAGATCGGCGTCGTGGCTGTGGAAAGAAAATACATAGGCCACTGGATCGTTTCACCGCCCTGCGATTTCAACGAATTACCATTAAAATGAGCACCGGCGATCAGAAGTGAGAACAACACCATGACCCGCTATCGACACGGTCTAGAGTGGTTCGACGGTGGTGTGACGTACAAACAGCTATACAACAATCTCCGAAATATTGCCGGTATTTCGCGGAGCATATACACACGAGGTCCGGAGAGCGTACTTTTTCTGCAGACCGTTATGGCAAGGGAGGTTATAAATTTGGATGAAACTCCCGATAACTCACCATACGAGGACTTCCCACCGAATCGTGACCACTACGAGTGTATCGTTCACGCGTGTAAGGAGAGCCGGGGATCATTCACCTGCGCTCTGAACAACGCATTGCGTCTTGAATTCTGGCTTCGAAATAACGGACCGCATATATGAACACGCTAGACCTTTACCTTGGCCTTCGCGGTATATCGGAGCATACGACGGGTGTCTACGCAGCTGATAGAATACCCCGAAGCTGGTCGAAACCCGCTGCGATTATCGCCAACACGGACGACCATACGAAGCCAGGAGCACATTGGGTTGCCATGTACGTGGACACTGACGGAGACGGTTACTACTTTGACAGCTACGGATTACCACCGCTGAATCATCACCACGCATCGAGACTCCGACGGAACTGTCGATCCTTCCGATGGAACACCCAGCAGCTTCAGAGCGAGACGTCAACGGTGTGCGGCCAATTCTGTATGATGTTTCTACACTACCTCTCCTCAGGCTTCGGGATGCATGCCTTCCAGAATGTATTTAGTACTGATTTGCGGAAAAACGATAGAATTGCCCGAGAGTACTACGACGCTTTTGTACGAAAGAAGCGTTTGGCTGATCGCCAGTATGCGCACGATAATAAGATCTATGGTGGCGGTGGCGGTGGTAGGATACAATATTCCCGGTGTAAATCCGGATACACGTGTTAAGACCTGTTTTATGAAAAGGTGCGTGGTCTAGGCATTTAATTATATAAATTAAAGATATAATTTAGCTAATTTTTTTTATTATGGATTGTATATTAATATAATAACGATAATATATATATATAACGTAAATAATAATAATAGGCGTGGAGTATATATATATGTAAGCAGTTCATAATAATAACAACAACGATATATATATGTAGCGTAAATAATGCTAAGCTAGGTTAGATATATATAAGTAATGTAAGCAATTAATAATAATAATATGTATGTAGGAAAATATATATATATATAATATAAACCTATACTACTATTATTCAAGAAATTAAGTTAACCTGCCCATACCCAAACCGCGCCAGGGTGTCTCTAGTGGCCTCATAGAGCAGGATACACCCTGGGCATGCGCCGAGTGCGTGCTCGAGTAACACACTCCGCGCACAGGTTGTGCACCGCGCCAAGTTGAAGACCATTGTAGTGTCAAGCAGCAAATAGTGCAAGCTGTGGGGAGTGTATAACGCTTGCATGTCCGGTGGTAGCTCACTCACGCACCCGGCGCATAGCTCATCCCAGCGGTATGTATAGATGTAGCCGTAAAGACAGAGGCCGTTATGTAGGGCCTCGAAGAATGCGTCGTCCGGCCTGGGCGACGGGGTGTCCCTATCGTCACCCACACCGTCGCCACCCCCTTCAAGGGCCATTCGCGGCGCCATTTCTAGAAACAGGTGTGAAAAAAAAACGAGCGTAAGACTAAGGATTACAAAAAGTACATTATACATATATATATATAAAATAAATATATACGCTGTTATACGTACCACTCTTTGTTTTTTATACCCTATAGGCTGCGTGTCTCTAGATAGACGACAGGCTGACTGATCGTCTAGAAATAAACGAAAAGATAACAGATATACAAAAACTTTTTTTTTTAAAATCAAATATTATACTAAATAAATATATACGCTATTATACATACCGCTTTTAAAAAAAAATACGCGCTGCGTATGTGCTCTCAACTTTTCTTTTTTACTTCACTATCACTTCACTTGTCGCTTCTTTTTTTTATTATCTTCACTATCAACCCTTTTCACTTGTCACCAAGGTAATGACAGGATGCTGCGAGGACGGCTCACAGGTAACCATCTTTTTCCCCACCATTGCCCTTATTTTTTTGCATGGTTGCAAATAAGAGATACATATAGCAGTTTACGCTGCTAAGACAATGGTACCCCCACGCCTGATGTGTTTGGCACATCGTTTGCTAGATGATCCAAAAGAAGGGTACCATCATTCCAACAGTTGCGTGGTATGTACAAGATTCGCCCCAAGCAAAATGTTAGGGGGTTGGGTATCAGCCCATCGATAGTTAAAAGTATCGAAAAATGAACGGCAATGCATACGGTACCTCTATATTATAAGGTTATCATTTACAAGAAATTCGTTTCTACGAACTACAAGTGGGGGTAAGCTGGAGCGATTCAGTCGCCTCGACTCGACTCATCCTGTCGACTCAGAGTTAGAACATAAAACGTAACCATGGTGAGAGGACGCAGTGAGGTGCACTTAATAGTGAGTGTAGTGTCCTCTAAGTTTCTATTAATACACAAGCTTAATATTTAAAAGAAGTTTTATTATATAACGTGTTGTTTTATTTTATTAAAGCTCAAAGGCTATATATGTGTCAGCCACATGCTGGAGAAGAGGAGCCAGCGTTGTGTTCGGAGGGACGACCTCAACGGCTGGCTCCTCTTCGAGGAACTGGACTGGGGTGACGAAGACATTTTTGGCTTGAGGCAGCTCTTTGGGCTGCCTCCAATTACCGATTACAATAGGTGCGTATTAATCATTCCTATATATGGAACACCATGTATGTGTGTGTCACACATGAATAGCAATATTATTTATTTTATTTTTTGCAGGGACTCCGACTATGAAAGCGACGATGACTACTAAATAAATTTTTAAAATTTTTATATTTTTATTTTTTTTATATTATAATAAATTTTTATATATTTAAATTAAGTAAGCTGCGTTTTATTTCAAACTCCTTATGTACCACCGATGTTTCTTACAATATACGACATATATTCAAAAATGCCTATTTCTTCTTTTTCTTTTGTTTCCTTCACCTCCATCTCCCCATATCTTGCCAATAATGGTAACGGTCAATAAGAAATCAAAACATTAAGCGTATTCCTCTACACAGGGATCCGGTTCATCGGAGATGTATCACACCAGAATATCTTGAGCATAACATTCTTAAAGTCACGCGGCTTGGGAAACGGGGGGGGACCAGGCCTTACCAATTAATCAGAATACGTTTTTTTTACGACTTAAAGTAGATTCGCGTCAACAATACGGTAATAATCGAAAATGTATTCACGCGCTACAGCTTTATAATATACATAAGGGGCCTTACAAAATACGGTGTTCTATTTTACCACGGGTACGCTTATCTCCTTAGGGTAATTAAAAAAAAGTTACCGACAGGCGGTCAATGCATAATTACCGACCGTGGTACGCCCCCTGGGGACATGCAACGCCGCTGCTGCCGAGTTTCGGGCCTTAGGACCAGGCCCGCGTGGTGGGGGAAGTGCCGCGTAGGGTGGCGGTGGGGAGAGCCGACCATATGGGCGAGGGGGTGGCGCCGTAGTGCGGTGCGGGGGACACAGCGCGGCGCGCTCCATGACTCATAGGGGACAGTGGTGGGGGATTTGTTATGACGGCCAGGAGTGGTCTGTAACTACTGACGCATAATTGATTTGAAGGCTATGGCGAAATACATGCACTGCCGTTCCTGTAACGAAGAATTGTGGCTAAAAAATATTAAGCACCAAGAAAAACACGGCTTGGCTTCAATATTTTCTGTCCTTTGCCATCATTGCCACCTAATGACTAAGGTGCCGAGCGGAATGAAGCATCTTGGATTAATTAGTAAACTGCTATTTGACGTGAACACTAAGTCAGCGTTAGGTGAGTTCTATATAAATCGTCTATTTTCATGCTTTAACTTTATAAATTATTACTCATATATACTTATTTTGTCATAGGAACTATACACACAGGATTGGGGTATACCACTGTAAACAAGTACATGCAGTGTATGAACATACCGAATATGTCTACGAACTCGTATAAACTATATGAGAGAGAGGTCGGGCCGATGACCGAAGACGTTGCAAAGCAAAGCTGTCAGGAAGCCACGGGTTTAGAGCGATCTTTAACAGTACAAAATAAAGAGTCGTTGGAAAAACTTCTATGAGTCCTTCATCAAATCCATTCAAATCCTTCAAATCCATTTCCAATCTATAGTATTCGTTTTTTTAATATTTGTACAGGCCCAAAAATCTTCGAAGTGGGTTTCTAGTCAGAAGTAAAGAAGAATCGGCAGTTCCAATCGTATCACCGCATGAAGAACATAACGTCAGTCAGAAGGTTCCAGAAAGCTCAAATCAAACAGACAACCCAGTGGATGATGCGATGGCGGATTTAGTATGACTCTTCGTTGCTTACGACATGGGTTGGAGCAAGCGAGGTTCTGGCCGCCAGTATGATAGTTTGAATGGCTATGGTGCATTCATCGGTACGCAGACTGGAAAGGTCCTAGATTATGCAACACGAAATAGGCAGTGTCGTTTGTGTGATCTAAAGCACGCGAAAGAAACGCCCGATTGTCGTCTGAATTTCTATGGCAGGGCCAAGGTAATGGAGGCGGATACAGCGGCACAGTTAGCAGCTAACAGCACGATTTTAAAATCCCAAAACGTTCAAGTTGGAGTATTTATTGGAGATGATGATAGTTCGAGTATCAGCGCTGTTCGAAGCGTATGCCATCATCCCGTCGTGAAACACTCGGATAAAAACCATACTTCAAGAGGCGTGAAAAATATGTTATACAAAATTGATAAAAATGCTGATACGAACAAAGAACTGTCGTCAGAAGCTATCAAATATTTACATCGATGCTTCACGTACGCTGTTTCCCAAAATCCCGGAGATCCGGATAGTTTGGCCGCTGCAATAAAAAACATTCCGTTCCACGCGTTTAACCAGCATGATAATTGCGGTGATTGGTGCAATTATGCAAAAGATCCGGAAAATTACAATCACACAACAGTCCTCGGCGGATTTGAAAACAACCATTTGTTTAACGAGCTGAAGAAACTTTTTGACAAATTCGCAGCAAATGCAGAGAAATTCTCGACTGGAGCATCAAGTCAAGCTAATGAGAGTCTCAATAGCATCATGTTCAGAAAAGCTCCAAAAGCCAACTGCTATAGTCTCTCGGAATCGGCTGACTTTAGGTATGCTGCTGCGGTCGCCTAGAAAAATATTGGCGAACGATACGTTCAAGATGTATATAAAAAGTACAATTTGAGTCCGGGATCGCATCTTTCCAAACACGTGGAACGATTTGAAAAATCAGCTCGGATACGATCGATGAAAGCGAATACACCGGCATTCAAAGCGCGAAGAAGAGTACTCCGGAAGCAGCGATCACAATTGCGAAATAGACGAGATTTTCTCGAAGGTGAAACGTATCAGAGTCACGTCGGTCTATTAACTATGCCTGTAGTAGAAACCGATCTTGGAATCTCTTCTAAGCTGCCAAGCTTGAATACCACTTTCTCTGACGATAATAACTCGGTAGCTTTAGTTTTTTTCGATCTCGAAACTGGGGGGTTAAAAGTTACGTGCGACATCTTGCAGATCGCTATGAAATGCGGCAGCGAAACATTTAATGAATATATACAGCCGAACGAAAGTATACCTATAGCCGCTTCTAAAGTTAATGGCCTAACAAACGAAGGACACGATCTATTTTTATACGGAAGAAGGATACCGGCAAACCCTCCGTGCGTAGTAGCGAATGCGTTACTTGAATTTAAAAAAAAAACTCGAGATGTGTTGTGTCTTGATTGCTCATAATTGTGCGTTTGATGCTCCAAGACTTATGCGACTCATCGATCGAGCGGGCCTCGTTAATGAATTCATCGAAGTTATCGATGGTTTCGTCGACACCCTGCCACTGATCCGAAACAAGTTTCGCAGTGAAGATTGTAGCATAGTAAAGTTGGCAGCTCGAAACTTCGATCTAAACCCGGAAGACGCGCACGATGCGATGTTCGATACCATTATGCTACAAAATGTGACTTTTCACCACTTCACAGTGGACGAATTGCTTGCTAAGAATAAAAAATACGTGGCAATGTTGCAATACGACGAAAATTTGCAATCTCTCGCACCGTTAAGTACGCTTGTTTCCACCGAAATAAAGAAAAGAATGGCAAATGCAGGCATAAGCTATGTTTTGATGAAGCAAGCATACAGCCAAGGAAACAATGCGATCATTTCACTACTCGAGAAGAAGAAGAACAGAAAAAAACAAGTGATTAAAACCAAAAAAATACTAGACACGATTATAAATCATTTGAAAGAGCTGCCCGAATAGATTTGTAATCTGTATGCGTTCTGTTATATTTAATTTTTAATGGTTGCTGTTATCACACACGTCGTGTGCTGCCTGATAGTTTAATAATATAACGTAAATATCTGTTGAATTTGTTTGATTGATAACAAACAAATTTTAATTATGCTGATTTTTTTTAATAATTCGTGTTGTTACTCTCCTCTATCATCATGCGGAACAAAAATAACAATAGGCATACAAAAATATTGAATAATCTTTGCGAAGCTGTGGTAAGAAATGTCACTCATAACGACGGAATAACAGTTTGTCCGTTCAAACTGTGGCGCCTATTCAAAATGGCCGACTCGATAGCGCTGTTGCCACGCGTCGTAGCGAGCTTTACCGTTTTACGCAAATCAGCTACAATTTTCTGTTTTATTTCATCAATATTTCGATAATGAGGCAGATAAAAAGTTTTATTCTTCGATGAAATTATTCAGAAAAATATAAAGAATTTTTTCCACATTATTGATTTCAACTCTTACCATTTTTATACCGCTACGAGAGTTGTTACAGAATTATGGTACAGCTTTTGCAATGTCGCGCGTGTATAAGAGCCTAACTTCAACAATTTGTTGCTCAACATCAACGCAGTCGAATGACTTGAAATTTCGCACAGAGTCGTAATACCTATTCGCCAATATCCTCAATAAATTTCAGCAACTTCTTACCATCATGCGTTACCTGAGCAACCTCCTTAAGACCAATATGTCGTGTAAATGGCTTGAACTAACTTGAAAATTAAAATCTCTAAATTCTAAAACACGATCATTCTTTACAATAAAATTCAGTATTTTGTAATTTATACATATGGAGCATAATTTCTGAAGTGTACCCACCTCAAAAAACAATGTCGTCTGATCAGGCTCAAACTTAGGTTAATTGTAGTCCTATTGGATGGTACTTAATCGACAAAAAATTAATTCATTTTGAAAAATATTCACTGAAGTAGGAGGGGTGCAATATGTGGAATTTTGCTAGGAAGCCTTATCGTCAAACATTTGTAACTTTTTTCCTCTTGTATGAAACAACATTTTACCCAGAACGTTTTCGGTAGATTTTTTCACAATCTTTGAGCCGGTTGTAACGATTTTTTGAAAAAATCAAAATTTGACCCCAATTTCTTAATATCAAAAATTAATTATATATTTTCTCAAATTTCGACAGTTTTGATTTCTTTTTAAATAGTCTAGAAAAAAAGATGAGAGTTTTTGCTATAAGACTCCCAATTTTCAGAGTGGCAATTTGATTTGCCTTCGAGTAATCGAACATCGAATCACCGAAACTGCGATAACGCAGAGGCGCGTGATCATCTGCTAATGCGCTCACACCGTTTGAACTTTATAGCAGAGCGTTTGCGGGTCTCTCTCGTGTTTTCTTTTTTTCACATTTTGGGAATATGTCATACTTTTTACAAGATGAAAACTTTTTTAGCTGTAATTTTCCATCTTTAGTAGGAATGAAAGCGTGGTATTGTAATGTACCTGGAACTGTTACAGCATTTTCGAATCTGGCTTTCAGAAATATGGCGGCTTTCTTTGCTACTGAAGAAGATTTTGGTTTCTTTGCAGTTACCTGCTGCCCACTTGAATAAAGCTTGGGGAGTAAGTATATGATGTTTTGGAGAGCATTGTAAGCTATAACGTGCTGCTTGTCTTTTAATATTTGCTCCTATGCCATCACACGCACTCTTACCATGAGACGTGCCATGGAAGTGCCATTCTGCAAAGAAACCAAAATCTTCTTCAGTAGCAAAGAAAGCCATACCTTAACCGCCATATTTCTGAAAGCCAGATTCGAAAATGCTGTAACAGTTCCAGGTACATTACAATACCACGCTTTCACTCCTACTAAAGATGGAAAATTACAGCTAAAATAGTTTTCATCTTGTAAAAAGTATGACATATTCCCAAAATGTGAAAAAAAGAAAACACGAAAGAGACCCGCAAACGCTCTGCTGTAAAGTTCAAACGGTGTGAGCGCATTAGCAGATGATCACGCGCCTCTGCGTTATCGTAGTTTCGGTGATTCGATGTTCGATTACTCGAAGGCAAATCAAATTGCCACTCTGAAAATTGGGAGTCTTATAGCAAAAACTCATCTTTTTTTCTAGACTATTTAAAAAAAAATCAAAACTGTCGAAATTTGAGAAAATATATAATTAATTCTTGATATTAAGAAATTGGGGTCAAATTTTGATTTTTTCAAAAAATCGTTAGAACCGGCTCAAAGATTGTGAAAAAATCTACCGAAAATGTTCTGGGTAAAATGTTGTTTCATACAAGAGGAAAAAAGTTACAAATGTTTGACGATAAGGCTTCCTAGCAAAATTCCACATATTGCACCCCTCCTACTTCAGTGAATATTTTTCAAAATGAATTAATTTTTTGTCGATTAAGTACCATCCAATAGGACTACAATTAACCTAAGTTTGAGCCTGATCAGACGACATTGTTTTTTGAGGTGGGTACACTTCAGAAATTATGCCCCATATATATTTTTAAAAAATTCGAATGCCGCGATATTCTGCACGGCTATTCTTACTTACGAAGAAGAAGGGGGACTTACAAATTAAATTTAAATGCCATTAAACATTTTCGACAACGCAATATATTTTTCTGATTAGCAACATCATAATGCATTTACATTTTATATCTGTGACAATATAGATTTCAGTGCTTAATACTTCTATGTCCCGTTGAACAACAAAAACTTGTGATATCCCGCAAAAAACACTTACGTGTAAAAAACTACGCCAAGTACAGGTGTGCTGTGTATTCCTCTAATAAAACGTATTGATATCAGATTATTGAGGCCAAGTACATAAGTCACTACATGTTTGCCTATTATATGATCTAGCACTGGCCCATCATTTTAATTGTATTTTCAAAATTTCCTATAACGTTTTTCACTACTCTTTTACATTACTACTGTTTCTCGTAGTTGAGTATGAATTAATGATTATTTAATAAATAATAAAACTTTAGCTGATTCCTTATCGAGTACTACTTGGCGGGTCCGTGCCAGAAATTCCAAAGTACTTACTTTGAACGTACTAATAGTATCCTAAAATTATATGTTTGTTATTAAGCTTTTACCGTGATTATTATTAACGAGTTATCGTTAATAAGCTCTATATAGAAAGTTGACATTGGTTTTAAGTTTAGTGACTGACAATAATGAACGCAAATTTATATCAAGAAATGCACGGACCCGCCAAGTAGTACTCGATAAGGAATCAGCTAAAGTTTTATTAATTATTAAATAATCATTAATTCATAATCAACTACGAGAAACAGTAGTAATGTAAAAGAGTAGTGAAAACGTTATAGAAAATTTTGAAAATACAATTAAAATGATGGGCCAGTGCTAGATCATATAATAGGCAAACATGTAGTGACTTATGTACTTGGCCTCAATAATCTGATATCAATACTTTTTATTAGAGGAATACATAGCACTCCTGTACTTGGCGTAGTTTTTTACACGTAAGTGTTTTTTGGGGGATATGATTTGTGTGCTCGAATAAGACAACTCCAAAATGATGTTGTTAAAAGTACTTTTAACCCATTCGAGACGATTTTTTTCGAACACGGTCCCCAGGAGCGAAATTTTTTTTTTTCTTTGTGTTGTTCATTTTTAATAAAAAAACACATGTTTACTATGAAAATCACCCAATTCGTAAGTGAATTCACATAAATAAGATCATTGCATACCGGGTGTGCAGCTCGCCCCTCGGAAAATTTTTATTGCGAGAAGCGGATTGAACACCATGTGTGCAATGTAAGGTAAAAAGATTTTTTCGTACACAGTAAAACCAATGGCAAATTTTGTTTTCCTGTACTTTACAGATTTCATTAGTTCCATAAAAATCTTATTTCGACGACTAGTTTACTCAGAATAACTGATAATTGCACATTACTGTTATTGCACACACGGTGTGCAATCGGTGTCGAATGGGTTAAGGAAAGTTAAATGGCAATTTGTGATACCATATTCCTTCCTAATTAGAATGAACTTTAATTTTTCACGAAAATACTTAAAAGCTAAACGATACGATGGTAAAAAGTCTTCATCATTTATTATCGATGGCTATTTGCGTTAAAAAATAGGTTGCAACTGCCTCCGTAACGTTAAAGCTTGAATAAAGCTTTAAAATTATATTATAATCCACAAGGAATTGTATTTGATATTTTCCCTATACATATATCAATTAAGTATCTCAGATACCCTCTCAAGTGTTAAGTTTGCATTTTTATTTGTAGAAAGCTTAATAAATCGAAATATTTGAAGTAGTGTCCTGCAATTGAAACATGTATCCACTGATACACTTATCTCAAACGATTTTCTTTACTTTGCTGATTCTTATTATTTATCTTATTAAACTTATGCAGGATTTCTTCCTTTTAAAGACTTTCTTTGACCATGGGATTATAAGATTTTTATATTTTTCGTATCAGCCAATTGTAGCACGTTTGAATCTCTGTACCAGGACGAAATTATTTAAATCAATATTTAGAATCGTATTACTGTATTATTGTATCATGTAAGGTACAATATTGACTATATTTCCACTGAAACAGAGTTGAAAAATTAAATACATGTGTTGACTAATACTGATATACATTCAATTATATATTTGTACTCTCATTGACTCTGGTGAAAACATAGCCATTTACCATACAAGGACAACAATTGAGTTTTACAGATATACTAGATTGTATTGTATATTATACTGTATTACGTAGTATATGATTATTAAAATATATATGCAAATTTGAAGATAAAACTACGTTTGCTAAATACCCTTTTAATAGATAAAAGTTTTTCTTGTGGTTTACGCTGCTTTTAATCGAGAAACTTAAAAAGTTCAACAGTTAAATAAATTTGTTGGTCTTATCAAAATTACAGTATTACTCAGTGTATATATGGATATAAGAATATTCAAATATACATTTTATACATTTGTGCTTATTCGTCAATGTACCTCCCCGAATCCGAATCTCTTGTCGCCTTCGGCCGTTTTAAGATCTTTATTAGTTTCTAGCCAATGAGGATTGTAAATGAACAGAATGGACGCTGGTATTAAGGCCACAACACACAATAATAGTATTACATATAATTTTATGCAGCAACAAGCAATCATCTCTTATGAAATTTCAGTCGTGTCACTTGTCTGTCATAAAAAACTTGTAAATATTTTTGTTAGAGCGTTCACTTGGATTTCTACCGAAATTCCATTGTTCTTTGTAATTTAAAATTACTGTGAAGATACTCTGAGTTTTTGTATACCGTATATACAATAGGGTGAATATTATAAAATTATGTAAATTATTAATATAAAAAAGATTTTATTATTGAGGCAGTGTTCGTAACGTGCGACTACGATCATAAATATTTTTAATGCGACACGCTAAAAGTAGTAATAATTATATTTAATTTTCACGTATAAATGTACAGTTCAATAGGTTGTCGAGTCGTTCTACAAAGGACAAATGTTCGAACAATTCACTAAAATGCCATTCGAGTCGAGAGAAAATAAAAGTCAGTAAAATATGTCTCTATGCCAGTGCTACACAGTGGATTTGGGTAATGCTCACTTTCCACAGTATCAGTGACACAAGTTACAAAAGGAAGTACCAATGTAGAAATGAGTTAACGTTGTCTACTGTTTGGCTTCGAACTGTTTTATTTCTTGTTGGATTTCCTTTTTTCGCGAAATTTTATCAACGACTTCCTTCTCGGGACTTTTGATATCTCCATTCTTGATTTTTAATTCCAAGGCCTCTATCTCTCGGATTTTCTTTCTGAGGTTTCGCAATCTTTTTGTTGGATCCACACTAGCTTCGACAGGTGATTTACTAATGATTTCACTCTCAGATATTGTAGTTTTAGATAAATCTTTGCTCACTGATTCCACACTCTTATTCTTATTCTTCTTTTTCTTCTTTTTGGTTTCCGTTTGAATCATTAAACCAGGAATTAGTGAAGTTTTTACTTGAGCTTCACGCTTAGCCTTATGGGCTGCCACATATTCTGGGCTCATACCAACAGGATATGTTGGCAAGTTTTTAACAAATTGTTTACCTTTGCTCTCGTACCTACAACAAAACAAATACACTACTTGCTCGTTAAATATACATATTATGATTCAAGATGGCAGATGATAAATAAATACAATTAAGAGAATGAACAACAATATATTTAGTATTTCTGACAATAATGCAAGTACCAATAAGAATGTACATACAGTGGAACTTCTTCCTGAGGTACATAGCCATCTTTGACCCTACGTGGTTTACGCCATGTACCATCTGGTCGTTGACTAGCAGGGATGAATGTGCCTCCTGAGAAATTATTAAAATTCTCCTTTATGACATAACGTGTTTGCCTTACATTAATATATGTGTATCCTGCAACACGTAATCTACTGTATGAAATCCTAAAACTAAACTGCAGAATACGACTCCTTCTTGAACTTAACTGTGTATTATTTAGTTTTTCTACATGAAACTCTTCATGAAACAATTGTATTCTACAGTTTTACCATAGTCTATTATTAGAAATTATATTTTATTCTAATAATGACATTAATTAAGAGCAAGAAGTTTTTATAAATTGGATTCAGTTCAATTTCTGTTTTTAAATGATTAAAGACCAATTTGAGAATCGAGCCCAGAACCATTGAAATTTAAGTTTTCATATAAGAGAATTCGCTAGACTCATAAATGCACACAAATTTAATATGAGATTATGATATATCTTCGTAAAAAAATTGCCAATGCCATACGACATATAAGGTAATTGTTTACATGACTGAGGTTAGTTCTAGCTTGTAGCATATACGATTGCGACAAGCAGTTTCAGCCACGGCGCGAGCTTACCTTGCTCATCCTTAATATAAGCCGACGCCATTTACGACACAGATACCTTTTTTACACACAATTTTATTTATACTTGTCAGTTTTTGCGTTTAATCGCGTGTCTCTCTGCTACGTTCAGGAAATCAGATGAATGAGATCAAGATTAACTCCATCCAAATTCGCCTGATGTCGCTACCCGCAGTTTCTTGTAACGCTCCGAGCGCCTAATTCCGCGGGATACTTGAAAATCCCACTCGATGTTCCTTGCTGCTGGGTTCCGTTGGTAAAGAGTGGAAACTCACCTTGCGAATTTGGAAGGATATTTACGAAATAAAAGTGACTATTAAGATATAAACGTATATATATCAACTGCGATCTGCTCTGATCGAAGGTCGATACACAAGTCTTTATTTCAAACTCGAAACTCCGTGGACTCACCCCCGGAGTCTTTACAAAGATTCTCCTACCAACATAGTTTTAGCCAATCAGGTGCGAGTTCAGAAGGAACAAGGGAAGAAGACTGTGTGCTTATACTAGCCGTTTCTGACGGTCGATTCTACGAAGAAAGGGCCAACCGTCTCCATTTCAATCATTGGCACTTGACTTGCTGGCATTAAATACTCTTAACGTAAATCAAAAGGTTTAAATAAACATAACTAGGCTGGACGCCTTTTAAATAACAGAGGGAATACAGTTCTGGTATTCATAACTAAAAGAACGTCTATTATAAGGTTTATAATATAATTTCTTAAATAATTACAACGTCACCACTTGCATGTATCGATTCTCTCAGAGTTATCCTTTTATAACTGAATCTCTTAATAATAATGTCTTCGATTAAACATATCCTATATTTGTCATTTGAATAATCGCGGGTTTTGATATCGCTGAAACGTATACCCACTATAGCCGGATTCCTGAACTATATCGAACGTTGTCGCATACGTCACATTCTTGTGACGTTCCTTCCTTCTTTTCTTTATGGTTGTATCGAGGGATGTCCGATGTTGGAAAAAACATCGATATCAGATCATCGATTTTTGAGATCGTCGATTAATAATTAATCGATGTTCTCTAAAAAAAATCGATTAAATATAAATAATCGATACTTCAAATTGGCGGGAAAATACAAAATTGAATACTTCAAAGGTATAATCTTTCATTCATAGATGTATATTTTATACATTAACAAAACAGTTTCCTGTAGAACAATTAAATGCATAAAAAGAGAACACTGTTGTAAAATTTATATAAACTCATAAATTACGCTATTTATTGAAGCATGAAAATTGAATACAAAATATCGTAAGTAATAAAGATCCGTTCAAGTACAAACGAAGCAGATAACAATATATATTCAAGCAACGAAAATATAATTCCAGCGATTTATACCTTATACATAAGTATTTATGTTCGGAATACATGTGAAAACAGGTTTTACATATAACGTAATCTTGACCATCTTAAATTAACCCCCAATCTTCGCGAGAAAGACTGCTTAACAATAATAATTAATGCAAGTGTTTGCCTGACAGTCTGTTTCGGTTTTGCGTTTTAATTAGACCTGCTTTTGAGAACAGTCGCTCGCATGGCACCGATGTTCCAACTATGCTTAAATATTGCATTGCTAGTATATAAAGAGACGGATAAGTAATTCTTAATGTTTGCCAATGATTAAAAGGATCTTCAGATCGTGGAATTACTGGTTGACTTAAATATTGTTTAACTTCAAAGCAAGAGCCATCAGCTGTAATATGAATTGAATCAACTTTTTTTGAAACTAAATCGTCGTGAAAACTCCAAACACCTAGTCCTTTATACTCATCCTGTTTTGAAACTTTTTCTTCTGAGCTCATACTACTAAAAGTTGATTTAACTTTTTTATTTATATGACTTATCGCAATTGAAGCAGATAATAAACTCCGAAAATGAAGCTGTTTAAATCGAGGGTCCAGTATAGTTGATATTGCCAGTATTAAACATTTTTCATTGTCTTCAAATCTGCGCTCAATTTCTAATAGCAATATGTTTTTAAATTTCATTCCTATTTCTGTTTTAGGTTTACTGTTCCCAATAGCTATTTCCATGCAATGAATGATTGGAATTATTATGCTGCATGTGGGGTATGAATCGCCGCTAATCTCAGTAATAACGCATTCAATTGGTTTCATAAGTAATACGAGATCTCTCAGTATTAAAATTTCATCACGTGTTAACATATCTGGAGCTTTCGGGCATTTTGATGTAACAGTATAGACGTATTGTTCTAAAGTAAGGAATCGTTCAATCATATATAATATTGTATTCCAACGTGTTTCAACATTTAGAATAAACTTCAGCGCAGTACCTTCAGTCTTTCCATCACGTATTTGTAATCTTTTAAGCTCATCCGAGGCAACAGCACTTCTTTTTATTAATATAATAATATCTTTAACTTTAGCAATAATTTTTCCTAAGAAAGACATTTTTTTCATTGCTTCCGGTACAAGATGTGCTAGAATGTGAGCAAAACATGGGAGGTGTTTTTCACTGCTGAAGGTATCGATAATTGCCTTCTTGATATTAGCCCCGCTATCAGTAATCACTGCTGTGATACTAGTTAAATTTAAATCAAACGATCTAATTATGGATAGCAAAGAAGTGGCAAGATACTGTGCTGTATGGCTTTCATATAATGGTGTGACACTTAGGCATACGTTTTTTAAGAAGCTATCTTTTAATAAATAATGTACCGTTACACCTAGGTGACTCTGATTGCTAATGTCTGTCCAAATATCACAAGTTAAACAGTAAGTAGCATTTGTCAAATTATCTTTGATCACTTCTTTCAAGACTTCATACTTTGCGGTCATTAACCTTGTCATTGTTTGCCTACTAGGGACAGTATAAAGCGGAACTATCGTTTTCATTAAGAATTTAAATCCATCGTTATGAACAAGAGATAGTGGCATCCTATCAACAGCAAGCATGAATAAAATAGAATTCGTGATTTCATCAGCTTTGGTACCTCCATCTATGTTTAAAATAATCAAGTAAAATTAAAAGAAGAAAGAACAGTTAGATTGTCAAATATATAGTATTTTCCTGGATACTCATTCTTACCTGCAAAGGAATTTGCACGTCGAA
The DNA here is from genome assembly GCA_963971525.1 of Cephus spinipes. Taxonomy (NCBI): domain Eukaryota; kingdom Metazoa; phylum Arthropoda; class Insecta; order Hymenoptera; family Cephidae; genus Cephus; species Cephus spinipes. Next base: position 7,065,475 of record OZ020580.1, on the reverse strand, counting down.
ATATCTGAGATATTGAATTTATATTTTCCTGGAAAAAACTATACATATATATATATCTTGTGACGTACTGGACGGATTTTTGGTCCGCCCAAGATCTCCTCAAATTAGCTATCGCAACAGCAAGAAAAAGGATACGAGGTGTGGGGAACACGAAAATAAAAGGGAACACGGGGTAGAGTGAGAAAGAATATAATTAATAAGTCGGGTGTCACTATTACAAAAACAGAAGAATAGAACCGTAGAGAAAGCAATACTAGACAAGAGAATATAAGCGGATTAATAATAATCGGGGCTCACGCAGGAGCACGCAGTGGTCTAGGGAGGGAGGTTGGAGGGGGCAGGCGGGGCAGGGGAGGGCGATCAGCTGGGAGCTCGGATACGGATGGTTTTGGGCGCCAGCTACTGTAACGGTGTAGCACCGGCGAGTGACCTCGCAAGGTCCTCGTTTGTTTACTCGATGGGAGATGGCTAGGCTAGCGGAGGGAGAGGTGAGGGGATCTCAGGGAGGAAGGTTCCCGAACGCAAAATGGCTTCTTACAAAATTACCTCGGTTATGGGATGAGAGGAGGGCAGGTGTTGGAAAAGGAAGGGCACGAAGGGTTTCAAAGGGGGTACTGAATGTTAAATTCGAACGCACGCAATATACCACTGGCCGCACGCGGGTGGCGGAAGGCCAGACTAAAACTCACACGATCTACTACGCAAAAGGGCCGGTCCACGTGGGGACGGCTCGTAATATCCAAAAGGGAATGTTACTCAATATTAAAGCACGGGCTAGGAGAAGGGGGTAGGGAAAAGGAGGGTAAGAAGGGAAACTCAATCAGACACAAACAGTACTCACTTAATAATGTGACTCGATATAATCCAAATTCTCCGCACTTAACTCGCACTCTCTACACTCGCAACACTCAAAATCCGCAAACGCTATCGGTCGCAACCTGGCTCGAAGTGGTGAAATTTCCGGTCGTCCGGGTCCTCGTAGGCCTCCAGGGCCTCGGGGATTGGTGGTGGCTGCTCAGCTGAGAGGGCTACGTGCTCTGGCATTGGTTGGCAGTTCCGGCATGGCAGGGCATTGGTCCGTTTGAAGTTGGCAGCGCCGCCGGGTCTTCCAGGGCCTCGTGGCGGCATCACGGTGCTGGCGTCGCCGGCGCGCGGGCTGGCTGCGCGCGCCGGTAAATATGGCGGCCTCCAGGGCCTGTCAAAATCCTCCCGGGCACGTCCGCGGTCTCGGAGGGAGAGGGCTCCGCCGTTGTCACACGGGACGTTTTCCTGCCCGTGTGACGGGACTGCACCGGGGCTGCATATTGGTGGTGACGGTGTCGGGTTGGTGGGTATCCATCCCACGGACATCTCGATCAGCTGTTCTCCCTGCCAATGCCATCCCTGCCGTCCGCTGCCTCGGCGACGTAGCCACTCTCGCGGTCCATCCAGGGATGCTGAGTCCTCGTAGCCGGTTCAGGGTGATGTCCTCGGTGGTGGTCCTCGATGATGGTGTTCGAGCCAGTGCCCTACGGGGAAGGGGACAGGGAGGGAAGGGTGGAGGGGAGGGATCTTATACTAGATACAACAGACCTAAAACACTAAATGAACGCAATTAACAATACTTCGCAAGACAGTGGTGCCCTCGAGCCAGGTGACGGGGAGGGGTTATTATAACATTTGTGTTACAATCTATATATTTATTAGTAATTCAGATTTCATAGAATATTTCTAAAATACCTTGCGTTGAATTTTCCTTCTGTTTTGCTTCGATGGTGGATCATCAATTAATTCGCATGAATCATTGGTTGTGTCGGAATTTCCTCGTTTATCATTTAAAGATGAGAAATCAGTTGGGAGAAACTGTTTATGCTTCGCTACAAGATGTTGCTTCAAATTTGTTGTGTTTCCAGAAGACTTGAATATATTTTCACAGAGCTTACAACGCGCTGTTGTTGAACTTTCTTTAAAGAAATATTTCCATACTTTACTTGCTTTTTTGGATCTATAGTAATAAAATTAAAATCATTAAATTACCATGGTATATCAATTCTAACAACAAATAATATCAAGTAAATACATTAATGAAACTTGGAATAGTAGAAGCACAGTTCAAACTTGGAATAGTAAAAATAAATGTAGAGTCTGAGGATCATGGATAAAAATGAAATGACTTACGTTGACGTGTTAGGATCAGGAACGTAAGTTAGCAAAGGTAGAGCTATTCAAAAAGGGGGAAAAAAGAATATACGAAGAATAAGCATTTATACCAAATAAATAATCAAAGAAAATCATAGTGTCGACTAAAAAGATGTGTACCACTTTTGCTCAAGGTAGATCCTATCAATTGCAATCCTGATTTACTCAATAAACTTTCAGTTGCCAAATTTTTTATGATACACTCTTGTGATGTTGATTGGCTTACAGGATTTTGGGATACAGAATTTGAAATTTCATCAGACTCCGATGCTAGTTCTTGGGAAACAGAATTATGCATTCCATAGGGATTAGATGCAGATACTGATTCGATGTCAATGCATGTGCTTGGAACAAAAAAATATTTAATTTTATCAAAACATAGGGTAACATAATTTGGAAGCATCTTTTATAAAATTATTAAGACAGTAACTTACTAATCCTCATCGTCAATAGATTTCCATAGTGTCTGGATTTTTTCATTTTCATTATATACTTCATTATATATTTCATATTCTGAGAACATCACGTCATATATTAAATAGTTGAATACAACTTTCCATTATATCAGTTTGATATGTATCTGTAAATTATCGATTGTTAACAAAAAAATGTATCTTACCTTCGTTTACATTCATTATTGCAGCATTTTTCACATGTAAATTGATCTAAATGATCTGAAATTATCTGTTTCAGCATTTTTCAAATATTCTCGATGTTTCGAGAAAAAAATCAACAATCGATATATCGAGTTTTGATAACATCGATAGAAATAATCGATTATCAACGAAAATGATATCGATATTTCGATTAATCGGAAAATATCGGTCATCCCTAGTTGTATCCCCAATGGGGGACACGTGCCAGTCATAGAACTTATACACCTGGAAAAGGTATGGCGCAGTTAGAAGTGGCCCCAACATGTTGAGACAGAGATATATTTCTTTCTCACTTCGTAACGTCCAGCTCTCCTCACTGCGCAAGTGCGCAATTTTACGCACCTAAGAAAACCTAACCAATCTAACGCGAAACGCAAGTTACAGGAAGATTGGAGGAATTCGACTGGAAGGAGCCGTTGTTATGATGTAGTGCGAGCGTGTGCAGTAAGAGGAACTGAACGCTACGAACAAAGAAAGAGATACATATATCTCTATCTGCGCCATAGATATAGAAATACCGGGATGGAGCAGAACCCTGCGGAGGGGAAACCGTTTAGAAGGGGGTTCCGAGGTACATTAAGCCTATTTGTGATTGGTTACTATTGGGAGCAAACGCAGTGATGTAAAGGTGTTATGTAGTCTGTGCACTGAACTCTGACCATACTAGAATCCGTACGCCTGTATTCGAGGTAACTCGGCCACCGCGCAGCTGCCTCACTCACATCGTGGATGAGGGGGTCGATTGTGTAACTCGGGTGAGATTGCTCACTTCTCGCATCTTCATCTCACGTGAGATGATTCGCTCGATTGTGTAAGCGTCGAGTGAAAATCCGACATCACTAGATTAAAAAATCTAGGGTAGGTGGTAAATTTAAACCAAACTTACAGTTTTCTTGGGTTTCCCGTGACATTCATTCTTCAACGATCGTGATTAACAGTTCTTAATATACAACGTGCAAAATTATAATGAACGTCACCAAATTTCTCTAACGACTAATTTGATAACTTTCTAACTATAGTCGTTCATTATTATTTTTAAATTATATTATATTTATTATATGTAAAAGAAACAAATGTGGGATGGATACAAATAAGATTTCGCCTTGATAGTCGCAGATCTAAAATTCATTTATTATTTATTTTCTATAAAATCAATGATATATCTAAATTTCAAAGACAGAAGGGGGTGAAAACTTACAACTAAAACATTCATTGAATGGTATAGTTTCCGATTAATAAATAAATGTTCTCGTTCTGCTTCTGGTGGAAAAATAGCCACGTGAGACCCATCAATGGCGCCAATAACGCAGGGGAATTCCGTTCTGACGAAAAATCTGAGAACAAGTACATCAATATGCAAACAAATGTTACAAGAACAATATGCATGTTGCATAACACAAATCATTTAAGAAATTTTCGAAATATTACTCTTCTTTAAAGTTCTGAATTTTCTCCACAGTCACAGGGAAACGAATCCAATTTTTCATTATTCCATTTATTGCATGGATAGCTGCATGTAGAGATGTGCGAATTGAAGTTTGCGAGATGCACGTCAAAAAATCTTGGCTGAATCAAGAGACTCGGTCGAGTCTCGCGCCAAGTACAGGCAACCCGCCGTACGGGGCACGGCTCGCCGAGACTCTTTACTCGAAGCAGTGGCGTAGCTACCGTGGAGCAAATGGAGCGAGTTGCTCCAGGCGCGCGATTGTGAGGGGCGCACGGTCGCAAGGGCGCTCCGCCGCGTGGAGCGCTCGGTTATCGAAGTTGTTGAATTCACCACTGTACGGCGTCGCGCTCTACAGTTCACCCGCAAGTGAAGCATGTTCGAGCATACCTCAAATAAAAGCGCTGTAGCTACTAGCTCTACTTTGCGACTTACGAGATTCAGTCAATTACTATCTTGAAAGCAATCTTAGTTAGAGTCACTGTGATCGTTGCCTTTATTATATGTTAGGTATACACGTCATTTAACACGAGTTATTATTGATAGTTGATAAGATTGAGATTATAGTTTGGTTTAGAGTGAAGATCATGTCAGAGTTAAAAAAGCTGAGCGGAGCTGCGTTTAAAAAAAAGAGAATAGAAAAGGAAGAGGCTGAAATAAAGGTTTTGAAGAAAGTTCCAAAAATAACGGCATTTTTTAACGCTCCGTCGACATCCTTTGCTACTAATGAAGTGGCGAATGATCAATCTGATCCACCTTTTATTCCAGCACAATTAAAAGATTGTACTCCACAGCTTGTGCCAACACTAAATGAAAAGTTTAGTGAACATGATGCACCAGCACCGGGAGCATATTCAATATCAAATCCTGCGGTTATTCTAAAACCTAGTCCGAATAGTGATGGTAATATTGTCGATGTTATATACTCATCAGACAAAGCTAATTTTCCCGATGTTTTGACGCCAGAACAGAAGCGACTAATTATCAAACTCGGCCCTTGTCAACCAAATGGTAGCTTTGTCAAAGACTCAACTGGTCGTAATAAGAATAGAGGGTTCAGCGAAAATTATTATACAGATAAAGGTCCGATAAAAATTAAGAGACAATGGTTATGTTATTCTACAAAAAAAAATATTTGTTACTGTCAGCCGTGCTGGCTTTTTGATAATACAAATTCAGATCCCAAGTTTGTAAAAGGAACAGCAGACTGGGCTCATTTAAGTCGCGATATTGAATTGCATGAGGAATCGAGACAACACGGAATTTCGTGCGAAATTTACTACCGCTGGCAGACTGGTTCAACTATCGATGCGATTGACCAGCGAGCAATTGAAAATGCAGCCAATTATTGGCGTAAAGTATTGCGGCGCGTAATTGATGTAGCAATTACGTTGGCTACAAATAATTTACCTTTTCGAAGTCACAGAGTCACGGACCCACAAGATAACGTAAATTCACAGGGCCATTTTCTGGAGATAATACATTTACTCTCTCGCTATGATGAAGTCTTAGCAGATTTATTAGCGCGTCCTAAAGGCACGGTCAATTATCTGAGCCCTGATATACAGAACGAGGTAATTAACTTGATTGCTAACCAGATCAATGTTGGGATTAAAAAAGAATATAGAAGAGGCTCCATTCGTGACTATTATGTTAGATACAACCCAGGATATCTCCAAAATCGATCAGCTCAGTACTGTGTTCCGCTATGTATTAATACAAAGAGATGAAAATGATAAGCCATGTCGGATAGAGATAAAAGAAACTTTCTGTGGTTTTACACAAATCAGTGATCAAACAGCTGGAGGGTTAGAAGCAACAGTTATGAAAATTATTGAGGAATTCGCAAGTTTATCCAAATTACGTGGTCAAGCTTATGACGGTGCTGCAAATATGAGTGGCGTTTATTCGGGACTCCAAGCTCGTATTAAGAAGATGAATGCTGCCGCTGAATTTGTACACTGTTGCTCTCATAATCTGAATTTGGTAATTAACGACAGTGTGTCGAATATTCAGGAAGTCACGGAATTCTATGAGCAGTTACAAAACATTTATGTTTTTTTCAGTTCTGTCAGACGATGGGCTATGTTAATGAATTCGAATCAAAGTAATTTAGTTAAGACCTTGAAAAGAGTTTGCCCAACGCGATGGTCTTCTCGTATCCAGGCGCTCGATGCATTACGCTCTCGTTATTTTGACGTTATCAAATTGTTGATATATCTATCATTAAACGGTAAGAATCCCGAAGAACAACGCGAAGCCAAGAATTTGATCAAATATTTCGAAAAATTTCCTACCGTTATTTTGATAGTCGTGCAAACCAAAATACTAGAGCCCATCAATTCAGTATCTAAAATGCTTCAAGGAACTGATAAAGACATAGAGAAATCGGTTCAGATGCTATCCTCACTCATTCTTCAATTTACAAATATGAGAAACGATTGGAAGTCCGTTAGAGCTGATGCAATTGAATTGTCAAATAAATGGAAGATCGAGCCTACTTTTCCCGAAAAACGGATACGACGTGTCAAACGTTTTTTTGACGAATTACTAGAAGATGAACGTATTGCAAATAATGAGGAACATTTTAAAATTGAAGTGTTTTATCGACTGCTGGATGTGACAATCAATCAACTCAACACCAGATTTCAGTCTTTCAATCGGTTGTGTGCGAATTTTAAGTGCCTATCACCCATATTTCTATCCCAATCATCTGACAAAACTATTTTGACTGCATCAGACTTATTATCATCCGCATATCCGTTAGATTTGTCACCAACTCTGGGCTCACAAATGCTCCGCTTTAAATCGTGCTTCCACAATCATCTATCAAAATTATCTTCCATTCGCGAAGTAGCGGAACTCCTTCTAATTCACAGCCCTGCATCAAGTAGTTTCACGGACATAATTACTGCATGCATGATATTTCTGACTTTACCAGTAACTACAGCGTCTTGTGAGAGGAGTTTTTCTGCACTGAAATTGATTAAAACCTATTTGAGGAGTAGTATGTCGCAACATCGTTTGAGTTCTCTGGCCACGTTGTCAATTGAAAGAGAAAGAGCACGTCAACTTGATCTCGATAAAATAATTGACCAATTTGCTACAGCGAAGGCCCGAAAAAAAGTTTTTTAGACCGTTAACTTGTCGGAGATAAGGGGCGCGGTTGATACGTACTGCTCCAGGGCGCTAATGGTTTAGCTACGCCACTGACTCGAAGCATCGCTTGTACACCCGGCGCAAACGATTCTGACGCATAAAAAACGTGGCTTGAGGAGAAGGCTTCCCCTACTCAGCACACTCTTCGGTCTACGTCATATACTGCGCGTCGTAGATGCGCATAGAATCAGATTACCGCTGGCCGTTCAAAGCAGCAGACGATGGGTATGTTCAGCAGAAACACCGCTGAGGGAGCAAATACATTTGATTGGTCATTTGATCGTTAATCTTCTTCTTATTCTTCAATAATATGTAATAATTATAGGTTTAGGTGTAATGATATATTCATGGTAACTTATGTGATATTGTATTTTGAAATGACAATTTTATTTAAAGCAGTTTTCTGCAAGTGAAAAATAAACGAAAATAATATAGACGATCGTCCTAATAATCTGTCCAATAACCATTCCTATTAATTACTTGATTTAATTGATTCTGGACAGATTCACCTAAGTTAGAAAAAACTTCAGGTCTGCGTCTCAAAATTTTCCACACATCCCTAGAGTGATGGATAAGAGCTGCCCTTGTTCTTATGTGCTCTGTAGGTTGCCAGCACCTGACAATTTCTGCCCATACATTTTCAATTAAATTTAAGTCTGGCGATTTAGCAGGCCACTGCATAACGTCTATCTCAGGACGATTTGAAATCTCAGTTTTTTAATGAGCATATTGCTGACCGTAACAAATTTGTTCGACAATTATGCCGACAGTAAGAAGACGCATAAAAAGATTTCAGGAAATGGGCACAGAAGGTCTGACAGATCGGCGTTATCAAAATTCAGGAAAAGGAAAGACGACGGAAGATCAAGATGTTGCCATAGTCAATGAAATGACAGAGAATTCTTTTGCTGTAGCGTCAAATGTGTCTGTAACACTGGATTTGTCAATATCCACAAATACAATAAGAAATCGTTTGCGAGAGACTGGAATCCGCTGTCGTCAGCCTGCACGTAAAATAGCGTTAACAGAAGCATATCGCGAGGATCGCGTCGCCTTTGCACTACAGGAGCTGCTACTTTCACAGGCTGAGCAGGATATTACAATATACACAGATGAGAAAGTATTTTCTTCTTCCGATAATAATATGCTTCATGTATGGCGACCGACCGAAGTAAGCAGATACGATTCAAAATATGTAGTTCCATGCACCAATAGTGGACGTATTACATGTGCAATGTGGGGGTGGATAAGTGTGCATGGCCCTGGAGAACTGGTGGAGGTATCACCGCACATGAACTCTGTGGAATACATAATTATTCTGGAGAACGCTTTTTTACCTAGCCTTCGTGCAGTATATTCAGAAGAAGATATGCCGGTGGTCAGGTTGGTCCAGGACAATAGCGTAGTCCATAAATCACCTATAACACAAGAGTGGCTAGGAAGTCATCCTGAGAGAGACGTTGTGCAGTGGCCTGCTAAATCGCCAGACCTAAATTTAATTGAAAATGTATGGCAGGAATTGTCAGGTGCTGGCAACCTACAGAGCACATAAGAACAAGGGCAGCTCTTATCCATCACTCTAGGGATGTGTGGAAAAATTTGAGACGTAGACCTGAAGTTTTTTCTAACTTAGGTGAATCTGTCCAGAATCAATTAAATCAAGTAATTAATAGGAATGGTTATTGGACAGATTATTAGGACGATCGTCTATATTATTTTCGTTTATTTTTCACTTGCAGAAAACTACATTAAATAAAATTGACATTTCAAAATACAATATCACATAAGTTATCATGAATATATCATTACACCTAAACCTATAATTATTACATATTATTGAAGAATAAGAAGAAGATTAACGATCAAATGACCAATCAAATGTATTTGCTCCCTCAGCAGTGTTTCTGCTGAACATACCCATCGTCTGCTGCTTTGAACGGCCAGCGGTAATCTGATTCTATGCGCATCTACGACGCGGAGTATATGACGTAGGACTGAAGAGCGTGCTGAGTAGGGGAAGCCTTCTCCTCCAGCCACGTTTTTTATGCGTCAGACTCGTTTGCGCCGGGTGTACCTGTGTTTCCACTCAAATATCTTATGAACGGCTGTATGTGAGAAAAATTTATTGATAGATTCACTGTAGGAATCAAGGGTTCTGAATTGATTGCCACTAAATTCAATACGATTAGTATACGAGATCAGGGGTATTGAGATGGCGAGCGAGATGATTTTATTTCAGGTCCGTCGTCGTCGTCGTCGTCGTCGTCGTCGTCGTCGTCATCGTCGTCGTCGTCTTCGCACGTCCATCGCATTTTTTACCCAACAGATGGCGCTGACTGCTGTGTCTTCATTACCTATTTGTACTCTGAATGGTGTTAGTAATTTACGAATACACAACACAGTCAAATACACTTTATACGTGAAGCTACTGTTCATACCGAATTTCCAGTTAGTATAAGGGTGCTTTTACACAGTATACAATTATTAATTTTTTAATAGTATTCATGTGGAGCGCGCGTGTATGGGTGCTTCAACATAGTTCCTCGTATTTTAGGTGACAGTTTTTAGAGACACAGAATGTCCAGGTGTTTCTCTCCGTAATTTCCTGTATGTAGGTGGCGGACGTGGAAGTCCAGGGTGTCCAGATGTTCTGCTCCGTAGTTTCTTGTATCTAGGTACTGGATGTGGAAGTCCAGGGTGTCCAGGTAGTCCGCTTCGTAGTTTTCTGTATCTAGGTGTCGGATGTGGAAGTTCAGGGTGTCCAGATGTTCTGCTCCGTAGTTTCTTGTATCTAGGTACTGGATGTGGAAGTCCAGGGTGTCCAGGTAGTCCGCTTCGTAGTTTTCTGTATCTAGGTGTCGGATGTGGAAGTTCAGGGTGTCCAGGTATTCCGCTTCGTAGTTTCTTGTGTCTAGGTACTGGATGTGGAAGTCCAGGGTGTCCAGGTATTCCGCTTCGTAGTTTTCTGTGTCCAGGTGTCGGATATGGAAGTTCAGGGTGTCCAGGTATTCCGCTTCGTAGTTTCTTGTATCTAGGTACTGGATGTGGAAGTCCAGGGTGTCCAGGTATTCCGCTTCGTAGTTTTCTGTGTCCAGGTGTCGGATGTGGAAGTTCAGGGTGTCCAGGTATTCCGCTTCGTAGTTTCTTGTGTCTAGGTACTGGATGTGGAAGTCCAGGGTGTCCAGGTATTCCGCTTCGTAGTTTTCTGTGTCCAGGTGTCGGATATGGAAGTTCAGGGTGTCCAGGTATTCCGCTTCGTAGTTTCTTGTATCTAGGTACTGGATGTGGAAGTCCAGGGTGTCCAGGTATTCCGCTTCGTAGTTTTCTGTGTCCATTTGTCGGATGTGGAAGTTCAGGGTGTCCAGGTATTCCGCTTCGTAGTTTCTTGTATCTAGGTACTGGATGTGGAAGTCCAGGGTGTCCAGGTATTCCGCTTCGTAGTTTTCTGTGTTAAGGTGTCGGATGTGGAAGTTCAGGGTGTCCAGGTATTCCGCTTCGTAGTTTCTTGTATCTAGGTACTGGATGTGGAAGTCCAGGGTGTCCAGGTATTCCACTTCGTAGTTTTCTGTGTCCAGGTGTCGGATGTGGAAGTTCAGGGTGTCCAGGTATTCCGCTTCGTAGTTTCTTGTATCTAGGTACTGGATGTGGAAGTCCAGGGTGTCCAGGTATTCCACTTCGTAGTTTTCTGTGTCCAGGTGTCGGATGTGGAAGTTCAGGGTGTCCAGGTATTCCGCTTCGTAGTTTCTTGTATCTAGGTACTGGATGTGGAAGTCCAGGGTGTCCAGGTATTCCGCTTCGTAGTTTTCTGTGTCCAGGTGTCGGATGTGGAAGTTCAGGGTGTACAGGTATTCCGCTTCGTAGTTTCTTGTATCTAGGTACTGGATGTGGAAGTCCAGGGTGTCCAGGTATTCCGCTTCGTAGTTTCTTGTATCTAGGTACTGGATGTGGAAGTCCAGGGTGTCCAAGTAGTCCGCTTCGTAGTTTTCTGTATCTAGGTGTCGGATGTGGAAGTCCAGGGTGTCCAGGTGTTCCGCTCCATAGTTTCTTGTATCTAGGTACTGGATGTGGAAGTCCAGGGTGTCCAGGTATTCCGCTTCGTAGTTTTCTGTATCTAGGTGTCGGATGTGGAAGTCCAGGGTGTCCATGTATTCCGCTCCGTAGTTTCTTGTATCTAGGTAGTGAATGTGGAAGTCCAGGGTGTCCAGGTATTCCGCTACGTAGTTTTCTGTATCTAGGTGTCGGATGTGGAAGTTCAGGGTGTCTAGGTGTTCCGCTCCGTAGTTTTCTGTATCTAGGTGTCGGATGTGGAAGTCCAGAGTGTCCAGGTATTCCGCTTCGTAGTTTTCTGTATCTAGGTGTCGGATGTGGAAGTCCAGGGTGTCCAGGTATTCCGCTTCGTAGTTTTCTGTATCTAGGTGTCGGATGTGGAAGTTCAGTGTGTCCAGGTGTTCCGCTCCATAGTTTCTTGTATCTAGGTGTCGGACGTAGAAGTCCAGAAAAGTGTGCAACAAGCTTTGGCGCTTCGCTCAAACTATAGTATCCTCTTTGATGTTCGCACGGCCTGAGGTACAAGGCCTGAAATAATCCAGCACACTCTCCTCTCTTACGTTTACCACACGGCTTCAACAATCTGGACACCATTAACGACGCTTATATGCATTGAAGATTACATTTTCTTTAAAAATTTTGGTTATGTCTTTATGCATTTCTAGAAAAAGGGACTTACACATTAAATTTATATGCCATTAAACATTTTCGACACCGCTATATATTTTTCTGATTAGCAACATCATAATGCATTTACATTTTATATCTGTGACAATATAGATTTCAGTGCTTAATACTTCTATTTCCCGTTGGACAACAGAAACTTGTGATATCCCCCAAAAAACACTTACGTGTAAAAAACCACGCCAAGTACAGGTGTGCTGTGTATTCCTCTAATAAAAAGTATTGATATCAGATTATTGAGGCCAAGTACTTCAGTCACTACATGTTTGCCTATTATATGATCTAGCACTGGCCCATCATTTTAATTGTATTTTCGAAATTTCCTATAACGTTTTCACTACTCTTTTACATTACTACTGTTTCTCGTAGTTGATTATGAATTAATGGTTATTTAATAATTAATCAAACTTTAGCTGATTCCTTATCGAGTACTACTTGGCGGGTCCGTGCAATTCTTGATATAAATTTGCATTCATAATGCCAGTCATTAAACTCAAAACCAATGTCAACTTTCTATATAGAGTTTATTAACGATAACTCGTTAATAATAATCACGGTAAAATCTTAATAATAAACATAATTTTAGGATACTATTAGTACGTTCAAAGTAAGTACTTTGGAATTTCTGGCACGGACCCGCCAAGTAGTACTCGATAAGGAATCAGCTAAAGTTTGATTAATTATTAAATAACCATTAATTCATAATCAACTACGAGAAACAGTAGTAATGTAAAAGAGTAGTGAAAACGTTATAGGAAATTTCGAAAATACAATTAAAATGATGGGCCAGTGCTAGATCATATAATAGGCAAACATGTAGTGACTGAAGTACTTGGCCTCAATAATCTGATATCAATACTTTTTATTAGAGGAATACACAGCACACCTGTACTTGGCGTGGTTTTTTACACGTAAGTGTTTTTTGGGGGATTTTCTTTAATATGATCCGAATGCTAAAAAATTTATAGATGCAAGTATCTGAAAGAAAATAACAGTTTTTACATGGTATCGATGTTTGGAAGGAAAATATTAAAAATGTAAAAATGTTGAAAATGTTTGTAGGGAAGGGAAAAAATTATTTATTTAGTTGGGCAAAGATGTATTAGTAAAAGGGATAATTTACTCTAAACAAATCATAAAATAATATGTACCTGTAACTCAATAGGGATGGCTGTACTTCTTCTTTTAACTGGCATCAACGACCTTAATTCTTCAAGAGCGCTCGGCAAGCTTCTCTCGATAAGCTACGAAATATTGAAAAATAAAACATATTTATAAGGGAGGTTATCCTTCTTACTTAGAATAAAACTGTCGAAAATATCACCGATAGATAATAATAAAGAAATCGCAATAGCTGCTGCCATGATGCGACACGCAGTTCAACTTTGAAGGTTAACTTTGTATATACGACCGATGTATGCGTAGCCGCATTACTCGCTATTTCCTTCTTTATTCTCTCTAACTCTCTCGTACTTCAACATTCGACACGGAATTTCTTGTCGAACAAACTCACGCGAGAAATCTCACATTTTCACCATAGTGAATTTTACACAATCGCATGAGTCGCTCACTTTTCGTATTTTCACTACATTTGAGTTACACAATCGACCCCGAGGTTGTTCTTTTCGAATTTGACTGCGCATTTTTATTTCAGTTTCGTCATCCTCATCGTCGTCATCCTCCTCCTCCTCCTCCTCCTCTACTTCTACCTCCTCTCATTTTACCAGACGAGAAAATAAACAAAGCAATGTATCTCCATTAATTACAAATTGAGCCTTCTATAATAATTTATACTGGTGATGCCCAGTTACGCACAGACCCAGTTAGACACAAATGCGAATTTCTGTCTCCTGAGCGATGTGCCATCAATAATTCAACGATATTGTAAGTCATCTTTATCTAGCGGAATCTTTTCAAACATTTAATGCTCTCTTCAGTCGGACTCACTCGTTTCGCTCGCTCGTCGACGATATTCTTATCCACTAACCTACCCAGTCTCTGAAGTTTGAACATCGCACCCTATCCTAACTTTACCTAACCAAACCTAGCATAAACTTATATTAAACCATATACAATATACTATAATACGATATCGTTCATACTTAATTCTATTCCATCTATTTAAAACTAGACAGGATTTGCAATAAAATGTCATTTGTGTCCAATTGGTCTGTGCCCCAGTGCCCCCCCCCCCCGCATTTTATACGTGATGTATTTACGTCATTTACGTCACTCATTGAAAATCTAAAGAAACACATGGCTAGTTACGTTTCCTCCGAAGTACCACAACGCCGGGCATACGACATACAGTAACGTCCAATTGAAATGCAACACTTGAATTTTTTTACATATCTGTGAAAGTATGACAGATTTCGAAAAACCAAAGACATATTTTTTAGGAAATTTCCTTTTCGTTCGAATGGTAAAGGTTTTATCCCGGTCGGATACAAAATGGCCGAATGGCAGGGGTTGGAGTGAAAAAGTGCATTTTAGAACTTTTTGAAAAATTCGAGATCTAGTAGTTCCGGAAGGAAATTCATATTTCTAATTAGGGCACAAGAGAGGGCATCCTTTGGCATTAAAAAAACACCCTCATTGAACCCCTGTAGGATCACTCTAGAGGGAGTTACACCCCCTCGAAGTGAAAACACTTAAATGGCCATAACTTCCAAACGCGCTGGCCAATCTGGTCCAGTTTCTGTGTGATATCATCTTTAATGATACTGCAGATTTTCACAAAATTATTGTTCTCGGAGATGATCCCGTGACGGAGATCTCGAGATTTCGAAAGCGCACCCGAAGCTTCCCCGCCATTTTTCATTAGGAAAGCGATGAAATAGAAGTTTCATATTTATGCACGTTGTAGCTGAGATTTCAACGATTAAAACGCGCTTTTAAACATCCAAATACGAGTACGCTAAGGGGTTAAATAATCCGTTTGAAAAAACGCCTAAATTTTGCGAGTTTCGCTCGAGGCGCTCGGGGGACAATTGTGGGGCGCGCTTGGTAGGGTAGAAGTAATGAGAAATATGATGTCTAAAATCTACAGCTAGGTTAGGTTGTCGTGACATCAAATTTTCGAAATTGTGCACCGTTTCACCGCAAATCTCAAACGTACATCTTAGCTGATACAGTCTGTATATGTAATTTTTCATCAATTTTCATTAATTTAGCACACATTACCTTAATAAAAGCTTACCTTACCTTACCTTACCTTACCTTACCCTAGTTTACCTTAATAAAATGGCTTAATAAAAGCCATTGGCAATGAGAAATTTTCCTACGGGTTATAAGGACATAAAAAATTGTAGTATTTATTCAATACCGCTTAAAGAACTACCATATAACAATATGATACAATTCGTCACGTTGAACTCTATTATAGACAAGCTATAGCATGGAAGCACTAGTGTTTCATGGGCGCACCCAGAAAACCGGAAGTGAAGTTATAACAACCGGAATCGGAAGTGATTCCGGTAGTCGGGGAGCGTAGATGCATTGTCACGAGCGAAATGAATGCGACAGGAAAATAGTTGTCCAATATCTATTTATTAAACCATAATTACATACGGACAATAATATTTCAGCCTGTTTACGGAAACTGTCTCAGGTACGCTTTACAAAATAACGTTGATTCAGTATACCGTACGATTCTGTTAGTGAGAGTCAGAAGCGAATGAATCCACAGTGTAAACCTTAGTAGAAATAAATTAATTTCATCTGAAACAAAATTAACAGGACCGATTTGCTCTTAGATAAGAAAACAATAATATATTGCAAAAGATACGTACCAACTCTTGGATTATATGCAACGCAGACTTCATATATGAGAATGTGGTTTGTCTTGGAAGTGGATTTAGGAGTTGATAAATAATATCTTCTGCTAGCTGCATTAACCTTTCTACTCTGGGAACATTCTAGTTGAACTAGCTATTCATCGCCTAAATCAAACTTGGATCGTCTCTCCATCAGGTACATATTGGAAAATAAATACTATATCTGTAGTTACAATTTTCTCTGTCTAGTAATCTTGTCATTTTTACAATTTATGCTAGAACGACTAGACGCGCATTGATGGAACGTTTATTTATTTTGCTTAAAACCACTCTGCTCTGCGCTTTTCATTGCTATTGTATAGACATTGGTTTTATATTTCAAGTGGAAATACACATCTGTACTAAATTGAAAAAATGTAGTACAGTCTACAAAGAGTTTTCTATGTACATTACTGATATGGAATATATAGGTATGCGTGTAATAAGGTAATTTTGTTTCTCTATCAGGCTGCCGAATCTAAATTCTTACTGTTAGAGCAACAAAAGAGTACAGTCGTGTAAAAAAGTTTTACCTTTAAAGGGACTGCAGTTATAACAAATTTATGCAGGCTACACTAGGGATATTTTGTATAGTAATAATATTGTGTATAATACTAGCAGTCTGCATAATGGTAGCAGCCACTATAACAGTTACTATATCAACACATCACTTAATAAGTCTCTGGTCTAACTAAGAAAAACAAATTGCTTTTTAGAAATTCGACTTTATTCATCAACATACTCTCCTTCAATAATGATACATTCATTCCATTGCTCCTCTAACTTTCCGATGCCTTTTTTGTAGAACGATTTGTTTTTGCTTTCGAAGTGCATGTCGTGTTTGTTTACACTGTACCAAAAACAACAACGCGTCGACGATGGTTAAAATGAATTAATTGCGCTTCGAATTGCTTCTCTACCCACTGTACTCTCCAAATCTGCCCCCCAGCGACTACTGGCTTTTTGCAGACCTCAAAAAGATGTTCTGGGGAAAGAAATTTGACTCAAATAAGGAAGTAATTGCCGAAACTGAGGCCTATTTTGAGAGAAAACACAAATCATTCTACAAAAAAGGCATCGAAAAGTTAGAGGAGCGTTGGAATGAATGTATCACTATTGAAGGAGATTATGTTGATGAATAAAGTCGAAATCTAAAAAATAATTTGTTTTTTTTTAGTTAGTCCATAGACTTATTAAGGGGGTATCCTGCTTTAGGAGGCCTAAAAAACGCGTTTTTTGGGGAATTTTTTTAGGACAGAAAGAAATAAGCAAGCGTAGCGAACTTACAAGATTATTTTATTGCATATTTGAACGTTATAAAAAAATTTTTTTGAGCGAAAAATATTCAAACAGCCGATTTTTATGCTCATTTGTGGAACACCGTGCAATTGCAGTCTTCAATCTGCGAGCAAGATGCAGCTCGCAACTTTCGTGTGAAATAAAGAAACCAAAGAAAATCTTAATTTCCATATATTTTTCTTCTATATGAACTAAGAAAATCCCAAAGAATTGTGAAATCTACAATTTTTCTCAAGTTTGAAAAAAAAAAGTGTTTTCCGTACAAAAAAAATCATTTTAACTTGCTAAAACAGTTGTTTAGAATTGTTTTTTCATGAATCTTTTTAGTTCAAATAGAAGAGAATACAAAACTGAAGCTAACAAGCCTTGGTTCATTTTGATTGGTGGTCTAGTTTTCTTGCAATCACGCCCGCCAGTTTAGAGAATGCGTAAAAATGAAAACTCGAGAAAACGCGCTTTAAAGTAAAGGAAGCGCTCTCCAGCTGCCTGAGCGCTCGTATACCTGCTCTCCATACCCCATTGCGTTTAGTGCTGTATATTTGAAAATATAGTGAATTAGCCTCTATAACTTTGAATACATATTCTTGGATACATTAGTAATAGATTTAGGCAATAAAAAAAAATCGATTTTTGGAGCCTTGTAAAGCAGGATACCCCCTTAAGTGATGTGTTAACAGCGGCGGCAGTTCGCGAAGTACAATAGCACCTATTATTAGTAAGTAGTAGCGGGTTGTATAATATAATTCTGACAGCCAATATAGTAACAGTAGCCTGTCAAATATTTCCTTAAAAAACATAATATACAGATTCGCGCTAGGGTTTTCCAGCCAGCTGACATGAATGCATGCACGCAATTTGTAAGGAATGCGTAATGTGAATTCTCCAGGGGATTCCTTAACCGTCTGGCCATAGCGGCAGTTGCTGTGATTTACATTGTGAAACACTTTTAAGTCTGGAGATCTATTTACATCGGACTAGACAGAGTCGCTTCCTTGAAATATGGTGTAGGACGACTGTATTCGTAAAATGGGAGGAAATCGATGAAATGCAATGAGGAAGCTGTAATACTCATCCCCCCAAAAAACATTTTCAATGTAAAGTTGCGTGTTTAGAGATCGAGTGACTCTCATATAAGCCTGCAAGTTGTCAACAAAAAGAAGTGATATCGCAAACACTGCAATAAGAAGTTGAGACACAATTTTGATGGCATTCCGAAAATATCTGCATACACGGACAGAAAATCATGGGACACAGTGTGATATTGATTCTATACTATGGCGTAGAACGACGATCTAAACACGCCGGAAAAATGCACAGACGACCTCGAAATTGAACAGCTTCGAATATATAGAATCACTGTGTCCCATGATTTTCTGTCCGTGTATGCAGATATTTTCGGAATGCCATCAAAATTGTGTCTCAACTCCTTATTGCAGTGTTTGCGATATCACTTCTTTTTGTTGACAACTTGCAGGCTTATATGAGAGTCACTCGATCTCTAAACACGCAACTTTACATTGAAAATGTTTTTTGGGGGATATCACTTCTTTTTGTTGAATGTTCCAATCTTGATAATAATTTCTAACTTACTGTGCAATTAAACAGTTTTATATATCATTACAATAATTGTGCATTTAATTATACTGCACGCGTGTTGAAGATTTAATATTTTTATACATTCACTCATTTCGATATTTGGACAAATTTTTTCTGATATACAGGGTGTCCCAAAATTCGCAGACAATCTCCACGTAGCGAGTATCAGGATCAGAAGGAGATTACGAAAATGACCTTCCTTTTGTTCAAAAGTTCATAGTTTTTAAACGAGAGCCGGTCAAAGTTCACCAATCACAATATGGTGACAACGGAAATGGCAAAGATATGGAAACTCAGAGTTTTCTTCCTCGCTTTTGTTTCCTGGCCACAGTAATGACAGTGAAGGCAGTTCCCCATGCATACTAGATAACACGCTACCCGATGGGCTTTTGTTTTTAGCTGATTACGAGAATTAAACATAGGACGCGAAGTCCGAGTTACACGATGTCTCTCATGAAAATAGCGGGAGTTTCACTCTGAGAGCTCATTCCCTCAAGTAGAATTGTCATGTTAAGTTATGACAAACCTGACCAACACGTGACGAACGCATGCTGTGTAACATAGTAGCCCTGAGGATGGGAAATATCAACATCAGTTCGAAATACAATATTTAAGATACGAATTGCTTTACTTCGAGTTCCTCATCCCAGTCTTTATAATTTCATAATACCTCGCAATAACCTTGACAGCTTTTGTGTGCAGCACGCCATTACTCTTGATCGTACATATTTTTTCCCCATTATCTCTTGATCCAGGACGAATTCATGTTCGTAGTACTTCGGAGTCCTGCATTTCCTCGACGTAGTGCTGGGAGATTCAGGGTCCCTCGCTGTCATCCTTGGAGTTTCTGTGCTACCTAGCCGTTGCCGTTCTTCTTACATTTTCCTGTACTTTCTCCCGTATATTATCCCGTACGTTATCCCGTACGTTTTCCCGCATGTTTTCCCGTATATTATTCTCACTCCCGGATGTGTTCATTTTCGTAGTACTTCGGAGTCCTGCATTTCCTCGACGTAGTGCTGGGAGATTCAGGGTCCCTCGCTGTCATCCTTGGAGTTTCTGTGCTACCTAGCCGTTGCCGTTCTTCTTACATTTTCCTGTACTTTCTCCCGTATATTATCCCGTACGTTATCCCGTACGTTTTCCCGCATGTTTTCCCGTACGTTATCCCGTACGTTTTCCCGCATGTTTTCCCGTATATTATTCTCACTCCCGGATGTGTTCATTTTCGTAGTACTTCGGAGTCCTGCAGTTCCTCGACATAGTGCTGGGAGATTCAGGGTCCCTCGCTGTCATCCTTGGAGTTTCTGTGCTACCTAGCCGTTGCCGTTCCTCTTACATTTTCCTGTGCTTCCTTCTGTACATTATTAGTACAGTTAATTTACATGTCGCATATGAAGTTGAAGTTCAGGGTATGAAAGTTACACCAATTGATAGCTAAAGGTCTCCTTATGAAGATATTATTTTGTATCAGCTCCAATTTCCTGGCCAGATTAATAATTGATAAATAACAATCTAAGATTTGTTCCTAACAGACTTTTACTTTCTATTTCTTCACTATTATTTAGTTAATTAAAAAAATTTTTATCACTTATTTATATCAATTGGTGTAACTTTCATACCCTGAACTTCAACTTCATATGCGACATGTAAATTAACTGTACTAATAATGTACAGAAGGAAGCACAGGAAAATGTAAGAGGAACGGCAACGGCTAGGTAGCACAGAAACTCCAAGGATGACAGCGAGGGACCCTGAATCTCCCAGCACTATGTCGAGGAACTGCAGGACTCCGAAGTACTACGAAAATGAACACATCCAGGAGTGAGAATAATATACGGGAAAACATGCGGGAAAACGTACGGGATAACGTACGGGATAATATACGGGAGAAAGTATAGGAAAATGTAAGAGGAACGGCAACGGCTAGGTAGCACAGAAACTCCAAGGATGACAGCGAGGGACCCTGAATCTCCCAGCACTACGTCGAGGAAATGCAGGACTCCGAAGTACTACGAACATGAATTCGTCCTGGATCAAGAGATAATGGGGAAAAAATATGTACGATCAAGAGTAATGGCGTGCTGCACACAAAAGCTGTCAAGGTTATTGCGAGGTATTATGAAATTATAAAGACTGGGATGAGGAACTCGAAGTAAAGCAATTCGTATCTTAAATATTGTATTTCGAACTGATGTTGATATTTCCCATCCTCAGGGCTACTATGTTACACAGCATGCGTTCGTCACGTGTTGGTCAGGTTTGTCATAACTTAACATGACAATTCTACTTGAGGGAATGAGCTCTCAGAGTGAAACTCCCGCTATTTTCATGAGAGACATCGTGTAACTCGGACTTCGCGTCCTATGTTTAATTCTCGTAATCAGCTAAAAACAAAAGCCCATCGGGTAGCGTGTTATCTAGTATGCATGGGGAACTGCCTTCACTGTCATTACTGTGGCCAGGAAACAAAAGCGAGGAAGAAAACTCTGAGTTTCCATATCTTTGCCATTTCCGTTGTCACCATATTGTGATTGGTGAACTTTGACCGGCTCTCGTTTAAAAACTATGAACTTTTGAACAAAAGGAAGGTCATTTTCGTAATCTCCTTCTGATCCTGATCCTCGCTACGTGGAGATTGTCTGCGAATTTTGGGACACCCTGTATATCCGTCAAAATTGTCTAAATTTTTTCAAGGAATAATATTCTAAAAACTGCCTAGCACGCTCCTGGCTGCTCTTGGCAGCTGTCATATTTCCGCAAACATCAACAAACACTATAAAGTGCCGTACACACCACAAACACGTTTTTTTGGGCATTTTTAACGAGTGGCGCGCGATGATTCTGGCTATGGCTCCGGCGTGCGCCGGCATTTGACGTGTTTGATAGATTAAAATATTTGACTTAAATTATGGTGTATTTCGTTACATTTGTGTTCATTCTTTTTTTTTATAATTTTTCTGTCAGAGATTGCACACAAATATGCCTTATAAATAGTTAAAACTTATTTTTGTAATTTCGAAGTGATGGCGATAGTAGCGCCACTAGCATAGCATTAGACTTAATGGGTGGCCGGAAAGCGAACTAAAAAACTTTCAGACACCTTAAAAGCGTCTGAAAAATGAGAAAAATGTGAAACAGCTTATTTCACCCGGAAATTACGGAAAAAAATATAAAAACGAACAATTATAATAATGTTATGTACGTAACACAATCTTAGGGCTTCTAGGGAAGGAAAAATGGCTTCATGGAGTACTTTTTCGTTGTTAATTTTAAATGAGAGAGAAATGAAATTTGAATTTTTGCTTCCCGCTAGTGCGGCCACGTAAATATGGTCTCTTCGTTTTCCCCGTTCTCTAAACACCGGGAAAATCTACCGATCTCCATCGACTCTTCGTTTTCCCCGTTCTCTAAACACCGGGAAAATCTACCGATCTCCATCGATTATGTTCAGTACAACCAGATATACGGTCGTTCAAAAGGATTTTTAAATGTAAAAGTCAGACTCCCTTTGGTTTTTTTTTTGCAAAGTTAGAAAGGGTATACAAAATCAGTATAAAAATGTTATTCTTATTAAAAAATCTGTATAATTACTTTACTGACAAAGAAATTCATCGAATTAACTTTTATAAACCTTTGTCAATTTAATCTTTACGGAAATTCGTGTTTTGAATACCTTCACATGATATATGCAAATAATGATGTGTATCGTGAATTTACAGGTTGTCAGTCTTTATATTCTTCGACGGTTTTCTCGAATCAGTGAAGGCGTTTTAATTTCGTTTGTTCCCTCATGTGATAATTTGCGAATCAATTACCCCGAATGGATTTGATTATTGCTACTGTGGCCACGGGCCAACTGATTCGCTGCAGCTTTCTCTATACGATTACGCTATACCGACAATTCATACCCGCTATATCTATATATGTAGTCTAATACTGACTGTTTTTTCTGCATGCTCCTACGGTAATTGCAGTTATACCAATTTCATGAAAAAAAAATTATTTCCCAATGAGCTCCGATAACAGTACAGTAATCGGTGTACTGGGTATTCCATCAATAGCATATCAAATTGAAATGACTGTGAAGCTCTTAATATTTATTTTTTACATTCAAATCGAAAACTCTTATACATGATCAAAATTCTATTGATGCTTGTGCAGCTATATTATCCATATATTACGCCATATATTTAGTTGCAGTAATTCTCGCTTGATGGCTGTCTCAATGATCCTATTAGTAAAAATTACTTTCTTTTCTGATATCGTTTACACGTACTTAACGCAATTCATGTTAGATCTAGCAAATGCGATAGTTTTTTCATTTCTATTGATTCACGGTTTACCGTTATAATTTTAATGACGGTTTAATGTATAATTGTAAGATAATCGTGCTGCATTGTTAATGGCTTAATCACTGGACTATTTCACGAAAAAATACTTTTGAGTCAAGAATGTTATCAATGTAAAATTTACTAAAACTATATCAAAATTACTTTCTGTGGGTTTATTAAATCGCTGAATTCAAATCTGAGGTCAAAACTTGAAAATGTTACCTCCAATATGGTGTACAAAATCCGAAAAATAATTAGACTCTCCTAAAAATTTGGATTTAAGATTTTTCGGTACTATTTCTCGGATTTTCATCTGCCATATTGGATCCGCAACCTTGAATTAAGAAATATTGACCTCAGATTTGGATTCAGTTGCCCTAAAGATATCACGAGACTCGGTTGAGTCTCGCGCCAAGTACAGGCAACCTACCGTACAGGGGACGGCCCGTCGAGACTCTTTACTCGAAGCATTTCTTGAACCTGTGTTTCGACTCAAATATCTTATGAACGGCTGTGTGTGAGAAGAAGTTATTGATACATTCACTATAGGAATCGAGGGTTGTGAATCAATTGCCATTTACATTTTATATCTGTAAAAATATAGATTTCAGTGCTTAGAGCTTCTATATCCTGTTGAGCACCAAAAATTTGTGATATCCCCCAAAAAACACTTACGTGTAAAAAACTACGCCAAGTACAGGAGTGCTGTGAATTTCTTTAATAGAAAAAAGGTGCAACTGGCGTGATCGCCACACGTGACTTTCTCATCACGATTATTACTGGTATCACGTTACGGTTGTGAAATTACTTGATGTTAAGAATTGAGTTATTTAGAGTTGAAATAGAAAATTCTTTTACTTTAGTCAGTTTTTTATCGAGTTGTATCTATTGTATCTACGTCTAGATATTGACGTTTACTGAGTAGACTTTTCTATTGGCTCTCATAAAACTGGTCAAAAAAAGGTCTGTACACTGCAGACTAGAGCATAATAATTTTTTAATCAGACTATCGCTAGAAATTTTTTTTTTATTTTTCACATTTCAGGTAAAATGCCTTAACGGATTGGTGTTTTGGTGTCAATTAAAATACCAAAACAACATTTTACACACAGAAGACACACAACAAATGCCATTGCGATCTGCAACCTCTTTGGAAAGTTAATGTGTTTTCAGACAAAATTTACCACAATCAGACAGAAATGAGTTTATGCTTTTTTTTTGGAATCTAGCACCCTCAAAACAAGTATTTCCATCAAAATCTGGGAGCCGATTTTTTTTTTCACTGCAATACTTTCTTACATACTTTGTATGTGATGAGAGAGTAAAAATTATTGAAATCATATTATTGAGGCCAAGGACATAAGTCGCTACATGTTTGCTTATTATATGATCTAGCACTGGCCCATCATTGTAATTGTATTTTCAAAATTTCCTATAATGTTTTCGCTATTCTTTTACATTATTACTGCTACCCGTAGTTGATTATGATTTAATGGTCATTTAATAATTAATCAAAGTTTAGCTGATTCCTTATCGTGTACTACTTGGCGGGTCCTGAAACAGATCTTAACCTTAGCCAACGTAAAGGAGCATGGTTTTCTCGGTTGTAAATTTTTGGTCAGAAGTGTTTATGTATTTTGCTGGTACTGTGTGCATGTGCAATCTCAATATTATAGGAGATGTTTTGTAAAGGCGTGCAACTGAAAGAGCTACAAGTATTAGAATTTGGACTGGTAGTCACGTACCCCAAACATAATCGAGATTATACGAAGTGTCTCGTTCGAAGATGATAATATTGTAGTTATGCTTGTCATGCTTAACACCACAACGTTTAGCGCCTAATAACTTTGAAAATTGGTGCTCATGCGCCCTCTCGTTGCTCTCACGGAGCTCTCTACCCTCATATTGTTTTGTTTGTACTGTTTGCGGCGAATTATCACTTAATCCTTCCGAAGATCATAGAGGGCTTAAATTCTTATCCTTCGTGAATAGCTTTTTTTGGGGGGGGGGGGGATTAGTGGGAGGGAGACTATCATTTTCGAACGAGACACATCGTATAATCTTGATCAAATTTCGCCCGCCTTGGGCGGGCTCATTTGATCCTACAATTATACTACATGTCTCATTCTCGATAATAATATTTTAGTCTTTCAGAGTCTGAGTGATAATTCCTACTTTCTGTTATACATGTTATTATCCAAAAACAGAATTAATACAGAAAACAAGAAAAAATAATCTGATGAAAAAACAAGAACAATTAGAGAAATATTTTCTTTTACTTATTCAGTATTGCCTGCGCAAATTGCTCATTGGAACTCTGGATGGGTTTGTTATAAAACTTAAAAAGCATTTGGGAGCTAGGCGTCCATCCGGCGCAACGCCTTATAACCATAATATAAACGCCTCGTTTATGGGCAGTAGATACTGCTGCGTGACGTGTAGTATATGCTGTGAATGTTGAGTATCCACACCCTGTTTTCCTAATAATGTTTTCACCCAATGGCCAATTGTTTGCGATGAAGCCGCCCCAAAGGGTTTTACTGTTGCAAGAAATAAATGTTTGACATTTTTATCCCTCAGCTTTTGGGTGCAATCCATGTAATCTAAAACGGCAGAAGCTACACACAGGGCTGGCTTTTCCTTGAAAAATGGCAGAATCAATTCCGGTTGCCGGGCACCTGGCTTTGACGTTTTTATCTGATCAGTTATTTTAATACTTATTCCTGTTTTTGATTTTATTATATTATCAATGTTTGTCGAAGCCAGCGTCTGGAGCATCTGCGCCGTTGTTATAGTTAATAAAGTTGCCACCTTTTCAGCTGCCTCTTTTAACTTCAGTCGTCTGAGTGGATGCATTCCTTCCATGAAGCTCAGTACAGGAGTGACATCCCATGCTGTAGAGTATTTTGGTTTTGTTGGACGTTCTTTAAAAACTCCCTTAAAGAAACGCGCAATCAATCTATCCTCATTAATGTCATATGCTGATATTAACGAAATTGTGGAACGCGCAGTGTTCAGTGTAGTGTACTTTGCACTATCCTTGAAATGCTCATTTAAAAAGCTAATAATCTCTGTTGACTTCGCATTGAATGTATCTACTCCGCTTGCATGCGTGTACTCCCACCAGTATCTCCAATTGCACTCGTATTGCTTCAGTGTCGATTGACTAATCGACGACGCCATCATATCTACAGCATCTACTGCTACTCCTTTCTTCAAATACGCTGTCCTGACAATTTGCCAGCCGCTAGTGAAGGGTAGGATGCTAGTGGGCAGCTCTTGCTTCTGCAAGGAGACATTAAAAATGAATTATTAGGTTTAAATTCAATTACAGATTCGACGAGAAGTGACTTAAACAGAGAGTACCATGGCTGAGTTGGCCACAAAGGTACTACGACAATTCCTATTGCCTTATCAATAATTATCTTTCGCAATGTACGTAGAATGAGTGCGAAGGGAGGAAAGGCATAAAACCTTTCACCGCTCCATGACATTGTAAATGCGTCCACGGCTTTCGCCTCTGGATCCGGAAAACGCGAATAGAACTTTTTACACTTTATATTTAATCTTGTAGCAAAAAAATCCACTGAAAAAGGCCCAAAATGTCGTTCAATTTGTTTGAAAACAGTCTGGGAGAGCTCCCATTCTGTATCCGTATTTAACCTTCGTGATGCCATGTCAGCCTCCACATTATCAGCAGAGGGTATATACGGCTCCGGTTACCGATAAAGATAACGTTCTCGATTTCTGGTTCTCTTCGGATCGCCACCCTGCTCAGAAGCTACGTTCTCGGATTGATTCGCATAGATATGTCAAGGCTCTCGGAAGATTTCGTTGTTGTTGAGGTGAGGTCGAGGTGCTCGAATCTGCCGTGGGGAGATAGTCTCGACGTACCGAGTTGCCCGGCAGAGGAGAGTACCCGACGGAGACGCCTTCACGGACCGGCAGAAGCCCGGGTGAAATACCGGCGCCCCGCTGGAGATGGGCAAAGGGCTGTAGAGCGGGCGGAGATATAGTTTTGATACAGTTAAGGGCAGGAGAGGAACCTCCTGCCCAAGTTAAGGATGTGGTGCCCAGCTGTCGCCCGATGCCCTGGGGAAGCGGCCGTGGAGGATCTCCAGAATTACGTACCGATTCGTTAAGGAACGCTCTCGATTTGGTTTAAAGGGACGATTCGAAGGAGATAGAAGTGTTATCGGTTAAAAGGCTCTCGACCAATCAGAATGATTAGTTCTCGGATTTGGCTATTGTCAAAGCAGTCTGTCTCGGGGCACCGACCGAGGTGTCACGGGCTGGCTCGTGCTCCCGTGCTATCTGTTGATAGTTTTTCTTGCCGTGTTTCGCTCCGGTATAGCAAGTTCTCGAATCGTACAGTTCTCGCGTTGTTCTCGCGATATCCAGGAATTCTATGAATTCCTGTGAGTGTTACGGAGGTGAAGTGCTGTGCCTTAGTGCAGTGCTCACCCGAGTGTCCTTGGGATGCAGTTCTCGACCTCCCCGGATTAGCTGTATCAGCTCCGGTGAGTCTTCCAATTTATTAATTGGTTAAGGGATCTCGATGGATAGTTTAGATTCGTTCTGATACGTTCTCGGTCCGTCGCTCTCTATCCCTCGCACTATTTGCCGGACTCGTACTCCGACCCTCTCTACCTCAAACCTAGCAGCCTGAGCGGCCGTGCATTTCCGTAACCGTCCGCTCCCGTTCGTGTATCCAGTTGCGTTTGCTGATTTTACGCGACCCCAAAGGTCAGCCCCTACGGTTGCGTTTCTCGATTTCACGCGTCAACAAAAATCGAAAGGATCCGTTAAGCTATCGCCTCGTCTGATAGGTTCCGTCAGAGCTCTCGTTCTTGGTGGAGTTGGGCCTGTTCCACCCCAACTCCTAGTTTATACCGGCTCGTCAGTTCCCGGTGAAATAAGAATTGACTGGCGCCCGCCTGGCTTGCGGATGCACGAACGACGGGTGGACGGCCGAAGGTAACGTAGGTTGGTTCTCGAAGATAGTTCGTTCTCTGAGTTTTGCTATCGGTGTCGGGTCTCGAAAAGAAATACGTTACAAATGGCGCCCAACGTGGGGCCAGCCAGCAAATAGTGTGTTACCGTATGCTCTCGACTACTTTTGCTCGCGAAGAGATGCTCCCGAGCTCGTCTCGTTTTCGACCTATGCTCCCGGTTACGATGATTCTTCGTAGATCCCGAAGCGGTCACGCTCGTTCGGCGATCGGTCCCCGATCTGCAGTAGTTCTCGAACCCTAGAAAAATTCCGATGCACTTTCTTGCATCAGGCTATCGCCTTGCGAAAACAAAAATCGCCAGTTATCGAAAAGTTCTCGGTGAGGAAATTTCAAATTTCCTCCTCTCGCGATCCCCACCCATCGGTGACGTTCTCGACGCGGTTACCCCTAGGTGACAGCAAGGTTACCGCTTTATTGTGAAGCTTAGGCTAAACACGGTAAACGGTCGCGAATATTCCCCTCCGGGAATCCTCGACTTTGAAAAGTCGCGTTCTCGTTACCCGCTGGTGACGCTCCTTGAGTTGTCATACCCGGGTGACCCTATCGGTCATCGAGGTATTGTTACACCGAAGACGGTTACCGAAACGGTTCCCGAATTCTGAAAACAAGTTTTTCAGAAGATTTCGAAGGACCCCCTACCCTAGCGTCCTGGGTCGCGACAGCCGAAATCGGCAGGTACTCGGTCACTCCGTCCTGGTACCTCGCTGTGTGCAGACCTTTTCTTGGGAAGCGACACGACACCAAGGCACCTTAGTAGATCGACTCCGATCACCGTAGCTCTCGAATATAGAATCTTGCTCTCGATTTAAAGGACCTTCTCTAGGTTTGCTCTCGTTTAAATAGTTCTCCCGAATCGCCGGTCAGTTGGGAATTTCGAGGGAATCTCTTGTGTTCCGTGGGCGAGTTCGCGAAGTCCGACCTTCCGGTATAGGATACCGTCGGTGCTCTGGTACACGCGCACACGCGTAGGTTCGCGGATTCCTTCAGTGGAAACTGTCAGTGACAGCCAGCTCCCGATTTCCTTCGTCGGCCATCCGTCATGGCCGAGGAGCAGGGAAAGGTGTTGCTCCCGAGCCCACCCCTGGGTGAAGAAAGCGCGCCTTTCAACGCCTCAGGGGAGGACAGCGATCCCGAAACCGCCGTCCCGGAGATCCCGGCTTCGCATCGGAGGAGGGCTCAGGCCTGGGGTCCGATGCCCGCGATCGCGACGTCCCACCGGCCCACCGCCGTGAGGACACATGCTCCCGTCCCCGACGACACTCGTCGACGGCTCTCGGTGAAACCCGGTCCCTCCAGGGGTACTCCCGGCACGACGCGCCGAAGGGTACAGCCCCTGCGTGAGGAGTTCACGTCATCCGACGAGGATAGGCTCACGCGACGGCGGAGGCGATTTCTGTCTCCTCACCGCGTGCTCCAGGAGGTCCGCCGATGGGGCCTCTCGTTCTCGGGCCGCCCCGAGGAAGACGTAGAGGACTTCATCTCTATCGTCGAGGAGGGTCGCACCATGGTACCGGTTCAGGATGAGGATCTCATCCGAACGCTCTCGTTCTGCCTAAAAGGCGTAGCCCGAACGTGGTATCGGGAAGCTAGCGCCCTGCTACCGGACTGGCAGGCTGCCAAGGCCGCGCTGCGGGAACGGTTCTCGGATCCTGATTATCAGATCGCGCTTCGCGAGGAGATCTCGCGGAGGACCCAAGGCGAACGGGAATCGGCTCTCGAATATCTCGGGTGTATGAACGGGCTATTCTCCCGCCTGAGTCCACCATGGACCGACGGGGAACGCGTTCGGTATGCACACCGAAACATGCTCCCGACCTACCGTTTGGTGATCCCGATGCACGATCGCCTGACGATGCGCGATCTCGAGCGCACCGCCGCCCGCCAGGAGCAGATCCTGAGGAGCGTAGGGACTCGACGACCGCCACCGGGGCCGGAGGTATCCCTCTGCCCGGGGTTCGCCTATCGAGGCCCACCAGCACCGCGCAGGTTTTCCCGGCGCACCGAGCTACGGGCCGTAGCCGATCTCGACGTTGCGAGCGACGAACAGCTCTCGACAGGGGAAGAAGACCCAGCTCACGACCTGCTCGAAGCAGTGCTACCGCCGCGCCAACCACGCGCAAGGGCTACCGGAGGAAAGCCACCAGGCCCCTCCGCATCTCGTACGGTTCCGAGAACGGAACCGATCCCGACTTCCTCGCGGACCAACCACGCTCGGAGGGAGGCTACCGCCGAACCGCCACTGCTCCCGAAACGGGAGACATCAACCGCTCCAGCTCCCGGTCAACGTGCCTTCGACTGTTGGAACTGCCGCCAGCCTGGGCATCGACATAGAGAGTGTTCGGAACCCCGACGTCTCTTCTGCTATCGCTGTGGGCTCTCGGGCGTGAGTACGGCGCGTTGCACCTTCTGCAACCAGGGAAACGGGCAAAAGGGCGCGTGAGCAAACCTCCCGCGCCTCCAGCCTCGCCAAGCTCTCGTGTGCCGAAGCCTCGCCGACACGCTACCGGTCGTAAGAACGGATTGAGGCCGCTATCGACAGAAGACACCGATCCCGGCACGTCAGCGCAGGGAGTAGACGCGCCAGAAGAAGACGTGGTAGTTAACGCAGCCCCGGATTCGGGCGTTATCGCATTTCGGGTCGAGGTAAATATTTACGGTCGGTCCGTCAAAGCTCTCGTGGATTCTGGTGCTACCAGAACTTTCATAGGTCCCGGCTTAGTGAAATACCTAGGCGATCTCGGCAGGCTAACCGTGCAAGTACCGCCACGTCGCGTGGTGGTCGCGAACAGTCAGGTAGAAACCGTGGACACCGCCTCGGAGTTCTCGGCCATCCTGAACGGGCGTCAGACCAACGCTCTCGCTTATCACTTGAATTCGCTCTCGGAAAATCTAATCCTTGGGTTGGATTACCTACGCAACGCGAAGATAGTTGTCGACTTCTTTGCGGAGTCGTGGCATTTCCGCGACACCCCGAGGACGCACTACTCGTTTGCTCCCGAGGGAGGCGTGCTGCACATTTCAATGTGCTGCGGTCTCCGCACTCCCGATACCGACGAGGCAAAACGCTTGGGCGAATTCCTCGAAGCTCACGTACCGAAAGTTTCCGCCGAGTCGGCGGTCACCTCACTCGTTGCCCACCGCATCGACGTGGGAAACAGCCCGCCGATCAAGCAGAGACCGTATACCGTCACGCCGATCATCCGTGACGTCATGTGGGCGGAGGTAGATCGAATGCTCGCGACAGACGTTATCGAGCCCTCGCAGAGCGATTGGGCGAGTCCCGTTGTCATGGTTAAAAAGCCAAATGGCAAATATCGTTTCTGTATAGACTACAGAAAGGTTAACGCCGTCACGAAGAAGGATGCTTACCCCATCCCGAACATGACAGCGATTCTCGACGAGCTACGGCAGGCCCAATACATCTCGACTCTCGATTTGAGTCAGGCGTATTGGCAGGTCCCCATGGACCCTGGTTCTCGCGAAGTTACCGCATTCGTAGTACCGGGCAGAGGCTTGTTTCAATTTAAGCGGATGCCCTACGGTCTCACGAACGCTCCCGCAACGTTTCAGCGTATGTTGGATCGACTTATCGGCGCGGAGATGCATCCGCACGTTTTCGTTTACTTGGACGACATTATTATTGTCACCAAGACTTTCGAAGAACACTTAGTGTGGCTTCGAAAGGTTCTCGAAAAGATCTCGACGGCCGGACTAGCCATTAATCGCGAGAAAAGCGAATTTTGCCGTCCACAGGTCCGCTACCTAGGTTTTCTCGTCAACAGGGAAGGCTTACAGGTCGACCCTGAGAAAACGGCTCCCGTTCACAAGTTCCCGGCTCCGCGCAATATTCGCCAGCTGCGTCGATTCCTCGGCATGGCCTCGTGGTATCGACGCTTCTTGCCGGACTTTGCCACAGTGGCAGAACCACTGACGCGGCTCACGAAGAAGGGACACGCATGGGCGTGGGACCCCGAACAACAACAAGCTCTCGATACGCTGAAACGGCTGCTGACGAGTGCACCTACACTCGCCTGCCCCGATTTCTCGCTCCCGTTCACGCTACAGACCGACGCCAGTGGCGTGGGCCTCGGCGCAGTGCTCACGCAAGTTATCGACGGTCACGAAAGAGTTATCGCTTACGCGAGTCGAGCCCTGAACGCCGCGGAAAAGAAGTATACCGTGACGGAACAGGAATGTCTCGCCGTGATCTGGGCAATACGGAAATTCCGTTGCTATCTCGAGGGGTATTCATTTACGGTTGTGACCGACCATAGCAGCCTACGGTGGTTGCATAATTTGAAGAACCCTACGGGGCGACTAGCCCGGTGGGCCCTGGAGTTGCTGGAATACAGCTTCGTCATCGTCCACCGCAAGGGCGCGTTGCACCACGTTCCCGATGCGCTCTCGAGGATCCCGGAGGGTCAACAGGACACCCTCGCGTGTGTCCTGGATACCCAGGACGCCTGGTACCGGCGGAGGTTCCGCGACGTTTCGCGAGCTCCCGCGAAGTTCTCGAATTGGCGAATTGTCGAGGGAAGGTTGTACTTCCACCGACCGTCCGATCTCGCCGGTCCAGATCTCGAAGATCTCGACGCGTGGAAGCTAGTGCTCCCCCGCGAATCCCGTTCCGCGGCCCTCCACGAGTGCCACGCGCTACCGCAAGCAGGTCATCTAGGTGTCGACAAGACGTACCGGCGTCTGGCGAACTCATACTACTGGCCTGGCCTATTCAAGGATGTGGTTGCTCACGTAAGACAGTGTGATACCTGTCAACGCTGTAAAGTGGAACAGCAAGCTCCCGCAGGTCTGATGGGCCATCGAGTAATCGAACAACCCTGGACAGTTATCGCCACGGATATCATGGGTCCGGTCACTCCGAGTGCTACAGGGAGTGCCTACGTTCTCGTTGTCCAGGATCTCTACACGAAGTGGGTGGAGATCTGCCCACTACGGAAGGCCACTGGGGCCTTGATCGCGAAAGCTCTCGATGAAGTTATCGTCACCCGATGGGGAGCACCCCGGGTTCTGCTCACGGACAACGGCACCGAGTTTATCAACCGGGACATACGCCAGTTTACCGAGCGTGTGGGAATACGGCACAGTACAACGCCGCCCTACCACCCACAGGCTAACCCTACCGAGCGGGTGAATCGCGTGGTGAAAACCATGATCCGCGCTTTTCTAGACGGGAACCACCGCGAGTGGGACCGTCACCTGCACGAGTTCCGGTTCGCCTACAACACGGCATATCACAGCTCTCTCCAGGCGACGCCTGCGTTCGCGAATTTCGGTCGCGAACCGCTCCCGGCTTCCTCCTTGCGACGAACGGCAGAGGGAGATCCCGAAATCACTCCACGTAATCCAGAGGAGTGGATGAGGCGTATGGCACGCCTGGATACCTTGCGGATGGCTTTCACGCACGCTCTCGACGAAGCTTTCCGGAGACAATCCGAGCAGTACAATCTCCGTCGCAGGGATCGTATGTTCGAGGTTGGCGATCTCGTCCTGCGAAGATCGCACGTGCTATCGTCGGCCGCCAGACATATATCTGCGGCCCTGGCACCTCCGTTCGAGGGGCCATATGTGATCTCGAAGAAGTTATCGCGAGTGGTTTACAACCTCTCCGATCTCAGCGGGCAACCGATGGGGAAGATTTCCATAAAGGACATCAAACCATACCGGCCGCCGGATCTCGACCGAACGGCACCTCAAGGGATGCAGGATCTCGGGGATGGACAGTAGCCTCGGCTACGCGGGCCACAAAACCTCAGCTCCCGAAAAGAAAAAAAAAAAAACCTTAGTACTTTCTCGGGGCGAGAGAGGATCAACCTCTCACGCGTTCTCGGTTCACCTGCGAAAAATCTTAAATCAGTTCTCGGCAGTAAACAGCAGGTGAACAAGGCTCGCTATCGTTATGGCTCCCGAAATAAGCTAGGCTTAATACTTTCTCGAAGCGAGAGATGACACATCTCTTGCGGGATCTCGATCTACCCGCGAAAAATAAGAAATTAGCTCTCGACAGTAACCAGCGGGTAGAACCTCGTGCTATCGAAGAAGAATAAATTCAGTTCTGGGTCTCTAGACTTAGCTCGCGACAGCCAGGATAACCGACCTCAGCTCTCGGAACAGGAAACAGAAAAAAAAGACTTGTGAGATCTCGTGCCGCGCGCGGATAAGGAATCACCGAGAATAATCGGTGAAGAAAACAAAAATTCCCAGCGCGAAGATACCGAAATTATTCCTGTCTGTAAACGGATAGTCGCTCTCGATATTATTGTTCTCGAATATTATTGTCACGCCGAGGAAAACAAAATCTCGGGCCGCTCTCGGTTTACCCGTGACAAGGTAAAAGGCTCTTGCGTGTAACCACGCGTAAGAAGGCAAACGATCTCGGAAAGGAATTAAGTCGATTCCCCGCTCTCGAATTAATTCGCCACTTGGTCTGAGGACCATGCGAAGAGATATCGTTACCAAAAAAAAGGGTATAATAGTTCATTTCTCGAGCCGAGAGAGTAAACATCTCTCGCGCGATCCCGGCTTACCCGCAAAATATTAATTGAATAGCTCTCGACAGTAACCAGTGGGTAAGACATCGTTCGCTCTCGGAATATCGTATTTTGCTTTCTCGTTCCAGGAGACCTCGGTCCCTGAAACAGTTCTCGATTTCAGTTCACGACTTAAGTACGGCCTAAGGGCCAGAACTAGCTCACGATCGGAAGTAGGACAGAAGGGTCTAGTTACCGAGTTCTCGAATAGTGATCTTTAAACATCTTCTCAAGCCTACGAAGTATCAGGCAGCTCTCGCCTTACCTACCTCAATGTTATTGTTTTCACTCTGTCTCGCTCTCGCTCATAACGGTGGGTAAGAATCCCAGCTATCGAAACTGGTTTTGACTGACCACAGTTCCCGAAGTAAATTAGTAAATGTCGTAATTGACAAGCTCTCGGCCGAAATATTAATTTCGGAAAAGTGAAATTTTCTCGAGCTGGAGAAATTTCTCCGGCTGGTTTTCGATCTTCCCCGCCGCCACCTAGCTCTCGACAGTAAACAGGGGAATGAATAATAAGCTATCGAAAGAAAAACTAATTATATAATCCAGTTCTCGAATATGTCAGAATACCGACGAAAATATTCTAATCAGGAAGTTAGCTCTCGGTCAGATCTGCTTGCACTAGCTCTCGTTCGATCTCTAAGCCTCAACCACCCTTAAGAGGTGGGGAGTTGTGACGTGATTTTTCGAATCACGGTCCCAAGGCGGCTCCGGTTACCGATAAAGATAACGTTCTCGATTTCTGGTTCTCTTCGGATCGCCACCCTGCTCAGAAGCTACGTTCTCGGATTGATTCGCATAGATATGTCAAGGCTCTCGGAAGATTTCGTTGTTGTTGAGGTGAGGTCGAGGTGCTCGAATCTGCCGTGGGGAGATAGTCTCGACGTACCGAGTTGCCCGGCAGAGGAGAGTACCCGACGGAGACGCCTTCACGGACCGGCAGAAGCCCGGGTGAAATACCGGCGCCCCGCTGGAGATGGGCAAAGGGCTGTAGAGCGGGCGGAGATATAGTTTTGATACAGTTAAGGGCAGGAGAGGAACCTCCTGCCCAAGTTAAGGATGTGGTGCCCAGCTGTCGCCCGATGCCCTGGGGAAGCGGCCGTGGAGGATCTCCAGAATTACGTACCGATTCGTTAAGGAACGCTCTCGATTTGGTTTAAAGGGACGATTCGAAGGAGATAGAAGTGTTATCGGTTAAAAGGCTCTCGACCAATCAGAATGATTAGTTCTCGGATTTGGCTATTGTCAAAGCAGTCTGTCTCGGGGCACCGACCGAGGTGTCACGGGCTGGCTCGTGCTCCCGTGCTATCTGTTGATAGTTTTTCTTGCCGTGTTTCGCTCCGGTATAGCAAGTTCTCGAATCGTACAGTTCTCGCGTTGTTCTCGCGATATCCAGGAATTCTATGAATTCCTGTGAGTGTTACGGAGGTGAAGTGCTGTGCCTTAGTGCAGTGCTCACCCGAGTGTCCTTGGGATGCAGTTCTCGACCTCCCCGGATTAGCTGTATCAGCTCCGGTGAGTCTTCCAATTTATTAATTGGTTAAGGGATCTCGATGGATAGTTTAGATTCGTTCTGATACGTTCTCGGTCCGTCGCTCTCTATCCCTCGCACTATTTGCCGGACTCGTACTCCGACCCTCTCTACCTCAAACCTAGCAGCCTGAGCGGCCGTGCATTTCCGTAACCGTCCGCTCCCGTTCGTGTATCCAGTTGCGTTTGCTGATTTTACGCGACCCCAAAGGTCAGCCCCTACGGTTGCGTTTCTCGATTTCACGCGTCAACAAAAATCGAAAGGATCCGTTAAGCTATCGCCTCGTCTGATAGGTTCCGTCAGAGCTCTCGTTCTTGGTGGAGTTGGGCCTGTTCCACCCCAACTCCTAGTTTATACCGGCTCGTCAGTTCCCGGTGAAATAAGAATTGACTGGCGCCCGCCTGGCTTGCGGATGCACGAACGACGGGTGGACGGCCGAAGGTAACGTAGGTTGGTTCTCGAAGATAGTTCGTTCTCTGAGTTTTGCTATCGGTGTCGGGTCTCGAAAAGAAATACGTTACAATACGAAGCTATCAGCCATAGTTTCCTTTCTTCGCACCATTTCCAAATTTTCCCTGACAATTCACTAATATCTGGAAAATGCACACCTCCAGCTCTATTAACATATGAGATCGCCATATTCTTATCCAAGCGTAATAACACTTCACATTGTGACAACTCTGATGCAAAACATTTTATGGCATATAAGGCTGCCAGTAACTCAAGAAAATCGATGTGATTTTTTCTTTCTTGCTTGTTCCAAAACCCAAATGCTCTCGAGTCATTACAATAACAACCCCAGCCCGGAAGAGAGGCATCTGAAAATATTTCAAGAGAATAAGTCTATGTTCTTATTGGATTTCTACCGATCGCAGCATTGATTTTCCACCAATTAAGATCTTCTATCATGGCGTCTATTATCTAAATATCTTTATCATAATAACTATACCATTAAATTTCAGTGCTAAATATTTTTATCTTTCCAGTCGTTTGCAATGAATAAACCCGTACGCCACTGCTGGGCAAGCTGCTCTAATCACGCCTAAAAATTTCGCAAAATTTTGGATTTTATAGGACTTCCCCACTTTATAATTATCGCGAGTCTTACCATTTGATGTTTCTTTTTATCTGTAAAATTTAGGGAAAAATCCACTGTATCAATTATAAAACCTAAGTACTGACACCTTTGTTTGGGAATTAAAGAGCTCTGTTGGTAATTTATGACAAAACCAAACTGCTCGAGACATTTCTGTGCAAAAATCATATTCTCCTCACAGATATTTTTAAATATATGAATAAATAAAAAATCATCTAGGTGTAAAACCATTAAAAAACCGAATGATCTTAATCTGTTTACAATCGGCTTCATTATCTTTAGTAAAGACATATGGGCTCGTACACAAGCCAAAAGGCAGACACAAAAACTGAAAACATTTCCCACGAAATTTAAACCTCAGAAATTTTCTGTGCTCTTCGTCCATAGGAATGAGAAAATATGCATCCTTCAGGTCTAGTGTCCCTGAAAAATAATTTTGAGTAATTAGGCTCAAAGCTGTTCGAATATCCTCCAATTTGAAATGCCGAGGGTCAACATATTCATTTAAATTTTTTAAATTTAAGATGCGGTTTCTTCCATCAGGCTTTGGAACAAGAAAGTAAGACGAAAGGAATTGCCCTTGGCATTCTTCACATTCTTCAATCGCTCCTTTACTCAATAATCTATCAATTTCTATCCGTATCGATTCACTTTCTCCAATAGACAAAATTCTCTCTTCTGGAGGGCTTTTCTCATATGGGCATTCGATAAATGGGAGGATATACCCACTCAAGCAATTAAAAATATAATTATCCAACGTAATCTTTTCCCATTTTCTAACAAAATGGCTGGTTTCTGCACCTGAATCACTTCCTTGACGATGGGTAGTTTCTCGACTTTGACACTGTCTTGGATGTATTCTAGGCTGCTCCGTAGTTCCTCGGCTTGAATTTCAGGTATCGTGTCCTTGGCTAATATTGACCCACCTGGCGTGGACGCGCAGGTGGGTTTTTCCCGATTCCCTGCTCTCTCGACTTTGCGATGTATCTGGGCATATGCTTTTCTTCGATGTCTGCACATGCCTTTTCTATTTCTTTAATATCCTTTACTTTCTCCTTGAGGTTCTCCCCTGTAACGCATTTCCTGACCTACGTTCTATCTCCCAGATCCCAACGTGGCATTCCGCGGATCCCTTGGGCGCCAGGTGCATCCTTGCATCAGCCCGACGCATCGGGCCTTTAATTTCTAATCCGCGGCGCATCACTTCCGGGAGTCTTCTCGACCGGATCTTCCCGCTAGCTCCTATTGCAACATGGTAGAGGGGAACGTGAGGGCGGCGAGTATCTACAGGAATCAGCCGGCTTCTTTGACAATAACTAACACGGTGGGATTTAATTCCAACAACGGCCTTTTACTTTGCCTAGGTAAACGAGTACAGTCGGGTGATGTATACGAGCGCGGCTCTATACAATTCTAATCCAAACGCGGTCGCGGAGGTCATCTCTGTTGACGGTGGACGGTTCAAATCTGCAACCGCCAGGACGCGTGGTGAGGCCTGCAGCCCCCCACTCCTCGTGCCCAGATGCACCGGCGGATGCGCTTCATCCCCGGCTGCATGGCTTCGGGGCGGTCGCCTAAAACTGCACTTACCGGATCTTCCGGCGAACCGTACCTCACTTCCTCGTCACTCGGGTGGTGGTGGCTGGCAATTTTCCTTCCCGGCTCCTATTCCTTTCCATCCGACTTGGTCCACACCACAGTCTGCTCCGAATCGCCGTCCAGGAAAAAGCCATGTTGTCCAACAGGTCCTGTAATCTCACACACTTCCACCACACTTAAACCAGAAAAATCGCGATATCTTATCCGCCGATTTTCGGTATTCCCGTTCCGCGGTTCACAACGAAGTGCCCCCTTTCGGCCCCCCGGCCCGAGGATTCCCGAAGAATCCCGAGTTCACCCGAACTCGTGCGCTTACGCTCGCCTCGGTCCGCTCTTCGCTTTTCGGCGCTCACAGCCCGCCAGTCTCCGGGCGGCGCCGATCTTCTCCGAGTCCGCCCGAAGTTCGGGCTCGGCGGTGCCGGTTTCTCTTCCCGGCTTCCCCTTACCACGAACTTCCGTCGTCACGGGCATTCTCTAGGCGGCTTTCGTCGGCGACACGGCTCCCCGTGCCCCTATGCTTTTATGTAACTGGCCGTCCCACGGACGCCACGTTACACCCCATAAAGCCACTCTTTTGAAATAGTAGTTTCCACCACTGGTTTTATCAAGAGACTCGGTCGAGTCTCGCGCCAAGTACACGCAACCGGCTGTACAGGGCACAGTTCACCGAGACTCTTTACTTGAGTTCAACTCTTATACTTGTGTTTGGAACGAAATACCTTATTAACCGCTGTACATGAGAAAAAGTTATTGATACATTCACTATAGGAATTGAGGGTCCTGAATTGATTGCCCCCATGTTCAATACGATTAGTATACGAGATCAGGGCGTATTGAGATGGCGAGCGAGATGATTTTATTTCAGTTCCGTCGTCGTCGTCATCGTCGTCGTCGTCGTCGTCGTCGTCGTCGACGTCTTCGTACGTCCATCGCATTTTTTACACGACAGATGGCGCTGACTGCTGTGCATTCTTTACCTATTTGTACTCTGTATGGTGGTAGTGATTTACGGATACCCAACACAATCAAATACGCTTTATACGTGAAGCTACCGTTCATACCGAATTTCCAGTTAGTATAAGGCAGCTTTCACAACAGTATAGAATTATTCAGTTTTTAATAGCATTCATGTGCAGCGCGCGTATATGGGTGTATGTATATGTGTGCTTCGGCATAGTTCCTCGTATTTTAGGCGACAGTTTGTCCAACTGTTCTGCTTCGTAGTTTTCTGTATC
Source organism: Cephus spinipes (assembly GCA_963971525.1). Lineage (NCBI taxonomy): Eukaryota > Metazoa > Arthropoda > Insecta > Hymenoptera > Cephidae > Cephus > Cephus spinipes. Next base: position 7,025,236 of record OZ020580.1, on the reverse strand, counting down.
TAGATGGCAGACGTGAAAGTCTAGGGTGTCCAGGTATTCCGCTTCGTAGTTTCCTGTGTCCAGGTGTCGGATGTGGAAGTTCAGGGTGTCCGGGTGTTCCGCTCCGTAGTTTCTTGTATCTAGGTGTCGGACGTAGTAGTCCAGGGTGTCCAAGCATTCCGCTCCGTAGTTTCCTGTGTCCAGGTGTCGGATGTGGAAGTTCAGAGTGTCCAGGTATTCCGCTTCGTAGTTTTCTGTATCTAGTTGCCGGATGTGGAAGTTCAGGGTGTCCAGGTATTCCGCTCCGTAGTTTCTTGTATCTAGCTGTCGGACGTAGAAGTCCAGAAAAGTGTGCAACAAGCTTTGGCGCTTCGCTCAAACTATAGTATCCTCTTTGATGTTGGCACGGCCTGAGGTACAAGGCCTGAAATAATGCAGCACACTCTCCTCTCTTACGTTTACCACACAGCTTCAACAAGCTGTACACCATTAACGACAGTGGCGTAGCTACCGTGGAGCAAATGGAGCGAGTTGCTCCAGGCGCGCGATTGTGAGGGGCGCACGGTCGCAAGGGCGCTCCGCCGCGTGGAGCGCTCGGTTATCGAAGTTGTTGAATTCACCACTGTACGGCGTCGCGCTCTACAGTTCACCCGCAAGTGAAGCATGTTCGAGCATACCTCAAATAAAAGCGCTGTAGCTACTAGCTCTACTTTGCGACTTACGAGATTCAGTCAATTACTATCTTGAAAGCAATCTTAGTTAGAGTCACTGTGATCGTTGCCTTTATTATATGTTAGGTATACACGTCATTTAACACGAGTTATTATTGATAGTTGATAAGATTGATATTATAGTTTGGTTTAGAGTGAAGATCATGTCAGAGTTAAAAAAGCTGAGCGGAGCTGCGTTTAAAAAAAAAGAGAATAGAAAAGGAAGAGGCTGAAATAAAGGTTTTGAAGAAAGTTCCAAAAATAACGGCATTTTTTAACGCTCCGTCGACATCCTTTGCTACTAATGAAGTGGCGAATGATCAATCTGATCCACCTTTTATTCCAGCACAATTAAAAGATTGTACTCCACAGCTTGTGCCAACACTAAATGAAAAGTTTAGTGAACATGATGCACCAGCACCGGGAGCATATTCAATATCAAATCCTGCGGTTATTCTAAAACCTAGTCCGAATAGTGATGGTAATATTGTCGATGTTATATACTCATCAGACAAAGCTAATTTTCCCGATGTTTTGACGCCAGAACAGAAGCGACTAATTATCAAACTCGGCCCTTGTCAACCAAAAGGTAGCTTTGTCAAAGACTCAACTGGTCGTAATAAGAATAGAGGGTTCAGCGAAAATTATTATACAGATAAAGGTCCGATAAAAATTAAGAGACAATGGTTATGTTATTCTACAAAAAAAAATATTTGTTACTGTCAGCCGTGCTGGCTTTTTGATAATACAAATTCAGATCCCAAGTTTGTAAAAGGAACAGCAGACTGGGCTCATTTAAGTCGCGATATTGAATTGCATGAGGAATCGAGACAACACGGAATTTCGTGCGAAATTTACTACCGCTGGCAGACTGGTTCAACTATCGATGCGATTGACCAGCGAGCAATTGAAAATGCAGCCAATTATTGGCGTAAAGTATTGCGGCGCGTAATTGATGTAGCAATTACGTTGGCTACAAATAATTTACCTTTTCGAGGTCACAGAGTCACGGACCCACAAGATAACGTAAATTCACAGGGCCATTTTCTGGAGATAATACATTTACTCTCTCGCTATGATGAAGTCTTAGCAGATTTATTAGCGCGTCCTAAAGGCACGGTCAATTATCTGAGCCCTGATATACAGAACGAGGTAATTAACTTGATTGCTAACCAGATCAATGTTGGGATTAAAAAAGAATATAGAAGAGGCTCCATTCGTGACTATTATGTTAGATACAACCCAGGATATCTCCAAAATCGATCAGCTCAGTACTGTGTTCCGCTATGTATTAATACAAAGAGATGAAAATGATAAGCCATGTCGGATAGAGATAAAAGAAACTTTCTGTGGTTTTACACAAATCAGTGATCAAACAGCTGGAGGGTTAGAAGCAACAGTTATGAAAATTATTGAGGAATTCGCAAGTTTATCCAAATTACGTGGTCAAGCTTATGACGGTGCTGCAAATATGAGTGGCGTTTATTCGGGACTCCAAGCTCGTATTAAGAAGATGAATGCTGCCGCTGAATTTGTACACTGTTGCTCTCATAATCTGAATTTGGTAATTAACGACAGTGTGTCGAATATTCAGGAAGTCACGGAATTCTATGAGCAGTTACAAAACATTTATGTTTTTTTCAGTTCTGTCAGACGATGGGCTATGTTAATGAATTCGAATCAAAGTAATTTAGTTAAGACCTTGAAAAGAGTTTGCCCAACGCGATGGTCTTCTCGTATCCAGGCGCTCGATGCATTACGCTCTCGTTATTTTGACGTTATCAAATTGTTGATATATCTATCATTAAACGGTAAGAATCCCGAAGAACAACGCGAAGCCAAGAATTTGATCAAATATTTCGAAAAATTTCCTACCGTTATTTTGATAGTCGTGCAAACCAAAATACTAGAGCCCATCAATTCAGTATCTAAAATGCTTCAAGGAACTGATAAAGACATAGAGAAATCGGTTCAGATGCTATCCTCACTCATTCTTCAATTTACAAATATGAGAAACGATTGGAAGTCCGTTAGAGCTGATGCAATTGAATTGTCAAATAAATGGAAGATCGAGCCTACTTTTCCCGAAAAACGGATACGACGTGTCAAACGTTTTTTTGACGAATTACTAGAAGATGAACGTATTGCAAATAATGAGGAACGTTTTAAAATTGAAGTGTTTTATCGACTGCTGGATGTGACAATCAATCAACTCAACACCAGATTTCAGTCTTTCAATCGGTTGTGTGCGAATTTTAAGTGCCTATCACCCATATTTCTATCCCAATCATCTGACAAAACTATTTTGACTGCATCAGACTTATTATCATCCGCATATCCGTTAGATTTGTCACCAACTCTGGGCTCACAAATGCTCCGCTTTAAATCGTGCTTCCACAATCATCTATCAAAATTATCTTCCATTCGCGAAGTAGCGGAACTCCTTCTAATTCACAGCCCTGCATCAAGTAGTTTCACGGACATAATTACTGCATGCATGATATTTCTGACTTTACCAGTAACTACAGCGTCTTGTGAGAGGAGTTTTTCTGCACTGAAATTGATTAAAACCTATTTGAGGAGTAGTATGTCGCAACATCGTTTGAGTTCTCTGGCCACGTTGTCAATTGAAAGAGAAAGAGCACGTCAACTTGATCTCGATAAAATAATTGACCAATTTGCTACAGCGAAGGCCCGAAAAAAAGTTTTTTAGACCGTTAACTTGTCGGAGATAAGGGGCGCGGTTGATACGTACTGCTCCAGGGCGCTAATGGTTTAGCTACGCCACTGGGACTTGATGCTGCTTTCAGCAAGGGGTTCGTGCTTATTGCACGCTAAAGGGAAGAGAAGGAAAAAGGGGGTTAGATAATTATCAAAGGAATGGGCTGATAGTGGTCCGCAATAATAATCTTTACTCAGTCTCAAACACTCTGTAAATACTGGGAGGTATCAAATCAATCGCAAACAAATAGAACATAGCTAATCTTTCTCGGGGCACTCATTCTCAAAATCCAAAAGCAACTCAAAACAAGGAAAAGCAGTACTGATTCTCAGCAAAAAGGGCGGGGTCTGAGGGTCGTCGTTGGTGGGGTTCCATCGGAAGGTAGAGGTCCTCGGGATGTATATGCAGGGGGTCCACGGGATGTATAAGCAGGGGGACCACGGGATGAGAAAAGGTGATAAGGGAAGTGAAAAGGGAATCTTTAGGCCAATTTAGTTGGGCACCTCGCAGCCACGTGTTCTGCGCCACCACAGCTCCAGCACCTGTACTTGGCGGGAGTGCTGTAGCGGCTTTCCCGGACGGTTTTCCAGGGATATTGGAATGTCCTCGCTAGTGGTGCGGAGGGCCTAGGAAAGGGTAGTAAGGGAATACGGATCAGACTCGGTGGAGGAGTTACTCTAAGCGCCATTAATGGCGGAATAATGGATTGGGACTTATGGGGAGTAAAGGTAGGATTGGGGAACGTTCTCGGGGAGGATCTTGGCGGTGGCCTTGGACGAGGGTTCACGTTAAGGGTCGCGCAAGGAATGGGTTTGTGGGAGGTATGGGGCGAAGGAAAGGGTCTGTCGATGATCGCTATGATTTCTGGGGCGTGGGACCTCGGGATTTCCTGCTTCGTCGCTATAGGGCCTCTTTCTCTGGTCCAGCTGGGAGGGGGTAGGTTCCTCTGGAGCGTTTCCTCTATCAGCGGGAGGGCATACCCGATCCCGCTTCTCTTGGCCTCCTGGGTACGGATGGCTTCTCTCGTCTGAATTCTCTGACGTCTATTACTCATGAACGTTGGGCTTGTAGTTCCATGGCTTATTAGGGGGGTGTTGTTGGAAGGGAACTCAATGACTGGGCTAGGGGGTGTGCGAGTAGGAGGGCGGGGAGGGGGTTTCTCGACTCTATACTCCATTCGGGTCCTCGTGTTCCGACATCGCGGACACGTCTTCGTACTATAGCCCTTGAGGCCGCAAATTCTACAAAAATATCTCAAGGGTTCCTGACACTGGGGGTACCTATGTCCTTTCTGATAACAATTATAACACCTCAGTGTGGCTAATGCTCTATCACGACTGGTCTGCATACTTGGGGGTGTGTAGGGAGGGGTTGGATTTTTGGGAGAGGGGTTTGTTGGGGGATCTCGGGTTATCTGGGCGTAGGTGAGGATAGTTGTTTGTCCCGCCATTTCCACGGAGTTATCCGCTGGGCTGGGAACTGGGAGTGGGGATGGAGATTGCGGAGGTGATGGGGGAGGGGAATTCGAGGAGCTGTCGCTAACTATTCCCGAGTCCTCGGACTCGTCTGCACTAGCGGGTTCGGCGGTGGTGCCTCGTAAGGGGTTAAAGGGATTGGCGAGGAGGGAGAGCATTGCCTTATAAGAATTGACTTCGGAGTAGTGGCGAGGCGGAGTGGGGGCGATCTTAGTGGAGAGGATAGGGGGTCTGTCACTAAGGACGGGACTCGAAGATACCACTTCTTTAATGGGCATTATCGGGGGATAGATCGCACGGTTTGACTTATGGGACCTAGGGTTCGTCCTCGCGATGGCGGACGTAAAAGGGGTGCCCGATCCGCGTTCGTCCTCTGCGGGGTCCCACGCTATCGGCACATGTGGACATGACTTCCGGACCTCGTATCTCCAGTAACGATCCAGGATATCGATTGTACTTCCACCCACGCTCAATCCGGCGCGGTCACAAAGTCGCAAGATGTCGCTGAAGTTAGGGAAGGCCCTCAGGACCGCGCTAATCTTCGCTAACTTTTCTAACTCTTCTGGAGGGGGAATTGCGGTGAGGGGGTCTACTTCAAAGGGGTGGTCAGGGGGAGAAATACTGGGGGCTGCTATGGGGGTGGTGGTGCTGATAGTAGGGGATGTCATTCCGGGGACGGTGGTGACGGGATCCGTCATTTTACAATTAGAGAGAGATGGGGGTGTAAGGAGGGGTACCGAGGTGAGCACTTAGGGGGGAGGAAACCTCAGAAGGAGGGTAACTCAGCTTCTGATATTTATCGGGCCCCACGTTGGGCGCCAAAATTTGTGACGTACTGGACCACGTAAATGGCCCAGGGTATCGCAAGAACAGCTATCGCAATACACGGGGGAAGGGGAATGCAAAAAGAAAGGGGGACACGGTGTAAAGTAAAGAAGAATATAATTAATAAATAGAATGTCAATACAAGGAGAAATAGAACAGAACAGAAATCAGAACTTAGTACTCTAGAACGCTATATATCTCAAAACACGCAAGACTTGACAATACACGCGGGTGCTCGCTCGGGAGCACGCGGTGTCAGAAGGGACCTTTAAACGGACTAGTGGGCGAGGGGAATCCGGGAACGGGGAAGCAGGGTATTGGCAAGGGGGCAGGAGGGACAGGAGGGCTTACCGGCACTAAATATCTTCAAAACAACAAATGGGCGCCAGCTACTTATACGGCGTAGCACCGTCGAGTGACCTCAGAAGGTCCTCGAATATTTACTTTAACGCGAAATGGCACAGCTAGCAGGGGAAGAGGTGAGGGGTTTCAGGGAGGAAGGTTCCCGAGCGCAATAATGGCTACTTTAATACCTCGGACTTACAATATTCAAAACGGGCGGGGAAGGGAGAGGGCACGGAGGTTTTCCCAAAAAGGGTACAAGATACCAAATTCGAACGCACGCAATATACCACTGGCCGCACGCGGTTGGCGGAAGGCCAGGCTAAAACTCAAGAGATACGCTACTCAGAAATGCCGGTCCACGTGGGGACGGCTCGTGATATTCAAAAAGGGAGATCCACGACTTCTACTACGCAAAATGAGGAAAAAGGGGGTGCTAGGGAAGGGATGGCAACTAGGGAAAACTCAAGCATACGCAAACGGTACTCACTCAATACTCGATATAATCCAAAGTACGATTCCACACTTTTCCACGCAATTCGCAATCACACGCTCACTATCGCTCGCAACACCTGGCTCGAAGTGACGAAGTTTGGTGCTCTTCCGGTCCTCGTGGGCTTCCAGGGCCTCGGTGATTGGCTGGGGCTGCTCAGCTGAGAGGGCTACGCGCTCTGGCATTGGTTGGCAGTTCCGGCATGGCAGGGCATTGGTCCTTTTGAAATTGGCAGCGCCGCCGGGCCTTCTAGGGCCTCGTGGCGGCAACACGGTGCTAGCTTCGCCGGCGCGCATGTTGGCTGCGCGCGCCGGTCAAGATGGCGGCCTCCAGGCCTGTCAAACTTCTCCCGGGCGCATTCGCGGTCTCGGAAGGAGAGGGCTCCGTCGCTGACACACGGGACGTTTTCCTGTCCGTGTGACGGGACTGCACCGGGGCTGCATTTGGTGGCGACGGTGTCGGGTTGGTGGGCATTCATCCCACGGGCGACTCGATCAGCTGTTCTCCCTGCCAATGCCATCCCTGCCTTCCGCTGCCTCGGCGACGTAGCCACTGTCGCGGTCCATCCAGGGATGCTGAGTCCTCGTAGCTGGTTCAGGGTGAGGTCCTCGGTGGTGGTCCTCGATGATGGTGTTCGAGCCAGTGCCCTACGGGGAAGGGGACAGGGAGGGAAGGGTGGAGGGGAGGGATCTTAACTCTACGTACAGTAAACCTAAAATACTAAATAAACGCAATAAACAGTAATTCGCAAGACAGTACGCAATACTTGTGCTCGGGGCCAGTGGTGCCCTCGATCCAGGTGACGGGGAGGGGTTATTATAACATTTTTGTTACAATATATAATAAGAATGTACAAATGTAAAAATTGAAAATAAAGACAACGTATGCTTTACATTATTGCATGTCACTTGATCCTTCAATGCAACGGCAGCTTCTAACCATCCGGATTGTTCCTTCCGTTCGTTATCTTAATAAATAATTCTAAGAAGTCGCTTGCACTCTTTGTCACATAGAGAGGTAGAGGTAGGGAGCACGCTTTAAAAATGACGCTTGGATCCGCTACTACTCAGTTCAAAAATGGCTGACCACTACGTCCAACTACTGCCACGCATATTTGTACCCATTGAATGGGTACGAAATGGGTTGGAACGAAGTACTCGTATCGCGATAGAAAACGCCTTACGAATGAGCAGTGCTCTGAACCAGGTGTTATGCATCATTGATATTAATGGTGTTACAGCCATAAAAGAAGTGCACAAGAATGAAATTTGGTTCAGAAAAATATAAGGTAAGCATTGAAGAATTATTATAAGTATTTTTTTTTCATTCTTTTTATATTTTCACTAATTTTAATTTGATTATAACACAAAAAATTGTTTGGTTTTACAGTAATGTGAACAACAGTAGTAGCAGCAGCAGCAGCAGCAGCATCAATGTATTAAATGAAAAAAAAATATAATAGTTTCTTTATACATTGTCTTCTTCTTCTCAAAAAATTACCCATTTCTATACCTTGTCCCACCTCGGTGAAGCCTACAAATTGATCCAACTATCGTGCGAACCATCGAATCCTAGCCATTTCACAAATAGCTTGTTTCCACGTCTCCTCAGTACCTTCTCCACGAGATATATGTCGGGATTCTTCACGCTGGTAAGTTCATGCTCGTAGAAACCGCCTTCGATGGGGTGATCCTGGTAGTCCTTGAGATTGTACGTCACCGGATCGGTATTCTTCACTCGACTTACGGTGAAAATTTCAGTCGTCCAATTGGGTGTGTAGCCATTCTCGAAAACGTGTTTAAATTTGCTGATACGCACTCTGTCGCCGACTTTAAACTTTGATCGTTTAAGTGTGGTCTTGACTTTGAATTTCTTGTACACCCGTTGCAGTAGATCCTTCTCGTTACGAGCAGTCACATCCGCCGGTTTCATACCAATGGTGCGATGCTTACTGTTATTGTACGAGGATACCAAGTCCGATAAGATATCCAGCCACCGGTGATTGCCCTGTAGGCTAAACTGCATCCACATCTTACTTTTCAGAGTACGATTGAAGCGCTCGCAGATCGATGCCTTCAAGTTACTGAATGTCGAGTACAGGGTAATTTTTTTTGCATGAGATCCTTGAATTCGGAATTGTAAAATTCTCGACCTTGGTCAACGTGCAATTTCTTCGGGATTCAACCCTTCGCCAGTACAGATCTCACAGCTGCTGTCACGTCCTTGGCGTTCTTGCTCTTGATCGGTACGGCCCAAGCAAACTTTGAAAATATGTCGATGACGGTGAGCAGATACTTGTATCCATCGTTCTCTCGGGCGTACGCTGACACGTCAACAAGATCCGCTTGCCAAGTCTCGTCCAGCCCACGGACATCAACGTGTCGGAGCTGGTAATTCCTCCTGGCAGGTCTATGCAGTTCCTTCACCACCGCTAATTTTTTTCCGTCCATTCTCCAGCGCACTCAGTTTGGCATCCAGCTGAGAAATGATCAGAGAGTTGCGAATCGCCAATTCTTGTCCTGGCTCGATATCGGCTTGCAGACGTTTCAACGCATCCTTCGTGGTAGAATCGAGAGATTGAATCATCAAGTTGTTGTTATCGATATCGTTGCGCATTCCGGCAGTCACTTGAAACACGGTATTCAGCTCCTGCTTCACTACAGTTTTCATCAGATTCAAGGTCACAGCATCGTTTTCCTTCTCGGGATTGGCGACGTTGCAGAGCTTCTTGTTATCAATGTCGTAGTGTCCAGTAGCAGTGAATTTGAATCCAATGCCAGGGAGACCGCGGCTACTCGTAACCGCGGTCCTGCTACTCAACTGACGTCCAAACACGTGGACCCTCATATTCAAAGTGGCGATCGTGATCGTTTCATCGAATTAATAAATGATACCCGCCTCGCGCAATTCTTCGATAATCGACACGATTTCGTTCGAGTGACTGGGGTTACCAGCTTCCCGAAACGCAAGGAGCAGGCGAAGCCGATCTACCAGTTCGTTGGGATCGTCCCAGTACACGTAATCCGTTCGTTCGTCCTTGGAGGCGATCATGTACCGCGGTACTATACCTTTGCCCGTTACGGAGGGCTGTTCGATCAGTTTCGCAATAACGTTATTAAATTTGAAACTCTTGCTCATACGAATTTCACCATCAGGTTTATAGTAGTTTCTATGTGCATTCGTCGTTAAAATAATGTTTTTGTAATTGTCCATATCATCCTGGGTTATACTAGTCTCGTCAGGTATCTTCCTGAACAAGAGTTCGATCAAACCCGCAGTTTTCAAGTAAGTCGTGTCACCTACATGGATTCGATCACCCTCAAAGCTGATGGGTGAATCGCCTATCATCAATTTGTTCTTGCCGAGTTTACGCACACCATAGGCGGTATCCAATTGTTTATTCTCCCTCGATAGCAGCATATCGAGATACCGTTGCGTAGGATCGTTATGATCAACGGATACGTCTGCGTCATCGTTATCTCCTTCGTCATCATGTTTACCTTCTTCCTTTTCCTCCTCTTCTTCTTCGAAAGAATTATTCTTTAGCGACTTGAAGGATTCATCTGCCGATCTAAACGTATCATCCGCTTCTCCGTCTTGCTTTACTTCATCCTTAACCTCGTCCTTGATAAGATTACGCTCAGGCTGAGATGCAGTCACTAGTTTCTGCAGTGGAGTCACTACCGGTTTCAGAACCTCACTCATCGTCTGTTCGACGTTCTCTCTACCCAATTTTAGCATTCTATGCTTTTTGCGAATCGCATCGCTGGCTTTAGCCATTTGGCGTAAGACGTCTTTTTGCTCCTGAAGTTTTCTTTGCATGTTGACACTGCCGAATCCAAAACGTTACTGCATTCAATTTTTTCAATGATCACTCATTTATGCTCACGAAGCAATCGAATCCTTTTCTGTATCTACCTCCGTCGAGGTCGCTATCCTTGTCGATCACGAGAAACCCATACTTATCACCGTTCCAGCATCCCGAACACAGGTCTTTAAACTGTGCGTAAGTCATATCAGTGTTTACGTGGTCATCGTACACGTGCTTGATATTTATTTCATCCTGCTTAAAGAGCACCAGCAGATTAGCATTGTCCCGTACCAGATGTTTGGGAATGCGAGCGTACGTCTGACAGAGGTAGAAACAGTCAACGTCCCTGTGCCGTCCCATGCTGAAGAAGGCTCTGATGTTATCTTGCTTCTCGCAAGCAATGTCGTCGTAAATAATTATCGAGTTTCGACGTGCCTCGTTCGGTGGCAGCACCTGTTCGTGTTCCGTAAAGGGAAAGTACTCGACGCCGTCAACGGATACGAGTAAACGTTCTAAAAACTTGTACTTTGGCTGATCGAGCGATTTCGAGTATACGTAGACGTTTTCGAATCTTAATCCGTTGGGATGGGTTATGAGAGCGAGCAGTGCGTTCGTCTTGCCGCAATTGGATGGTCCGCAAAACACTGTTCGTATACTGTTTGGCAGTAATTCGCCGTGTCGCTTGATCTCCTTCTTCACTCGCTCGATTTTGTCAAAGTTCGTTACGGGTAACCTGACGGACTGCTTCTCGAACCTCATCTCGATCTTGACTAACGTGGAAACTATAAATGACTAGTTTATAAGGATCAGCGTTCGGTCGGAACTGTTTCACCGCAGGGACATGATCGTGCATTCTAAGCGTAAACGCATTGGGAGGAAAAAATCTCATCGTGGCAGGGGATTAGTCAACAGGATCATCAACAGTCTACCCGTTGAGTTACATATATCCGGTTATCAGTACTGCGGGCCCGGTACGAAACTAGGAAAGAGGCTCGCGCGAGGCGATCCGAGCATCAACCCCCTGGACGCAGCCTGCAAAGAGCACGATATCGCCTACTCGAAGAATCGAGAGAGCCTCGAACACAGAGGGGCGGTGGACAGGATACTCGCCGACAAAGCTTGGAAGCGCGTTTCCGCCAAAGACGCGAGTCTCGCCGAGAAGGCGGCGGCCTGGTCCGTAGCGAACGTAATGGGTCCCAAATCGAAACTCGGTATGGGACTCAAGAAGAAGAAAAAGCCGAAGACTGTAACGCTGAGGAAAGTCATCGAGGAAGCCAAACGATCGATGATTCCCAGCAACAATGCAGGGCTAGCTATCAGATCTGCTCTCAAAGGTGCACAAGCTGCCGTCAAGCGAGCGGGTGGAAAGCGCAACGTCCGCACACCGCGGATTCTACCCGCGCCGTCTAAAGTCGGAGGCTTCCTGCCGTTTCTCGTCCCCGTGTTTGCGGGTCTCAGCGCCGCTGGAGCGTTGGCCCGCGGTGCTGCGGGTGTAGCCAAAGCCGTAAACGATGCGAATGCCAGCAAGGAACAACTGAAGGAAAGTCAGAGGCACAACGAGACGATGGAAGCCATCGCGTTAGGCAAAGGACTGTACTTGAAACCCTACAAGAAAGGACTGGGTCTTCATCTGAGGCCAAAAAACTTGAAGTGAAACCACCACGCCGAGCGCTGACCGATGCGGATCTGCTCAAATACGCCAAGATGATGAAGATTCCACACTTTCGCGGAGTCTTCATGCGGAACGCTATGCCGAAGGGCGGACCGTACAAGTACGAGTCGGCAATCGTCAATCTCGACGACGAAGATGGACCAGGAACACACTGGGTCGCGTACAAGAAGCTGAACGATCGAGTCGTTTATTTCAACAGTTTCGGCAATCTTCGACCGCCGCTAGATCTTATCGGATATCTCGGTGCTGGTATTGTAAAGTACAATTATGAGCGATATCAGGAGTACGATACTTTTGCGTGTGGACACTTGTGTCTAAAGTTCCTATGCGGACAATTAAATAGTAAAAACAAGTATCATCTATATAAGCTTGCTATGTAATTTCGCAAGGTCAGTCGAACGTTCGCAATCATGGAGGATTCATTCACGTTGACCTTATCAGGCACCTCCTCCATACTGGAAGCCGAATACTTTCCTCCTATCGAGCTTTCTCCGTACAAAAATTACGCTCTGGGGCTTATCGAGTTGCTGACCTTCAATTCGATTCCCAACGTGGACACGGATCACAACAAGCTCTACGTGGGGGATGAAGTCATCATTATACCCACTGGTAGCTACGAGATCGAAGATATCGAAAGCTACGTGCATAGCGCGTTGACGGACAAGAGTATCGTCATTTACATTAAACCTAACAATAATACATTGTGCAGCGAAATTAAATGCAACCGTGATGTCGACTTTCGAACCAACGATTCCATAGGTCGCTTGTTGGGCTTCACTCAACGCGTTCTGGAAGCTAATAAATTACACACGTCCGACGTACCGGTCGCCATTCTCAAGGTGAACGCCCTACGAGTCGAATGCAACGTCACGACTGGCGCTTACATCAACGAACGTAAAGTGCACACCATACACGAATTCTTTCCGGTCGTGCCACCCGGATACAAGATCATAGAGGTTCCGTCGCACGTCATTTATCTGCCGATCGCCACCAAGACGATAGATCACCTGCAGCTGCGTATAGTCGATCAAGACGGGGACCTGGTGAATTTTCAAGGAGAAGTCATAACGATCAGGCTACACGTCAGATCCATGCGATAATGGGTATCGTCTATAATAGAAAAATCGTCAATGGTTATAACAGTAGTCCGATATGCCAAAGAGGGATCAGTCGTCGACCGCTTCTCAAGACGTTAACACGTCAAAACGTCTTGTTTCTGGAAAATCTAGGATTCAAGGTCGCGAGAGGAAAATAAAGCGTTCGTTCTGTTGCATTCTTTTCATCTGCCGCGTACCATGGAGGAAGAAACGCTGAACATTCAGACACCGATCGTCTTCGACGAATCTATAGCACACTATGAAACGCATGCGCTTTAACCTTACGCCTCCTCAACGTTCAACAACAGCGACGAGATTCGAATCTCCGTTCAACATCAAGACCTATGCTTACTACCGAGCAAAAGTTCGCTGCACGTGTATGGAAAGCTGGTCAAGGAAGATGGGTCCACAGCGACTACGAGCACGACTCTGGTCAACAATGCCATTTGCCATCTCTTCGAGGAGATTCGCTACGAAATGAATGCTATAGAGATCGACCGGAGCAAGAACGTCGGCCTCACGAGTCTCATGAAGGGATATGTTTCCCTGAGTTCCGGTCAACGATCCCTGATGGAGAACGCTGGTTGGCTCGACGTCAGAGAACGGGAGACATTGACCAATGCTGACGGTTACTTCGACGTATCCGTACCGCTGAGTCTGATCCTGGGTTCCGCCGAAGATTATCGCAAGATCGTCGTTAACGCTAAACACGAGTTGATTCTGACGAGAGCAAAGAGCGATGTCAATGCAATAGTGCAAACTGCTGCGGAAGAATGCAAAGTTGTAATTCAAAAATTGTAATGACTGATACCGTACGTAAAGGTATCGGATCGACGAAAGATACAACTACTGAAATTCATCGAGAGGGATGCACCCATCTCCGTGAGCTTTCGTACCTGGGAACTGTACGAGTACCTTCTACTCCCTACCACTTCGAAACACGTGTGGACCGTCAAGACATCGACTCAGTTGGAAAAACCACGATACGTGATACTGGGTTTTCAGACGAGCAGAAAGAACAAGAAGAATAAGAACGCTAGTCACTTTGACCATTGCAACGTCAGAGACGTTAAGCTCTTTTTGAACTCGCAATGTTATCCCTACGGAAATCTGAATCTCCACATTGCTCATAATCAGTTTGCTCTGCTGTACGAGATGTATGTAAACTTTCAAGCTACGTACTACGGCAAGGATCCCGAGCCTTTGCTGAAGAAGAATGAATTTCTCGCGTACGCTCCATTGATCGTCATCGACTACTCCAAACAAAACGAGTCCCTCAAACTCGGACCTGTCGATATTCGTCTGGAATTCGAGGCGCAAGACAATTTCCCTGCCGAAACATCGGCATTCTGTCTGATCCTGCACGATCGCATAGTCGAATATAATCCGATCAGTGGTGGGGTGAAAAAATTGGTATAAAGACGCTGCAATCGTCTCTCCCTGCGCAGTTCATAAAAAATGGAATTCATCGTGGACGTACAAGGTTTCAAGAAACCCTCGAACGAGTTTGTCCTGAAGGAGCTATCCGTGATTAGAGTCGACAGCAATTTCTCCGAGCCTGCAACGTTCCTGTTTCAACCACCTTGTCCATGGAAGCATCTACCGGCTAAATACAAAAGTATAAATTTGTGGTTGGAGCGCAATTTTCACGGAATCTCTTGGACCTCCGGTGATGTACCTTACAATCACGCTAAGAAAATTCTTCGAATTATTCTGCAAGATGCCTCCAGGGTCTATGTAAAAGGATTGGAGAAGAAAGTTTGGTTGGGAGCTTTCATTGAACGAAGCGAACACATTGTGGATCTAGGAGATGTGGGATGCCCTTCCTTGCAAAGCCTGCGCAAGAACTTACTCACCCGCTGTTCGCATCATCATGCTCCCCATTTCCAATGTTCGATGGAAAACGTTAAATTGTTAAGGAATTGGTTGTCGGAATGTATTTTTGATTATGAATAAAGACATAAGATATAATAACAAGTTGTATATTTATTTTACACGTATACATAGTAGTATTAAGAGTACGATTACAAACATTGAAATTCAATCTGATTGTACTGCCCACCGAGATAGCGTATGAGCAGTCGATCTTCGTCGGCAGCACGCACCATGTTTTGAAACAAACTATCATCGTCTTTCAAGGCTTTTGACACCCTCGATGGTAGAAACGTCGAGAAGCTATTCTCAATGTCGACAATTAATCTTGTTCCGTATTTCGTTTCAATTTTCCGAATACAACTAATTTTGTAATCCTTTTGAATCTCTAATTCTGCCAACTTTTTCGTTGGTAGAAATGCGTCCAAACGGGCCACTTTGTTAATTGCCGAGAAGTCCATTGCCTTCAATTAATTTTGAATTTATTATGGCCTCTTTCAGCTTCGATCAACTGTATTCAAACTTTGAGCTCACGTTGTTTACTCTTATTCGACATCGGTCGAATTGTTACAGCAGACTAACGAAGGCACGTTCAGCTCATCCTTTTATAGGAAACTCTTAAGGGCTAAAACAGGGGGGTGGAGGGGTTACGCAAATTTCTAGGAATCGAATCGCCTACAGAGATTCCTGGAATCGACGTTAAGGTCGATGCATCTTCTTCCTGGAATTGTTTTGCATCGGTTCGAGCGATGAGACACCTACCCGAATTGCGAAATCAAGAACGCATTTTCTAGAATATTCAGTTACAGTAATCAATAACATTTTGAATTCGACTACATGAACCTGTATTCTTGTCATTGAAACCCTGCAAATTTCAAGGAATCGAATCGACGTCAAGGTCGATACATCTTCCGGAATATTCCTCAGCTCTCCACCGACGATGACGACGACGAAGTTGCGTCGCGCGCGCTTACGTGTAATCTGACACCTCGGGGGGATGGGGAACTGCATTCTCGACGCGCTACTCTGCGAAATAACGTTCGGTATTACGCATTCGAACTACCGATACATAGATAATTCTATAATGACTTTGAACTCGCCGGTGGTCTCGCACGATGCTGGGGGATGGGGAATTCGCGAAGCTTCTCAGTGGGATGAGGAGGCTGACGAATCGGGGGATGGGAGATTCTCGAAGCCTCTCAGTGGGATGAGGAGGCTGACGCGCGACCACTGCGAGATAACGTTCTAGGCTGAGTCGCCTGCCGTCCGAAACCTGCATGGTATCGTTTTTCCTGGAATCAACCTCGACGCAAAAGTCGCTTTTCGGCACTGCGCTCAAAGGGGACGCCGTTCGTCTCTCTCTCTGATTCACCGATGCTACGCACTAAGGTTCAAGGTTAGGGCCAAAAGTTCTGGAAAGTTCCTGCAGGACTGCATCAGCGATGCTGCGCAATTCTGCGAGATAACGTTCGAGGTCAAACGGGCTGAGGGCTGACGTCTGAAACCTGCACGAACGTGCACGGAAGCTTCTGGAAGGCTTTCCGGGGTGGGGGGCAAGGGGCTGCCTCAAAACGTCGCGCGAGAGGACCGCCGGCTCTGGGAGCGATCCTTCCCGACTTAGCACGGACACGAACCGTCGAAGCTTCCAGAATGTTCTAGAATGTTCTAGAAGGTTCTCGATCGTGCGTAATTCCCAGAATCGAGCGCAAAATTCTTGGAATGTGACGTAAAATTCCCGGAATCGAACAAAAATTCTTGGAATCGAGGGTCCTGATGACGTCACTTCCAGAAATCCTAGAGCTCACGACGGCAACTTAGCACGGACACCCACCTTCGAAGGCTCTGGAGTGTCGGTATATGTCGGTTACAGGTCTCCTGGTCCAGAACTCCCCAACTTATACTACTGGCGTAATAAAAGATTTCCTGACCACGGATTATTGATGAAACACATCAGTCAATATTTGGCCCGTATGGCTTATATAGTCCGTGAATTTATCTTCTTCCAAACCCTCCTCCGGCTGTTCTATGATTAACGTGACTGCAGCTCCAAGTGCTGCTATGGCTGTACCCACGCAATTCTGTGTATCTATGAAATGCTGGTCTCTTTTTTTTGGCAAAATTTCTGTCATTAATGGCACAATCTCTAAGTTGAATTTGGGAGCTTCAAGATACAAATCTCCCTTGCGGTTGTATGACTCCAGGATCTCTTTCTTGTTCTTTTCTGGTAAGCCTTTATTTTTCCATTTTAGCCATATATTCATCAGTTCTGGGTGATATTTCACCATTTTAAATTTGCAACCATTTGTATCAACGCCCAGTGGCTTAAGAATCTGATCACTCTGTTCAGAAACAATTTCTACGTCGTCCTCCTCCTTTCCTCAGTATCTCAGTATCTTTTTCTTCATCTGAAGCTGCCAAATACATACAGTACAAATTATTAGGGTACACTTGTGTAATCTGTGGATCTTGCACTCTTATTGAGCTATGCACACAGATACCTTATTTTTACATCGTATGGATATGAAAATACCATGTAGGTCACTCAGTTTTCGTGTGGAAAAAAGAGGTTGTAAAAAACGTAGCCTGGTTTTATTGACTTTACCTTTTTTGATTTCCAGAGAATTTTCCACCTGGGGGGGGGGGGGCTTCAGTGCATCCTGTGCTTGTTGCAAATTCACCAAGCCCGAGATAGCCTTTGTGAGGTTATCTATCTGTTTCTGTAATTCCTGCAACTTATCCTTTTTACTCTTCTTGGATTGATCACCTTCTCTGGATCTAGATCGTGACTGCTTCTTCGCCATTTTATCGTAAATTTGAACCCCTTTTTTTTATGCAATACTTACAGTAAAAAATCTAAAACTTATACATATGCAAAACGTGGTGATGTTTCGGCACAACGAAACAATATGAGGGTAGAGGGCGCCGTGAGAGCAACGAGAGGGCACATGAGCACCAAATTTCAAAGTTATTAGGCGCTAAACGTTGTGGTGTTAAGCATGACAAGCATGACTACAATATTATCATCGAGAACGAGACATGTAGTATAATTGGAAGATCAAACGAGCCCGCCGAATGCGGGCGAAGTTGGATCGAAATTATATGAAGTTTTATATGAAGAAATTATATGTAATATATATTACAATATCCTTAAGAAATAACTAGAATTCTCATTGTCACATTTAATTAATTTTTCAGCTAAAATTTTGACATATGGTATTTATTACGATATTGAATTTCCCTCTTCAACAACTCCGTAAAACTTTGACTTTGGCTAGTCCTTCACTATCAAAATAATTCTAACGTTTTCTTATAACTTTAATTTAAATGTTCGGTCTCATGGCCGTCTTCCTTTCTTCATGTTTATTTGTCTTCATCTTGTACTGGTATGGTGGTTCCATTCCAGATCACTGAAAAGGTAAAATTTTGTGTATTCAATTAACTCTCTCTAATCCATTTAGAACATACAGGTTAGTTAAATATATGACACTTATCTTTATCTTTGAAATCAATAGGTATTTTAGAAGCAGAATCTTCCTTTTCTCATCCACTAATGACTATGTCCTCCGTTTCACGCTTCTCATTTGACCTGCGTTAATTTAGTTTCTGTAAGTATATTCTAAGTCAATCCACCTTACGATTCTTTCTTGTATCATGTTTGTACAACTTGTTCATGTACCATTAATTTATTATATTCATTGTTAACTTTCGTTCTTACCTGTGTTTATTAATAAAGGCTTGAAGATGACCCGCACCATGGGTTGAAACGTTGCAATCAAATTATCTCTTATTATTAACAAGACTGCATATGGTCAACACCTTTCGACACCTAAACTGTAATTCATCATCCAGCCGACATTTCTACAAAAACAAATAGACTCTACTATCCAAATTTTTCCCTCGTAATTTCCTCCATTAAATTTTAATGCTAAAAACTTTTGTCTTTCTAGTAGTTTGCAATGCATAAAACCATAGGCTACTGCTGGGCAAGCTGGTGCCAATACGCCCAAAAGTTCTGCAAATTTTCTGATTTTGTATGATTCTCCGACCTTAAACTCATTAACAAGCCTTACTATTTGATCTTTCTTTTTATCAGTCAAATTCAGAGAAAAGTTCATCGAGTCAATGACAAAGCCCAAGTATTTACATTTCTGTTGAGCATTTAGCGAACTTTTTTCATAGTTTATAATGAAACCTAACTCTTTCAAAAGTTTGGTCGCTTTTTTCATATTTCTCTCGCATGCCGCTTTTGACCTATGGATGAAAAGAAAATCGTCTAGATACAATACCAGTAATACTCCCTGGAGTCTCAGTTCATTAACAATCGGTTTCATTATCTTTGTGAATATGTATGGACTAGTGCATAGACCGAAGGGCAAACATGAGAATTGAAACATCTTTCCTCTGAATTTGAATCTTAAAAACTTCCTGTGACCCTCATAAATGGGCACCACAAAATATGCATCCTTGAGGTCTAAGGTGCCTAAAAAATCCCCTCGAGAAACCAAACTTAGTGCGGTTCTGATATCTTCTAATTTGAAGTGTGGAGGATTTATAAACTTATTCAATTCTTTTAGGTTAAAAATGAATCGATATGAACCATCGGCTTTTGGAAACAGAAAATAGGAAGAAATAAACTGTCCTTCACACTCTTCACATTCCTCAATAGCACCTTTTTTGAGAAGTTCAGTAATTTCTAATTGAAATATACATTCTTCTTCGGCAGAAAATTTGTTCTCCTCGGGAATTTTATCTTGAAAAGGTGTTATTATGAATGGAATCTTGTACCCATTTATGTAACTTAAAATATATCTGTCGGTTGTAATATTTGCCCATCTGCTTGCAAAGTAGCGGAGACGTCCCGATGGTTTAGGTACCTGAGTCACTTCTTCGACGATGACTGGGTCGTCGCCTGAGTCGTCGCCTTCGACGAATTCTGAGGGTTTCTGTAGGATCGTGGCTTGAACTTCAGCTGACGATGACGTTGTTGTTGACCCACCTGTCGATAGTTCACAGGTGGAAACTTCGCGTTTCCCTAATCCCGTGTTTTCCCAGTAAATTTTTGTGGAGCTTTCTCCTTAATAATGGCACAGGCTTTTTCAATTTCTTTAATGTCTTTGACTTTATCCTTGAGATTCTCTCCGTAAAGCCATTCATTCGAAATCATCGTCTCCACAACAGGTTTGATACTTTTGTTCAAATGTGGTGTAATGAACGACTTCCTTGCAACTGATTGTTGGTGGAAAACATCAGCCAAGATCTGGCTTGCCTGGCTTATATAGTCCGTAAAGAGATCCTCCTCCAAACCTTCTTCCGAAGGATCTAGTAGCATGGAGACTGCTGCCCCAAGTGCCGCTATAGCCGTGTCAACACAATTTTGTGTATTCAAGAAATGGCCGTGTCTTTTCTTGGCGATATCAGTCAAAAGTGGAATTATTTCCAGGTTCAACTTAGGAGCTTCTGTATAAAAATCTCCTTTCCTATCGTAGGCTTCCAAGATCTCTTTCCTATTCTTCTCCGGAAGGCATTCATTTTTCCATTTGAGCCATGTGTTCTTAAGTTCAGGGTGGTATTTGACCTCTTTGAACTTACACTCACTGGGATCTATTCCCAAGACCTTCAAAACGCTGTCGTTTTGTGTTTCTTGTTCGGAAAAATTTTCCACTTCCTTCTCTTTATGCTCGTCTTCGGTCTCCACATTTGAGACGCTCGGGTTGTTCTCTTTATCATCTAGAGAAAGAGAGACAGAAGGGAAGTATTAGCGGGTAGCACTTATTGCGCAGATAGTGAGGTTCTGTCCATGTGGGACTTAGCACTATACCCGAATTACGTCGTATGGACTTAGACAAACCGTGTGGGTTTTGTCTCTCAACTTTCGTATGGAAAGAAGAGGTTTTTTTTTTCTTTTTTTTTTTAATATTATTATTCTATTACTCACCAAATATCTCCCTGTTGCTACATGTCTGCAGCGGGTCTGTCGCAACTCTCTGTGCATTCACCAATGTTTCCACTACCTTTGTTAGGTTATGTATTTGGGTCTGCAAATCACCGTACTTATCGTCTTTCCTATGTTTAGAACGATGGCTCTCCCGTGATCGGGATCTTGATCGCTTCTTGTGTTTCCGATGTTCCATCTTCCAAATATACGATAAATATCGAATGTTCGATGCTAAAGATTCGCGCAACGTTCTTGACGCTTCGGCACAACGAAACATAATATGAGGCTAACGGACTCGCATCAGGGGGTCGATTGTGTAACTCCGGTGAGATTGCTCACTTCTCGCATCTTCATCTCACGTGAGATGATTCGCTCGATGTGTAAGCGTCGAGTGAAAATCCGACATCACTAGATTAAAAAATCTAGGGTAGGTGGTAAATTTAAACCAAACTTACAGTTTTCTTGGGTTTCCCGTGACATTCATTCTTCAACGATCGTGATTAACAGTTCTTAATATACAACGTGCAAAATTATAATGAACGTCACCAAATTTCTCTAACGACTAATTTGATAACTTTCTAACTATAGTCGTTCATTATTATTTTTAAATTATATTATATTTATTATATGTAAAAGAAACAAATGTGGGATGGATACAAATAAGATTTCGCCTTGATAGTCGCAGATCTAAAATTCATTTATTATTTATTTTCTATAAAATCAATGATATATCTAAATTTCAAAGACAGAAGGGGGTCAAAACTTACAACTAAAACATTCATTGAATGGTATAGTTTCCGATTAATAAATAAATGTTCTCGTTCTGCTTCTGGTGGAAAAATAGCCACGTGAGACCCATCAATGGCGCCAATAACGCAGGGGAATTCCGTTCTGACGAAAAATCTGAGAACAAGTACATCAATATGCAAACAAATGTTACAAGAACAATATGCATGTTGCATAATACAAATCATTTAAGAAATTTTCGAAAAATTACTCTTCTTTAAAGTTCTGAATTTTCTCCACAGTCACAGGGAAACGAATCCAATTTTTCATTATTCCATTTATTGCATGGATAGCTGCATGTAGAGATGTGCGAATTGAAGTTTGCGAGATGCACGTCAAAAAATCTTGGCTGAATTTTCTTTAATATGATCCGGATGCTAAAAAATTTATAGATGCAAGTATCTGAAAGAAAATAACAGTTTTTACATGGTATCGATGTTTGGAAGGAAAATATTAAAAATGTAAAAATGTTGAAAATGTTTGTAGGGAAGGGAAAAAATTATTTATTTAGTTGGGCAAAGATGTATTAGTAAAAGGGATAATTTACTCTAAACAAATCATAAAATAATATGTACCTGTAACTCAATAGGGATGGCTGTACTTCTTCTTTTAACTGGCATCAACGACCTTAATTCTTCAAGAGCGCTCGGCAAGCTTCTCTCGATAAGCTACGAAATATTGAAAAATAAAACATATTTATAAGGGAGGTTATCCTTCTTACTTAGAATAAAACTGTCGAAAATATCACCGATAGATAATAATAAAGAAATCGCAATAGCTGCTGCCATGATGCGACACGCAGTTCAACTTTGAAGGTTAACTTTGTATATACGACCGATGTATGCGTAGTGTTACGATCCGACTCGGTGATCGTAGATCAACGAATTTATATTTGTTGTGAGTTCCAGGAAGTATTGGTGGGTTTCTTCAGTAAAGAAACCGTCGTTTAGGTTGTGCAAAGAGTATGTGTATTTCACGAGAGAAAGGTGTCGTGTACAATGTCCAGACTACTACTACTGATTTTTAGGAAAGGTTCGTCTTTTTATATAAATGGGAGTGGTGTAAGGTAGGAGTTGAAAAACGGGAAGACCTAGTTTAGGAGTAACGGGACTTCAAAGTGGAAATTGGCAAAGGTATGGGTTTTTAAGGGTTTTAGGAATAAAGGGTATGACGTAGAGGGTGTTAGAAAAATATGAATAGAATGTTTTAGTAGGGTTAAGGAATTAACGGTAACGAAGCGGTATGTAGGGAATAACGGGGTGCGGAGTTTTATGAAGGATGGGGATTAACGGTGTTTGGGAAAAACTATGATAATTAGTACACGGAACGTGACAGTAGCCGCATTACTCGCTATTTCCTTCTTTATTCTCTCTATCTCTCTCGTACTTCAACATTCGACACGGAATTTCTTGTCGAACAAACTCACGCGAGAAATCTCACATTTTCACCATAGTGAATTTTACACAATCGCATGAGTCGCTCACTTTTCGTATTTTCACTACATTTGAGTTACACAATCGACCCCCAGAGGTAAGGTGGCGCGGGAGGGCGCCACTTTTCAAATAACTATGCGCTAAGACGTTGTGATGTTAGGCATGACAAGCATGACTACAATACTATCATCGAGAACGAGACACACAATATAATCAAGAATTTTCACGTGTTTATGATTGCGCGAACCCTCTTCAATCCTGCCGCAGGCTCCACTCTAGAGGAAAGAGATATACTTATTCCCAGCGGAAAAATATTTTTCCTAACAGCGTGCGCAAAATTCGATTTTGCGCACGGGTTTGCGTGCGCAAAGTGCCTCATTCCCGCAATGTCAAACGCAAAATTCAATTATTTCGCATCGTTTCGCTTCGCTTCGTTACCCTGGTAACGTAACAAAAATATTTGCCGCTCGTTGCTTAAGTTGCTCATTGAATCGTCAACGAGTGATAAAAATGATCAAAACTAAATATAACCATCTAAAATTCAACTTCAGATCATTTGCCTCTTATTACCCTTGTGATCAAACTTTGCGCAAATTTTTTTTATCCAAATAATTAATTTATTTTTATTTATTCGCCCCCCCCCCCCCACCCCCACCAGGGGCGTCGCCCCTGGACCCCCCTATATGTATGTTGTGTGCATTGATTTTGACGTACTTAATAATTATTACAAACGAGTTAACGATGGTGTCGAATTTTACGCAGCTTGTTAGGAAAAATAGTATACGATACACGTGCGCATAGGTGTCTCCCGCACTCGTCTCTTTTGTCACCCTCGCTACGCTCTGGCGACAAACCCGACTCGTGCGGGAATCACCTACTTTGCGCACTTGTATCGTAATGTACTATTTAATGAATTTCTTTTGGGCAATATGACGCAATATAAAAGGGCTTGGTATTATCGTATGTAACGCGGCGAACATTTATTACCTATTAAAATAGGACTCCTCTTACAATTAATCTAACCTCGATTTGGATTTGTGATGCCATCTGTCTATTGAGTTTTCATTTTCCCTTAGTCCAGAATTTGATCTCGCGTATAACGACAATACGTAACTATGAACCTACACTCTGTTCTGTTGGGATTAACATTGTTGACTTAACAAGACATCAGCATCGTTATAAAAATAGCATTCTTATTTCTGTCAATACTCTCTATATTGCTTATTACAAAAATATTTCCTATGATAGTGTGCATGATCACACCATCACAGGCTACACAACATTACCCCTCTTAGGTGATTCAGTGCCGGTCGGCAGCAACAATGTAGGAAAGTACAGGGAAATATGTTTACACTCAATAATTTATAACAAATTTATTTGAACTAAAACAGATTTCTGGCTGACAATCGTATTATCATAGATTCTACATGCAACCTTGGATTCACGAGATCATGCTCAACATCTCATATTGTTTAACTAACGTAGTAAAAACTAAATTAAAAAATTCCAAGATTTTTTTTATTAAGAAATTATCGTATTCATATTTGGTGAAAAAGCAGTGTTTTATAAAAAAATTATCTACTTTCACCAGCTAAAAGCTGAGATATTTCAGAAAAAAATATAGCTATTTTAACATATGAAGTATATTTAAATAGTGAAATTTTTACTATTTTACGATGTGCCACATCATACTGAACGACGTATTTTTATGGCAAATATTAATCTTTATTTTAATTAACGCAGTAGCTACCTCAAGCAGAACGTGTATTATTACAGTTTCAATTTATTTGCGTTTCGGGAATTATAAATCTTCATTTATTGATGTGGATTATTGGATTTTGTTCTGAAAACAGATGAATGTTAATTATTGTTAGTAATTTGTTTGGATTTGTATGCACTGAGTCGATTTAAATTATGGATTAGTGGATTTGTTTTTGTTTTATTGAAAATTGTTTATTTTCGTTTATTTCTAATAAGTATCATGGGATGTGCACCGAGTGGAACATCTTACAAGGGCGGTGGACTTAGATTGATGGCAACGAAAATTACTTTTACGAAAGATCAGTTGGATAATCTTAATGCGTATTTTTTGAAAAATATAGAAGAGGAACATTGTAGAGGTAAGTTTATTTTTGCTAAAAAAATTCCCATACCGGGAATCGAACCCGAGCCTCCTGGGTGAAAGCCAGGTATCCTAGCCACTAGACCATATGGGACTTCTGATAATCTTTATTTGAATAATCAACATACCTTTTAATATTAACGTTAATTGTTAAATAGGACAACGATAAAAATAAAAATAACAAAGATTTTTATTTTAGCAGAAATAACAGAAATTGAGGGAATAGTGGAAAGATTGGTTCAAAGATTAATTGTGGCTGTTGGTAACCTTGACTCCAGATTCTCCAGTATGTTTTTGGTATCGCTAAATGAACGACGCAGAATAAAGGTAAATCAAAATATATTTTTTATTGCAAATTAACACTGTTAAAAAAAGGATAATTAATACCTGAAAAAACAACAGCAATTAAGATTCGAGTATTTAGTACGTCTGGACGCACTATCAACTCCCACTGTACTTCAAGATAATGAATCGGCAGTGAATATCGAAGAAGATACGTCTATGCCAGGATTCGCACGACTTAAGATAATAGGATCAGGAGCAGAATCCTGGAGTGAATTTCTAGGTCCCGCAGGTAGGATCAGAAGGGATCTGCTCAAGAATAGACTGACAAATCTTTTGGCAGCCTCTATAAAACCAGGTAATCAAACGAATTAGATAGAAAAAAATTTAGGTAAAGAATATATAAATCAATTCAATTTCAGAAACCATAAAAGAGATCGATGACAGAACGTGCTTCACACCTGGACAAGTGGTAGATCCTGAGATCCTTGACAATATTCTGAAGCAACCGGATCACTGCCGGATTTTCTTTGGGCCTGGTAAAAATATATATTGACACCTAACTTCATCTATAAACCGACCGAAGTAGCTCACGTTAGTATTAATAAAGGGAGCTGCGTAAATTGGTCTTTGTATTACGTCTACCGGAAAGTTCTGTCCGTTTCTATGAGAACAATTTTCGACACGTAAGCACGTGTTTATTTGGGGCATGTTCGGCTCGCTATTTGTATCGCTTAATGTATACATACTGGCGTAGCAAATTAACTAAAAGAAAGTTGATTCACGTTAGTCTTAAGTCTGAAGCGATAGTGTACCCATGTCTACTGATAAAGTTCATTTACGCCACTGTATTTTATACGAATTTGAACAAGGAACAAATGCTACAGAAGTATGTAGAAATTTATTGAAAGTGTTTGGTGTAGGTACAGTTTCTGATAAGATATGCAGAACATGGTTCGAAAAATTTGAAACAGGTGATTTCGACCTTTCTGATAAGCCACGTTCTGGGCGAGCATCTTTGATCGACGACGATGTTGTTAAGTCCATGTCGGATCTTTTTCTGATAACATCGGAGATCGCAGAAATGCTGGCTTTCAATTCGATTTCCAACGTGGACACTGATTACAAGAAGCTCTACGTGGGGGATGAAGTTATCACTATACCTACTGGTAGCTACGAGATCGAGGATTTCGAAAACTACGTGCACGTATATGGAAAGCTGGTCAAGGAAGATGGGTCCATAGCGACTGCGAGCACAACTCTGGTCAAAAATGCCATTTGCCATCTCGTCGAGGAGATTCGCTATGAAATGAATGTTATAGAGATCAACCGGAACAAGAACGTCGGTCTCACGAGTCTCATGAAGGGATATGCTTCCCTAAGTCCCGGTCAACGATCCTTGATGGAGAACGCCGGTTAGCTCGACGTCAGAGAGCGGGAGAAATTGACCAATGCAAACGGTTACTTCGACGTATCCATTCCGCTGAGTCTGATACTGGGTTTCGCCGAAGATTATCGCAAGATCGTCGTTAACGGTAAACACGAGTTGATTCTGACGAGAGCAAAGAGCGATGTCAATACAATAGTACAAACTGCTCCGGAAGAATGCAAAGTCGTAATTCAAACATTGGAATGGCTGATACCGTACGTAAGGGTGTCTGATCGATAAAAGATACAACTGCTGAGATTCTTCGAAGGGGTTTGCACCCATCTCCGTGAGCTTTCGTACCTGGGAGCTGTACGAGTACCTTCTACTCCCTACCACTTCGAAACACGTGTGGACTGTCAAGACGTCTACTCATTCGGAAAAACCACAATACGTGATACTGGGTTTTCAGACGAACAGAAAGAACAAGAAAAATAAGAACGCAACTAATTTTGGCCACTGCAACGTCAGAGACGTTAAGCTCTTTTTGAATTCGCAATGTTATCCCTACGGAAATCTGAATCTTGACATTGATCATAATCAGTTTGCTCTGCTGTACGAGATGTATGCAAACTTTCAAGCTACGTACTATGGCAAGGATCCTGAGCCTTTGCTGAAGAAGAATGAATTTCTCGAGTACGCTCCATTGATTGTTATCGATTGCTCCAAACAAAACGAGTACCTCAAACTTGGACCTGTTGATATTCGTCTGGAATTCGAGGCGCTAGACAATTTCCCTGCCGCTACATCGGCATTCTGCCTGATCCTGCACGATCGCATAGTCGAATACAACCCGATCAGTGGTGAGGTGCAAAAATTGGTACAAAGAGGCTGTAATCGTAGCCCCCTGTGCAGTTCATCAAAATGGAATTCATCGTGGAAGTACAAGGTTTCAAGAAACCCTCCAACCAGTTTGTTCTGAAGGAGCTATCCGTGATTGGAGTCGGCAGCAATTTCTACGAGCCTGCAACTATTCTCTTTCAGCCACGTTGTCCATGGAAGCATCTACCGGCTAAATACAAAAGTATAAATTTGTGGTTGGAGCGCAATTTTTATGGTATATCCTGGAGCGCTGGGGACGTTGCTGACAATCAAGCTAGAAACATCCTTCGAGTCATCTTGCAAAATGCATCTAAGATCTATGTAAAAGGGTTGGAGAAGAAAATTTGGTTGAGAGCTTTTATTGGACGATCCGAGTACATTGTGAATCTGAAAGATCTGGGATGCCCTTCGTTGTAAAAATTTCGCAAAAGCTCACTTACTCGATGTACAAATCATCATGCTCCACATTTTAATTGATCAACTGAAAATGTGAAATTGTTAAGGAACTGGTTGTCGGAATGTATATTTTTTGATTATGAATAAAGACATAAGGTATAATAAGGTGTATATTAATTTACCACGAATACATACATAGTAGTATTAAGAGCATACGTATGAACATTTACAAACATTGAAACTCAATCTTATTATCAAGAGACTCGGTCGAGTCTCGCGCCAAGTACACGCAACCGGCTGTACAGGGCACAGCTCGCCGAGACTCTTTACTTGAGTCAACTCTTATACCTGTGTTTGGACCGAAATATCTTATTAACCGCTATACATGAGAAAAAGTTATTGATACATTCACTATAGGAATTGAGGGTCCTGAATTGATTGCCACCACGTTCAATACGATTAGTATACGAGATCAGGGCGTATTGAGATGGCGAGCGAGATGATTTTATTTCAGTTCCGTCGTCGTCGTCGTCGTCGTCGTCGTCATCGTCGTCGTCGTAGTCGTCTTCGCACGTCCATCGCATTTTTTACACGACAGATGGTGCTGACTGCTGTGCCTTCTTTACCTATTTGTACTCTGTATGGTGTTAATAATTTACGAATACACAACACAATCAAATACACTTTATACGTGAAGCTAACGTTCATACCGAATTTCCAGTTAGTATAAGGGTGCTCTCACAACAGTATAGAATTATTAAGTTTTTAATAGCATTCATGTGCAGCGCGCGTATATGGGTGTATGTATATGTGTGCTTCGGCATAGTTCCTCGTATTTTATGTGACAGTTTGTCCAACTGTTCTGCTTCGTAGTTTTCTGTATCTAGATGGCAGACGTGGAAGTCTAGGGTGTCCAGGTATTCCGCTTCGTAGTTTCCTGTGTCCAAGGTGTTGGATGTGGAAGTCCAGGGTGTCCAGGTATTCCGCTCCGTAGTTTCCTGCATCTAGGCGTCAGACGTGGAAGTTCAGGGTGTTTAAGTGTTCCGCTCCGTGGTTTTCTGTATCTAGGTGTCGGATGTGGAAGTCCAGGTTGTCCAGGTATTCCGCATCGTAGTTTTCTGTATCTGGGTGTCGGATGTGGAAGTTCAGGGTGTCCAGGTATTTCGCTTCGTAGTTTTCTGTATCTAGATGTCGGATGTGGAAGTTCAGGGTGTTCAGGTGTTCCGCTCCGTAGTTTCTTGTATCTAGGTACTGGATGTAGAAGTCCAGGGTGTCTAGGTGTTCGGTTCCGTAGTTTTCTGTATCTAGGTGTAGGATGTGGAAGTTCAGGGTGTCCAGGTGTTCCGCTCCGTAGTTTCTTGGATCTAGGTGTCGGACGTAGAAGTCCAGAAAAGTGTGCAACAAGCGTTAGCGCTTTGCTCAAACTATAGTATTCTCTCTGATGTTCGCACGGCCTGAGGTACGTAAATAATCTAGCACACTCTCCTCTCTTATGTTTACCACACAGCTTCAACAAGCTGGACACGATTAACGACACTTATATGCATTGAAGATTACATTTTCTTTAAAAATTTGTATATGTCTTTATGCATTTCTAGAAAAAGGGACTTACAAATTAAACTTATATGCCATTAAACGTTTACGACAACGCAATATATTTTGCTGATTAGCAACATCATAATGCATTTACATTTCATACCTGTGAGAACACTGATTTCAGTGCTTAGAGCTTCTATGTCCCGTTGAGGAACAAAAACTTGTGATATCTCCCAAAAAACACTTACGTGTAAAAAACTACGCCAAGTACAGGAGTGCTGTGTATTCCTCTAATAAAAAGAATTGATATCAGATTATTGAGGCCAAGTACATAAGTCACTACATGTTTGCGTATTATATGATCTAGCACTGGCCCATCATTTTAATTGTATTTTCAAAATTTCCTATAACGTTTTCACTACTCTTTTACTTTACCACTGTTTCTCATAGTTGATTATGATTTAATGGTTATTTAATAATTAATAAAACTTTAGCTGATTCCCTATCGAGTACTACTTTGCGGGTCCGTGCCAGGAATTCCAGAGTACTTACTTTGAAGGTACTAATAGTATCCTAAAGCTATATGTTTGTTATTAAGCTTTTATATTTGTTAATAAGCTCTATATAGAAAGTTGACATTGGTTTTGAGTTTAATGACTGACATAATGAACGTAAATTTATATCAAGAAATGCACGGACCCGCCAAGTAGTACTCGATAAGTAATCAGCTAAAGTTTTATTAATTATTAAATAACCATTAAATCATAATCAACTATGAGAAACAGTGGTAAAGTAAAAGAGTAGTGAAAACGTTATAGGAAATTTTGAAAATACAATTAAAATGAATGGGCCAGTGCTAGATCATATAATACGCAAACATGTAGTGACTTATCTACTTGGCCTCAATAATCTGATATCAATACTTTTTATTAGAGGAATACACAGCACTCCTGTACTTGGCGTAGTTTTTTACACGTAAGTGTTTTTTGGGAGTAAATTTAATCTGTAAGTCCGTTTTTCCAGAAATGCATAAAGACATATACAAATTTTTAAAGAAAATGTAATCTTCTATGCATATAAGCGTCGTTAATGGTGTGGTAAAGCCGTGTGGTAAACGGAAGAGAGGAGAGTGTGCTGTATTATTTACGTACATCAGGCCGTGCGAACATCAGAGAGGATACTATAGTTTGAGCGAAGCGCCAAAGCTTGTTGCACACTTTTCTGGACTTCTACGTCGGACACCTAGATACAAGAAACTACGGAGCGGAATACCTGGACACCCTGGACTTCCACATCTGACACCTAGATACAGGAAACTACGGAGCGGAATACCTGGACACCCTGAACTTCCACATCTGACACCTAGATACAGGAAACTACGGAGCGGAATTCCTGGACACCCTGGACTTCCACATCCGACACCTAGATACAGAAAACTACGGAGCGGAATACCTGGACACCCTGAACTTCCACATCCGACACCTGGACACAGGAAACTACGGAGCTGAATACCTGGACACCCTGGACTTCCACATCCAATACCTAGATACAAGAAACTACGAAGCGGAATACCTGGACACCCTGGACTTCCACATCCAGTACCTAGATACAAGGAACTATGGAGCGGAACACCTGGACACTCTGAACTTCCACATCCGACACCTGGACACAGGAAACTACGGAGCTGAATACTTGGACACCCTGGACTTCCACATCCGACACCTAGATACAGAAAACTACGAAGCCGAATACCTGGACACCCTGGACTCCCACATCCGACACCTAGATACAGAAAACTACGGAGCGGAATACCTGGAGACCCTGAACTTCCACATCTGACACCTAGATACAGGAAACTACGGAGCGGAATTCCTGGACACCCTGGACTTCCACATTCACTACCTAGATACAAGAAACTACGGAGCGGAACACCTGGACACCCTGAACTTCCACATCCGACACCTGGACACAGGAAACTACGGAGCTGAATACCTGGACACCCTGGACTTCCACATCCAATACCTAGATACAAGAAACTACGAAGCGGAATACCTGGACACCCTGGACTTCCACATCCAGTACCTAGATACAAGGAACTATGGAGCGGAACACCTGGACATCCTGAACTTCCACATCCGACACCTGGACACAGGAAACTACGGAGCTGAATACTTGGACACCCTGGACTTCCACATCCGACACCTAGATACAGAAAACTACGAAGCCGAATACCTGGACACCCTGGACTCCCACATCCAGTACCTAGATACAGGAAACTACGGAGCGGAACATCTGGACACCCTGCACTTCCACGTCCGACACCTAGATACAGAAAACTACGAAGCGGAACACCTGGACAAACTGTCACCTACAATACGAGGAACTATGCTGAAGCACACATTTACATACACCCATATCCGCTCGCTGCACATGAATGCTATTAAAAACTGAATAATTCTATACTGTTGTGAAAGCACCCTTACACTCCACTGGAAATTCGGTATGAATGGTAGCTTCACGTATAAAGTGTATTTGATTGTGTTGTGTATTCGTAAATTACTGACACCATTCAGAGTACAAATATGTAAAGAAGACACAGCAGTCAGCGCCATCTGTTGAGTAGAAAATGCGATGGATGTGCGAAGACGACGACGACGACGACGACGACGGACCTGAAATAAAATCATCTCGCTCGCCATGTGAATACGTCTTGATCCTGTACACTAATCGTATTGAATTTGGTGGCAAGCAATTCAGAACCGTTGATTCCTAGAGTGAATGTATCAATACATTTTTCTCACATATAGCCGTTCATAAGATATTTGAGTCGAAACACAGGTACAAGAGATGCTTCGAGTAAAGAGTCTCGGCGGGCCGTGCCCCGTACGGCGGGTTGCCTGTACTTGGCGCGAGACTCGACCGAGTCTCTTGATTAGACAATAGTCTCCAAAATCAGATATAATAAGATATAATGAGGTGTACTGCGATCTACGGCGCTTAGCATAGAGTAGCACGGCAGCTATCGCGCGGTAGACGGCGTGCGCGTGAGATTCGAGCTTGGCGAGTTTGTTGGCGCGGGCGTAGCGTGTATTCGCGGGGAGCGGTGAGGCTCGTGACGCGCTCGCGGCACAGGGCCGTCCCTAGTAATTCGATTTTAGAATAATTTTTGGAGACTAAACCGATTACTCGGATATTTTCATAAACGCCGCTAAATAAATAGGACTGATCACGAGCGCCCAAAAAGAACACACAAATAAATAGGAATCACGAACAAAGAGTCCGGCGCAGTCGCTACTTCAATTCTCTAGATTTTTTACAGCGTTTTACGCGAATAGAAAAGAGTCTATCGCGGCACCCGGAGATTCGAAAAGTAACAGCAAAGCACGCGACAAATACAAAATACAGAATAAATAACACCAAGAAATCACCTAAATAGCGAGAGCATAGAATATTATGATTACAACTAAAAGCATCCTATAGTTGCCTGTTTAAACCCTTTTTGATATGATCAATTTATTTTGGAATACTAATTGTGGCTAGTGATTGGCCGTGTTCAGAAGGAACGGCAAAAATGGCCGGCGAAAACACACGCGGTCGCCGCGAGGGCCGAGCGTGAACCTCGAGAACAAAGGATTTCTACGTTTCTATTAGGCCAGAGGGGCGCTCAATATTCAGCCATTAAATAATTCGGAAAATCTATAAGTAATGTACAGCAACTAGAAGATGCGAGACACCAACAAATTACAATATTATGAAATATCGCCTAAAAGCGCGACGCTACGGAGAGATTTTACTATAGAAGAAAGCTTAATTTAGAGACCGATTCCAGTATAGAACTTACTTTAGGGCCTCATGCGTCAAAAATCAAACAAACAGAAAATTATCGAAATATCACTAAATCGCAAAGCCCAGCACTATCGGCCTTTTTGCTAGCCCGATGCGGAAAGACATTCACATCGGGTCTCTCAAAATCGGAGAGGCGTCCGCTGAGGCAGAAGGCCTAAACGGTAATTTTTCGCTAACACCAAGAAATTATTTCGCCAATTTTATAAGGGTAGTCAAGGGTGTCACCGAATCTCGTAGCGGCAAAGTACGTATATCAAGGTCTCAAGAGCCAGAAGGGCTTCCTTCCTTCCTTCCTTCCTTCTAGATCTTTTCCGTTATCAGTTTTACTTTCTTTCTTCTTTTGCCTATGCTTACTACTTTTCCTACTCGACCACTCGCTAATAAGCTTCAAACGTAAGTGATGTACGATTTCAATTTCACTGAGCTCGAGACCTCTTGACCCCCACTATTTACATTATTTCGGCGCTGGCGGAACCGTGACAAAACTTATTTTAGGGCCTTGTTACGTATATCGACCTTCATTCCGGAACAGAAGAATAACGTAGCCGACAGAAAGCATAATTGTAAACTCAGCACGTTACCCAGTGCATTGCCCGTGCCACCTACCCAGCTGGTTAGCCGAGTGCATTCCTAACGTCCTAACCGTACCTAGAGCATCAGCAAAAATCGACTATATAAGCAGCCAAAATCATGGCAGAGACGCTCAGAAAATCATTCAGTTTCACGCGTAAAACATCGGACTGCACGTTGTCACTCGTGGCTCTAACCGTTAGAGTATTAGATTCAGTGTAATATTCGCAATCTGGCCTAGGTACGGATTCGTTATTACATACCCTAGGGAACAAGCTGGATCGGTTACCGGGCAAAATTGAGCTCCAAAGACTAGTCTTTCCAAGTAACGCATAGATTTGATAGATTTCTGTTCCACCAAATTTCTTTTCGCCTTAACCTCACACACAGTCAGGTTTTGTAATCCAATATCACAATATTTTTATCCCAGTATTTCTCATAATCGAAACACTGTACATGACATTTAATTGAAACTTCTATATTGATTGTAACAATATATCGCAAATTCATATTTTACTCGCGTTCTAAATATCTATTACCCATCCTCTAACATTTCAGAGAATATCTATCCATGTTGGAATAGCAAGGCGTGTTTCAACACCTTAAACGAGCAGCGAACCCACCATTGAGTGCATTCTTACCGCTCGGAATTCACTCAAATATTATTCACGTTACCTCCGGTCGTTCCTTTTCTTTCGGTTACTTCTAAATTTTTGTTATCAAATTTAAAGGCCTCGCTGGCCACTACGGCCTACGTAACAGCCTCATGCGTCATATCGAACTTCGAACCAGGGATGGGCATAATTTAATTTAAAAAAAAAAAAATAACGAGTGGACTTTCACTCGCTATCTTTTTGAGATTAAATAACGAATGGATTTCCATTCGTCATTTGTGTTAAGTTTAAATAACAAGTGGATTTTCACTCGTCATTTATTTCGAGCTCAAATAACGAGTGGAAATCCATTCGTCATTTATCTTAAGTTTAAATAACGAGTGGATTTTCACTCGTTATCTTTTTGAGATTAAATAACGAATGGATTTTCACTCGTTATCTTTTTGAGATTAAATAACGAATGGATTTTCACTCGTCATTTATTTCGAGCTCAAATAACGAGTGGAAATCCATTCGTCATTTGTGTTAAGTTTAAATAACGAGTGGATTTTCACTCGTTATCTTTTTGAGATTAAATAACGAATGGATTTTCACTCGTTATCTTTTTGAGATTAAATAACGAATGGATTTTCACTCGTCATTTATTTCGAGCTCAAATAACGAGTGGAAATCCATTCGTCATTTATCTTAAGTTTAAATAACGAGTGGATTTTTACTCGTTATCTTTTTGAGATTAAATAACGAATGGATTTTCACTCGTTATCTTTTTGAGATTAAATAACGAATGGATTTTCACTCGTTATCTTTTTGAGATTAAATAACGAATGGATTTTCACTTGTCATTTATTTCGAGCTCAAATAACGAGTGGAAATCCATTCGTCATTTGTGTTAAGTTTAAATAACGAGTGGATTTTCACTCGTTATCTTTTTGAGATTAAATAACGAGTGGATTTTCACTCGTCATTTATTTCGAGCTCAAATAACGAGTGGAAATCCATTCGTCATTTATCGCAAGTTTAAATAACGAGTGGATTTTCACTCGTTATCTTTTTGAGATTAAATAACGAATGGATTTTCACTCGTTATCTTTTTGAGATTAAATAACGAATGGATTTTCACTCGTCAGTTATTTCGAGCTCAAATAACGAGTGGAAATCCATTCGTCATTTATCTTAAGTTTAAATAACGAGTGGATTTTTACTCGTTATCTTTTTGAGATTAAATAACGAATGGATTTTCACTCGTTATCTTTTTGAGATTAAATAACGAATGGATTTTCACTCGTTATCTTTTTGAGATTAAAAAACGAATGGATTTTCACTTGTCATTTATTTCGAGCTCAAATAACGAGTGGAAATCCATTCGTCATTTATCTTAAGTTTAAATAACGAGTGGATTTTCACTCGTTATCTTTTTGAGATTAAATAACGAATGGATTTTCACTCGTTATCTTTTTGAGATTAAATAACGAATGGATTTTCACTCGTCATTTATTTCGAGCTCAAATAACGAGTGGAAATCCATTCGTCATTTGTGTTAAGTTTAAATAACGAGTGGATTTTCACTCGTTATCTTTTTGAGATTAAATAACGAATGGATTTTCACTCGTCATTTATTTCGAGCTCAAATAACGAGTGGAAATCCATTCGTCATTTATCTTAAGTTTAAATAACGAGTGGATTTTCACTCGTTATCTTTTTGAGATTAAATAACGAATGAATTTTCACTCGTTATCTGTTTGAGATTAAATAACGAATGGATTTTCACTCGTCATTTATTTCGAGGTCAAATAACGAGTGGAAATCCATTCGTCATTTATCTTAAGTTTAAATAACGAGTGGATTTTCACTCGTTATCTTTTTGAGATTAAATAACGAATGGATTTTCACTCGTTATCTTTTTGAGATTAAATAACGAATGGATTTTCACTCGTCATTTATTTCGAGCTCAAATAACGAGTGGAAATCCATTCGTCATTTGTGTTAAGTTTAAATAACGAGTGGATTTTCACTCGTCATCTTTTTGAGATTAAATAACGAGTGGATTTTCACTCGTTATCTTTTTGAGATTAAATAACGAGTGGATTTTCACTGGTCATTTATTTCGAGCTCAAATAACGAGTGGATTTTTACTCGTTATCTTTTTGAGATTAAATAACGAATGGATTTTCACTCGGCATTTATTTCGAGCTCAAATAACAAGTGGAAATCCATTCGTCATTTGTGTTAAGTTTAAATAACGAGTGGATTTTCACTCGTTATCATTTTGAGATTAAATAACGAATGGATTTTCACTCATCATTTATTTCGAGGTCAAATAACGAGTGAATTTCCACTCGCTATTTATTTCAGGTCCAAATAATGAGTGGTTTTTCACTCATTATTTTTTCAAGTTTGAATGACGAATTTTTTTTCAATCTTGATTTATTTTTTATTTAAATAACCAGTGGATTTTCACTCATTATCTTTTCAAGTATAAATAAAGAGTGGATTTTCACTCGGCATTTATTTCGAGTTTAATTAATAATTTTTTTCCACTCATACTTGAACTTAACGAGTGGATTTTCATTCTTGATTTATTATCAGCTTATTTAGAGTGGAAATTACGTATGTTGAGTGTATTGGCCGGTGTTTACCAGTGTGCTAATGTATGCGAGCGTTGACAAGTGTTGTGTGCGGATGTGTGCAAGTCGGTGTGCTGGTGTGTACGAGTGTGTGCGGGTGCGTGCCAAATAAATTACAGCCAAATTTTATTTATTTATAAAAGAATGTAGTATTTTACAGGACTTTGAAAATGGTATGAAGGTAAATTTCGCCGTCACTTGAAAATAGTATAACAATATTTTGGTATACTATTGCTTTTTCATTTGCCTTTTAAGGCAATTTACTTTCATTTCAATACTTACCATCGAGACGCTACCGCATTTGTTGATAGAACGATAAAGTAACAAATTAGGAAATGAAATAGATAAATAAATACAGCATGTATCACTTCAGATGAGATGGGAAATATATTTCATACGTGTATACATATATAACATAAACAGTTGTCAAATATTGAAATCGAATTTGATATAATATTGTGCATGTTATATTTTAGTCGTAACATTGTATTTTTATTTTCTCTTATAAATATACGCTATACATAAGAAATAACATCGTCTTTTCGTATTTTTATTTTCTCTTATAAATATACGCTATACATAAGAAATAACATCGTCTCATTGAAAATTCTTATAAATTCATGATATTAATACATTTTAAATACACAAATATACAAACAACAAACTCATTCATGTAAATACATCCACGAACTATATTATAATTTTAAACGTCGCAATTAATTATTTAGATTTATCCGTTTCCGATTCTTCATTTAATATACTCAATCTTCTCTTTAAATCTGTCTCTCATTATATATGTATATATACAGGGTGTCCCAGAACTACCTGACCAACGGGGTATAGCGGTGTTCGGGAGGCACCACTGATCACGAAAATGACCTTCCTTTTATCCGGAAGGTCATAGTCTTTAAATGGGAGCAGGTCAAAGTTGACCAATCAGAACGAGGCGTCAAGAGAAACGTAGGCACCTGCGAACTCTGAGTTTTCATCGCTCGCTTTTGTTTCTCGGTACTTCGGGCAGGATGACGCCAGCCGAAGACATACCTATTGGAAACAAGAAACAAGCTACCGAGAAACAAAAGCGAGCGATGAAAACTCAGAGTTCGCAGGTGCCTACGTTTCTCTTGACGCCTCGTTCTGATTGGTCAACTTTGACCTGCTCCCATTTAAAAACTATGACCTTCCGGACAAAAGGAAGGTCATTTTCGTGATCAGTGGTGCCTCCCGAACACCACTATACCCCGTTGGCCAGGTAGTTCTTGGACACCCTGTATATATTGTTATGCCGTCATGAGTTCTTTAGGATCACAAATAAATAATTGCACCGATTTGGAATTATATAGAGAACTATTATAGTTTATTGAAGTTGGTATATAATGTAAATACTAAGGTCACACAAATCTAATGGGAGTAGGCACAATGATACTAATTATTGTCCACTATGAATTACGCTCCAGGACTTCACCCTTAGCTACGAACTTTGCGAGTGACCGCTGTGGCTCACAAGGTGTCTCTCATCGCTTTATCTTAACGCCTTATGCATAGGGTCAGCATTCGTCTAATGCTGACTTTGCGTCTGGAGATTAATTATACGACGAATCCTATCGTGAGGCATAACAATCCTCCCCTTAAATTTGAAAATTATTCTTTTAAATTAATGAATTTTCAATATCTTGAAATTCGGAGAGGGGGATCATCCTGGCGGATGATCTGCGTTTTGCTGGTCTCGCTGGCCTTACTGCGGTTAGGTCAGATGAGCTAATTGTAGGTACCACTGGGTCGTTCGCAAAGACTACTTGCCTAGGTATTGGATTTGTTGTTACAGTGTTTTGTCCGCCGGAGTTGAAGCAATTCACAAAATAATGGTCGCAAGGCTTGACGTTTGCGCATAATGTTAACACACGCCATAGACGACATTTTAAAATTACATATAATATTATTAAGGCTATTATGGCATATCCGACGTACGTCAACCAGAACCATATGGTTTCTGTCAAAGTCAGGTTGCGTCTATGATTTCCGATTCTAACGGCTTCTGCCTCGATATCATCCAGTCGGCTCCCCAATCTGCTTAAGTCAATCGGCTGTATGTCGGGACTTTCCAAAAAGTGAATTTTCTCAAATATTGTACTATCTGTAATGTTATTGATTTTCCAGTATTCGTCACTAAAGTTATAACTTATAAACGGACTGTAGCTTTTGGAACTATTAAACTCTATGTCTAGTTGGGAATGCAAGATTACATTGTTAGACGTCCCGGTACATCCCGGTTTAATCCATAATAATTGCGTTCCAGAGATTGTTACTTCTGTGACTCGAGTTTCACATAATATCCTTAAAGTTTCTGACTTGGGGGCGGCATACAACCAACGTTGGTTATCTTTGAGTTGAATCCAGATAGTGTCTTTAGCGCCAATGACCTTCGGGTCGCAATCGTCTTTTTTTTAATTGTTTTGGTTCATTAATGATTTTACTTAAGCAGTTATCATATCCATTAATGCGATACTTCGGATATGCCCTTTTACAAAAGCGGATGGTCCCGTAGGACTTACAAGTTTTGAGGTATGATTCATCACTAGGCGTGTATAACAGTTTTTCATCATTAGTTATAATATGGTCATGTGGCGCACTGATATAAAGAAATGTGTTTTCCTTCACTAATTGAGGTGCAGGTATGATTCTATAAGCTTCATAATTATTCAACTCTAGTATGGGGATATTCAACTTATACACTAACTTACGTCTAATAACGCCAATGGTTATATCTCTTATTTCTAAGTATCTGAAGTAGTTGTCTTCACTGATTGGAATAGGGAGTTCGTGTGGACCTCTTTTGCGTTTTATAGCTTCTAAAATGGACATTAACGATTCGGGAGACACAATTCTAGGGTCAATCTGTCCGCTTTTTGCTAAAACCAGGGCATTTAATAGTATCTCGACATTCCTATTATATTCGGCAATCGCAACTTCGGTTTCTAAACATGCTTCCGTGATAAGATTTTCGTTTTCTAGTTTATTTTCGCGTTCTAGTACCCAATCAAGATTCGTTTGCGTGATCCTGAAGTTCTCATTTAATTGAGCTAATTTTTTAGTGTGGTCTTCAAAGAGGTTATCTGTACGTTTCAATGACAATTTTAGGATATGAGTTTGATTTTGAAAAAGTTCTGACATCCCCTTATTGTCTTCGTGAATTTTGTCTATTTCTGCATTATAATAAGTAGCATCGCTGTCACTCATTGTTCCAAACAGTATTTTACTGATTTCTCCCACAAAATCGAAGATCCCACGTTTGAGTCTAGTTGCTCTTAATCCTAGCATCGAAAAGAGTCTTAATCTATCCTCATGAACCAGTTGAAATTGGTTATACAAGTTCGCTATGAGATGCTTACTGGTACAGTTTTTGCAGATGCTTTCGAGTGTGTTGATTCCCTTTTTAATCTGTGTCTCCTGTTTTGGCAAGTCGTCTAGGTCCAGGTAGGAAAATTAATTTCCAGGTCTCATGATAGAATCTCACAGTCCCTCGATTCTCCAGAAAGAGGCTGGGTAGCACTTCGAATCCTTGGATACTGAAGTCTTCAGCCTTTACAATCAGCAGATTAGCAACTATCCTCTGAGATCTTCTCTACGACCTCGTATGGTCCTTCGAATGGCAGATTCAAAGCATTGGTTCGGTCATTTGCATTGCTTTCTTTCTTCAGCCACGTGAAATCGCCTGGCTTAAAAGTTTGTGGATTGGCATACCTGTCGTATCTGTCTTTCGTCTTCTGTTTGCTTTCTGACAACAGATCTTGTAACAAATGGCGCCCAACGTGAAAGGCCAGAAAAG
The DNA here is from genome assembly GCA_963971525.1 of Cephus spinipes. Taxonomy (NCBI): domain Eukaryota; kingdom Metazoa; phylum Arthropoda; class Insecta; order Hymenoptera; family Cephidae; genus Cephus; species Cephus spinipes. The sequence goes on along the minus strand of OZ020580.1, from coordinate 6,984,020 downwards.
GGCATTTTAATAATTCATTTTGAATATTTTTGTTTATTTTAATAATTCATTTGACAAATCTGATTGCTATTTTAATTTGTTAGTTTGATAAATTGATTTTTGTGTTAAACAAAATGAGAAAAGAACATGAGCGTTAAACATTCACCGATTCAAACGAGAAAACAAAGACAAGAAGCTAGTATAAATTTGAATAGTCAAGGACAAGAAAAGACGATAGCTGAAACAAAAGCAGTAGCTAAGCGTAAATATAATAGAAAAAATACTAACATGACAGAACAATTGAATACTAATACAGTGACGGATGAAATGAGTGAGGTATATAGGGAATTACGAGCTTTGCGTGCGGAGCTAACAGCTGAGAGACAACGGGTAACATTGTTAGAAGCGCGGGAAGGTCATGATAGTCGTGCCGACTCTCCAAATCAAGGCGATTCGGGTATAACACTTGTAGAAAAACTAGTAGAACATTTAAGAGGAAGCAAAATAGAAATTCCTTTGCCAAAATTTTCTGATGCTGGAGTAATAAATCCACAGCAATTTTTAAATGCATTAGATCGTTATTTTAGAGTCAAAGATGTACCTATTGGTAGTCAACTTACTATTGTTGAGACTTGTCTTTCCGGACGAGCGTCGAATTGGTTTAGCATACATAGAGATGATTTCCGAAATTATAGAGATTTTGAACAGAAATTCGAATCTGAATTTTATTCGATACCGGTTCGGATTAGATTAAAAAATCGCTGGCAAGAGAGACGATATAGGCTGACAGACGGTAGCATGCTCACATACTTTTACGATCAAGTAAAGGCGGCTCAGTATCTTTCTCCGCGGATCGGCGTGTATGAAACACATTATACAATTGTACAGCAATTGCCTATTAGGGTTCGGGAAATACTAGCAACAGTGGATTACACGGATACGACCGTATTGGTACAAGCCATAGAACAGCTTGATAAGTCGCGTGAATTGGAGGCTGAAAGAAATAAGAGTTATCATAATAGGCAAACAAATGAAATGAATAATAAGCAAAATATTAATGGGATTAATCTTGGCAGTAATCAAAGGAAAACGTCGTATAATCGTCGTGGTAGTAATTATTATGGAAAAAACAAGACGGTGAACAATGGCTCAAGGGATCCGAATGAAAATTGTTCCCCAATGTCAGGCTTACCTGATATGAGATTTCCTCCACCAAGTTGTAACAATGAATATAATCACGCTCAAAATGGTTATTCAAAAGGAGCTTTAAACTAGTAGCGGGTGCGATCTATAAAGGTTCCACCTCGCGCCCTTACAATTATGATTACATAAATGAATTTGAAGAGGACCTTAACGGAAATTATACAAATGATATAAATCGTGATAATGAAAATAACTCATGTCTGCATGTAATTATAAATGTACACGGTAAAGCTTATGCTGCGTTGGTCGATAGCGGGAGCCAAATTACCTGTGTGTCTGAAGATTTTTATGATCAAGTTGCTAAGCCGAATTTAACGTTAGAACTTCCAGTTACGAACCTACAGGTTCTCACTGCTGTTGGGAAAAAGGTTACAAGAATACGCAAACAAATTTCTATGATGTTTACAATGGGTCCTGTTAATGATGAACATATTTTCTTGGTAGTTCCTGGGTTGACATCTCCTATTATTCTCGGTAACGATTGGTTACACCGTGTAGGGGTTATTATGGATTATAATGCTAGGTCTATGTTTATTAAAGATACTCAAATTCCATCGGTGCTTACGAGGTTTGGGAATGTCTCGTCTAGGAAATTGTCGGTTGCCATTATTCGGAACAATGAGGATTGTTATATTAAAGATACACCTGAGGTGGGTGCATTAACATGTTCTGTAGTACCTGATGTACGTCCAGTGGAATGTATTATACTAGGCAAAATAATAGTGAAATTGCAAATATTATAATGAATGATAGTTCTAATGAAGAGTCAAAAATTATTCAAAATGACGCTACTCCATATAAAGCTAATGAATTGTGTTGCTTATGCATTAAGGAGAGTGATAATTGTATTGAGGAAAATGATCAGAATTATGTCAATCCTCGGAATACGAACATGCTGGTTAGCTATGAAAGCGGCCAAGGCAAACTTTATCCTATTGTTAATGAATGTAGTATACCATGTAATATGGATATGTTAGATTCTTGTTTTCTTGATGATAATTGTGATATTCTTATGAAGTGTAATAATCAAAATAATTTGTTATGTACATATCAACGTGAGAGAGATCGGAGTCCTCACTATGAATCATATGGCCTTCAGAAGAAGTCAATTCATGCAGAGCATATAAATTTGGGCGATCCTGCCATGAAAATCATTCAATCTTATAATATCAGGGAGATGGAACAGAATATGAGAGTACCTACATTTCAGGGGGAACATGGCAAACTTGATGGTTTTCTGGACGAGATAATCACTATCGCGCGTGAGCTAACTTCTCTGAACACCGATCAAAGAAATCCCCCAAAAACACTTACGTGTAAAAAACTACGCCAAGTACAGGAGTGCTGTGAATTCCACTAACAAAAAGTATTGATATCACATTATTAATGCCAAGTACATAAGTCACTACATATGTGTCTATTACATGATTAAGCACTGGCCCATCATTTTAATAGTATTTTTAAAATTTCCTATAACGTTTTCGCTACTTTTTTACATTACTACTATTTCCCGTATTTAATTGTGATTTAATGGTCATTTAATAATTAATAAATCTTTAGGTGATTCCTTATCGAGTACTACTTGGCGGGTCCGTTCTAGGAATTCCAGAGTACTTACTTTGAACGTACTAATAGTATTCTAATACCATTTATTTGTTATTAATGTTTACCTTAATTATTTTTGACGAGTTATTGTTAATCTGCTCTATATGATAGTTGACGCTGGTTTTGACTTTGAAGACTGGCATAATGAACGCAAATTTATATCAAGAAATGCACGGACCCGCCAAGTAGTACTCGATAAGGAATCACCTAAAGATTTATTAATTATTAAATGACCATTAAATCACAATTAAATACGGGAAATAGTAGTAATGTAAAAAAGTAGCGAAAACGTTATAGGAAATTTTAAAAATACTATTAAAATGATGGGCCAGTGCTTAATCATGTAATAGACACATATGTAGTGACTTATGTACTTGGCATTAATAATGTGATATCAATACTTTTTGTTAGTGGAATTCACAGCACTCCTGTACTTGGCGTAGTTTTTTACACGTAAGTGTTTTTGGGGGATATCACAAGTTTTTGTTGTTCAACCGGTTATGGAAGCTCTAAGCACTCAAATCTATTGTATATTGTTACCTACAGATATAAAATGTAAATGCGTTGTGACGCCACTAATCAGAAAAATATATGGCGTTGAAAATGTTTAGTGGCATACAAATTTAATTCTTAGTCCATTTTTTTTAGAAATGCATAAAGATTAGAAAGATATAGAAAGTTTTGAAGAAAATGTAATCTTGAATGTCATTATCGTCATTAATGGTATCCAGCTTGTTGACGCCGTGTGGTAAACATAAGAAGGAAGAGTGTGCTGGATTATTTACGTACCTCAGGCCGTGTGAACAAGAGAGAGGATACTATGGTGTGAGCGAAAGGTCGAAATGTGGCTCCTTGCGTTCTTTTTTGGACATTCTGGACTTTCATGCCCGACACCTAGATACACGAAATTACAGAGCGGAACACTTGGACACCCTGGACTTCCACGTCCGACACCCAGATACAAGAACCTACGGAGAGGAACACCTGGACACCCTGGACTTCCACCTCCGACACCTAGATGCAAGAAACTACGGAGAGGATCACGTGGACACCCTGGACTTCCACGTCCGACACCCGGATACAAGAACCTACGGAGAGGAACACCTAGACACCCTGGACTTCCACCTCCGACACCTAGATGCAGGAAACTACGGAGAGGATCACGTGGACACCCTGGACTTCCACGTGCGACATCTAGATACAAGAAACTACGGAGAGGAACACCTGGACATCTTGGACTTCCACCTCCGACACCCAGATATAGGAAATTGCGGAGACGAAGACCTAGACATCCTATATTTGTACAAACTGTCATCTGAAATACGAGGAGCTATGACGTGACACATATACGTACACCCATACACACGCGCTCCACATGAAATCTTTCTGTCCTCGAAGTCATCTTTTGACGATTCAATAGACGTAGTAATTAGTTTTAAGTTCTATCTTATTGTAATTTTAGTAATATAAAAGAAATCATTGGAAGCATTTTGTTTTTAATTGCCTCTCTTAAAGACGACGTGAACACGTCTTCAAACAAAATAATGGCTATGTTCAACAGAACCACCACTAAGGGAGCAAACACGTTTGATTGGTCATTGGGGCTGTGTTCCAAAATCGTTCCCAGTTCAGTTCAGTTACTGAACGTCGGAACTGCAGCAATGCACCGTCAATAATTCATAGTACTGCTATAATGCACTGGAAAATTATGGAACGCGAGTACAGTACTGCCAGTTACTGAAAACAGATTTCGGAACACATCCTGGATCATAAATCTCGCAACAATTGTGAGATTTGACCAATTAAACGTGTTTTAGTGGTGGTGGTCAAGTCCTTAGCAGTGGTTCTGCTGAACATAGCCAATGTCTCGAAGTCGTCTTTTCGATATTTTTGCTAACAGGAAATTCTCCCCCCCCCCCCCTTCCTTTTCATCTCTCTTTTACTTACTTATCTTTAGATTCTATCTCTTCTCTCTCTCTCTTTATCTTACTCACTCACTCGCACTCAATATTTTGGATCAACAAAATTAATGGAAGTAATTTCTACCTAATCTTCAAATACTTACCTTACAATTTTCTGTAACACTATTTATGTTTAGACTCTAATTTTTACTGTATAGGAAAATAATTATGGTGATTAAGAAATAATTGTATAATATAATTAGTTCTCTGACGTCTTTTTTATTTTAATTTCTTACAGTTCCTATAACTCTTAAATTATTATCTTACTTATATTTTAACTTAGATACAGCAATATGTTCTGAGATACAATATACATTAGATGCTTAATTTCTTCCTTATCATGATTTTTGTTTTATTTTCTTCTGGATGCTGCTCTCCATTTCTTCAGCGACTTTACTGTTGAAACCACTGAAAGAAACAAATGCGAAATAAATTTAAAAAAATGAGTAGATCATTGCAATCTTGTAAATAGAAAAACTAATTCAGTTATTGAATTCTTTGTATTCATCTTGTTTTACTCGCCTTGAACAACCCAGAGCTCTCTTTGGAAGAAATATTACAAAATTCCAAATGTTTTCCATATACACAGCCTTCGCGGATGAAGTATCAGCCTTTAAAAGGCAATGTCTGAAAGAATAACAACATGAAACACTTAGACGTGATAAATCATAAAGCTTCACAATAGTAATGAAATTATATATACAAGATGTCCCAGAAAATCATTTACGAATGTATTCATGGTACGAATGCATTCACGGTAATTCATCCCTTAGCAAAATTTAGCATTTGTCATAGTGTTTTATCAAAGAGAATCAATGGTGACTAATGGCAACAGAATGAGAATCCACTGGTTACCATTGATTACCATTAATAAAACATCATAACTAATGGTAGATTTCGCTAAAAGATAGTCACTCCTAAAACAGTAAATATATTATTATTATTAATTACCTTATTTTCATTCTTGAGGAAATATAAATATCAAAATGGTGCCATTCATATTGATTCTTCATGAGTTAAAGGAGCCCAGCATTTACAACTGTCACCTGAAAAAATAAGAGGATAAATGACTTATAGTGGATAGATGACACTGCTTTGAAATAACACTATGGAATTACTTATAGAGAGTATCCCAAATAATGGTTAAGAAATGTATTTCTGGTACCTGTAATTCATGTATTTGTTCTTGACATAGTCTACTATTTATTTTGTTTGAGATGTCTTAATAAAGCGTAAGCTCATTCTTGAGTTTTAACATTTTTTTTACGAATATTGCCTCCATAAATGCAAGTAGTCCAGCATTTAAAAGTGATTGTCACCTGAAAAATTAATAACGTGAATCATTTATGTTTGATAAAGGATACTGTTTTACAATAGTTATCAAAATTATATACAGGACATGGTAAGAAACCATTAACTAATGTATTCATAGTGCACATAATTCATCACAAACACTGTGTATACACATGCAAGCAATAATACTTGAAAACTTAAGAAATAAGTTATAGTAAGAATACGATGAAACTAAATACTTAGCATTTCTTACAGAACATTATATATTACACTGGTCCTTCATCCTGTAAACATACACAAAATTATCAATATACTGTTTCAATCAATCATATCAAATTAAGTTAAAATAAAAGAGATTTAATCAATGAGGAACTGTGTTGGAAACTTAGTTATACATCTGCGTCATAAGCCAATCTAACTTTCAGTTTTTAAATTAAGTTATAAATACCATTCGAAATAGATTTTTACCTAGTTTTGTATTGCGTTGTACATATTTATGTCATAAAATAAATTGACAAAACCATGTACACCTTTGAAATTCACATCAATGAAAGCGAAAATTTTGACACTTCTGCATTACACGATTGATGTACGGTGCAGTCATATTATTATATAATATTGTCGCTTAATGATCCTAAGTAATAGATCTCGCTGTTCTTTTTATGCAACGTAATTCGTGCATTTAAAGAGAATACTAAACAACTTGGTTTGTCATTATCAATTGTGACTGTTGTTGTCAGCTAATTTATGGTAGCTGACGAAATCGTCAACATTGGCATGTACATATACAAGGTGGTTCACTAGAAATAATATCTACTTTGGTGGTCAAGACGCGAAAAAACGTTCAACATTAACATTATTTGAATGGTTCCGAGGAACGTATCTGCTTTTAAAAGACTATTTTCAAATCATACGTTGAATTACATTTTTTCGAATATTCACAAATAAAGTAAATACTTAGGTGTTCAGTTTTTCATTGATCACTATGTATTGTGACGTGATTTTTCGAATCACGGTCCCAAGGCGGCTCCGGTTACCGATACAGATAACGTTCTCGATTTCTGGTTCTCTTCGGATCGCCACCCTGCTCAGAAGCTACGCTCTCGGATTGATTCGCATAGATAGGTCAAGGCTCTCGGAAGATTTCGTTGTTGTTGAGGTGAGGTCGAGGTGCTCGAATCTGCCGTGGGGAGATAGTCTCGACGTACCGAGTTGCCCGGCAGAGGAGAGTACCCGACGGAGACGTCTCCACGGACCAGCAGAAGCCCGGGTGAAATACCGGCGCCCCGCTGGAGATGGGCAAAGGGCTGTAGAGCGGGCAGAGATAGTTTTGATACGGTTAAGGGCAGGAGAGGAACCTCCTGTCCAAGTTAAGGATGTGGTGCCCAGCTGTCGCCCGATGCCCTGGGGAAGCGGCCGTGGAGGATCTCCAGAATTACGTACCGATTCGTTAAGGAACGCTCTCGATTTGGTTTAAAGGGACGACTCGAAGGAGATAGGAGTGTTATCGGTTAAAAGGCTCTCGACCAATCAGAATGATTAGTTCTCGGATTTGGCTATTGTCAAAGCAGTCTGTCTCGGGGCACCGACCGAGGTGTCACGGGCTGGCTCGTGCTCCCGTGCTATCTGTTGATAGTTTTTCTTGCCGTGTTTCGCTCCGGTATAGCAAGTTCTCGAATCGTACAGTTCTCGCGTTGTTCTCGCGATATCCAGGAATTCTATGAATTCCTGTGAGTGTTACGGAGGTGAAGTGCTGTGCCTTAGTGCAGTGCCCACCAGAGTGTCCTTTGGATACAGTTCTCGACCTCCCCGGATTAGCTGTACCAGCTCCGGTGAGTCTTCCAATTTATTAATTGGTGAAGGGATCTCGATGGATAGTTTAGATTCGTTCTGATACGTTCTCGGTTCGTCGCTCTCTATCCCTCGCACTATTTGCCGGACTCGTACTCCGACCCTCTCTACCTCAAACCTAGCAGCCTGAGCGGCCGTGCATTTCCGTAACCGTCCGCTCCCGTTCGTGTATCCAGTTGCGTTTGCTGATTTTACGCGACCCCAAAGATCAGGACCTACGGTTGCGTTTCTCGATTTCACGCGTCAACAAAAATCGAAAGGATCCGTTAAGCTACCGCCTCGTCTGATAGGTTCCGTCAGAGCTCTCGTTCTTGGTGGAGTTGGGCCTGTTCCACCCCAACTCCCAGTTTATACCGGCTCGTCAGTTCCCGGTGAAAAAAGAATTGACTGGCGCCCGCCTGGCTTGCGGATGCACGAACGACGGGTGGACGGCCGAAGGTAACGTAGGTTCGTTCTCGAAGATAGTTCGTTCTCTGAGTTTTGCTATCGGTGTCGGGTCTCGAAAAGAAATACGTTACAGTATATTACAATATTGCTCTAGCGAACGATACCAGCGCCATCTTTCGGGTAAAAGAGAAATAAAAAACAAGCAACTAACCCCATCCGTCGGCGTAAAAATGCGATGGATGTGCGAAGACGTCGACGACGACGACGACGACGGAACTGAAACTGAAATGAAATCCATCGTCCCTCGAGCACTCATATATCATCATATATATCTCTGTGACCATCAATCAGGAATATATAAAATTAATATCAATTTAATCCTTAACTCCTCCTGATGTGTAGTCATTCCTGAAACATTAGTTGTAGAACCAATACAGAGAGATATTTCGGGTATAATAGCCACGGTCGTCGAGCGGCATCATTTTGGGGCCTATGTTAGCACGTATAAGGCGAGTTGACTCGCGTCAAGAGACTCTGTCAGCCGCTGCCTGTAACGCTGGTTGCCTGTACTTGGCGCGAGACTCGACCGAGTCTCTTGATTCTTTTGTTAATTTGATGATGAAACACCAAAAGTTATTTTCGGATAAACCTGGTGCAGTGTCACACTATCAGCATGAAATACGACTTAGTAAAAATAATCCATATATAAAAAAATCGTATCCAGTACCGCATTCAAAGCGATCAGCTGTTGAAAAGGAATTAGGGAATATGTTGAGTCTGAGAATTATTGAAAGATCCAATAGTCCATATTGTAACCCATTGCATGTTGTGGAAAAGAAGGACGGTGGTGTGCGTATTTGTTTGGACGCGCGGTTCCTGAACGCAGTGATAGATAGCGATAACGAGTCGCCACCATTGATTAATGAATTGTTACAACGTCCAAACGGCATAAAATATATTTCAACTATGGATCTAACACATGGGTATTGGCAAATTCCGCTAGCGCCAACATGGCGACCATATACAGCTTTCTTATATGGATCTTCGTTATACCATTTTTGCAGAGTCCCATTTGGATTGAAAACCGCGGGTGGCGGATTTATTCGTGCCCTAAACCTCGCTTTAGGAGATGATTTTTCTGAATTTCTCGTGTGCTATATTGATGACTTGTTAGTAACATCAAATAATTGGGACAATCACTTGGATCATCTTGATTTATTGTTTACAAGGTTATTATCATTTAATTTTACATTGAGACTATCAAAATCACGTTTCGGTCAATCGTCAGCTCCATTCCTTGGATTTATTATAAATACCGAAGGTATACGGCCAGATCCAGATAGGTTGAAAAGAATAGAACAGTTTGAAGAACCTAATGATAAAAAACAATTGCAAAGATTTTTTGGTATATGCAACTATTACCGCCAATTTAGCGTTTATTATGCCAGATACGTAGAACCTTTCCGTGACCTCCTTAAGAAAGATGCGCCCTGGAAATGGACGTTGAAACACTCAAAGGCATTCAGAAGCTTGAAAGATGCGTTTCTCAATTGTGTTACCTTGCGACATAGGATTCCAGGTGCGATGTTTAAGGTACAATGCGATGCCAGTGATTACGGTATATGTGGTATTCTTTATCAAAATAATGCGGATTCGGATCCATGCATTATAGCCATAGTTAGTAGATGTCGCACAAAACCTGAAACGAAATATACAACTACAGAAAAGGAACTCTTAGCTATTGTTTATTCAGTCCACAAGTTTCGTTCATATTTAATAGGAATCTCATTTGAAATAATAACTGACCATCATGGATTAGTATTTCTAAAAAGTGCTAACTTTACGAGCGCTCGCCTGTCAAGGTGGAGCATTCTTTTGCAACAATATGAATTTAAGGTTACCTATTGTAAAGGGAAAGATAACGTGGTTGCTGATTTTTTCAGTCGTCATCCTGATCAAAGATTCCATGTAGAAAATCCCGAAAATCCAATTATTTCTATTGTAAAACATTTACCGCCTCTTGAGTCTAGCTTTTTGCCTATCGATTCCATCATAGTTATACATAAAATTACCGAAGAAAATGACTTTGAATTATTGTTAAAAGAGATCGTAAAAGCTCAGGAAACCGATAGTGAAATATTACAACTGAAAGAAAAAATCACTCAAAACTCACATTCCGAAAATTTACAACTGTATAAAGGCGTGTTATTCATTGGAGATCCCATTAATCAGCATTGGCGAATTATAATTCCTGCCACCATGACGGCCACACTAATTACCAAATGTCATGATAGGCTCGGACATGCAGGAAGTTATAAAACATATGAATATGTTCGTCGTTATTTTTATTGGAAATCCATGAGAGCTCAAATTAAAAGAACAATACTTACCTGTGATTTGTGTCAGAAAACAAAACCGAATAATCGAAATATGGAAGGTCCGTATCAAATGGTTAAATCCGAACGTCCTGGTGATCTTGTCACTGTTGATTTTTACGGTCCACTGCCTCGTTCTCGTTTTGGGGTACAGTACATTTTTGGTTATTTTAGATGCATTTTCGAAACTAGTAAAATTGTACCCGCTAAAAAGAGCCACTACACGATGTGCGCTTAATAAGATATTTAAAGATTACATACCGTACGCGGGAAAACCTCACCGAATCCTTGCTGACCATGGAACTCAGTTTACAGCTGATTTGTGGAGAAAGAGATTAGCCGAAGAAAATATTAAGGTCTTGTATTCGTCAATTAGACATCCTCAATCTAATCCGACCGAACGAATAATGAGAGAATTAGGGCGATTATTCCGAACTTTGTGTTCTGACAAACATACGCGATGGGCTACTGTAATTCCACGAATTGAGGAACTTCTTAATATTACTACACATTCGAGTACAGGATTTATGCCTATCGAACTGCATTTTGGTGTTAAGGTACCAGATGCAATTATTAAATACATCAAATTTCCGCCCAAAATAGAAATTACTCGTGACGCTCAACTGATTCTAGCTCAGGAAAGAATGAATAAAAGTTCAAAAACTCGAAATAAGCAACAAACGAATCCATCAAAAGTTCTTTTAAAACTAGGAGACTTAGTGTTACTTCGGGTACCCCACATTTCCAAGGCCCTCGATGGTTGTACAAAGAAATTCTTCCATCTCTATGATGGACCGTACCGCCTTGATAAACAAATAGGACAAAACGCTTATGTTTTGGTAGACCGGCACGATAGTACTAAAATAATAGGTACTTATAATAGGAGCAACTTAAAAGTATATCATGAAAACCCAGATCTCAAAGCTTCAGCTGAGTAGTTCCGTACGTATATATAGATAAATATAGGAATGCACATTAGGTTATTAGAGTGACATTAATACCTATTAGGGTATGATAATAAATAAATATAATTTGACAATAATCTGGACAAGTAAACGCATAGTTTACGTACTTAGTGAATTATGATTAAAAATAGTTGTAATGTAACAACAACCTTGACACGTGAAAACATAATATACGAATGTACATAATACGTTATGAGCGGATGGATGAATGTGCCCTAGATTACTACATATGTTTATAATGTAATTGTGATATGAATGTGAATGATTTTGTTGTATATGAGCATTATTATATGTAAGCGTTTGTAAATACTTTATGATCTCTTAATCTTAATTAATTATGCCGCGCAAAATGATTGGCAATCCATGCTGCATTAAGAATACACTTCGCAGCATGAGGGGGAAGTTGTAACGAAACTCGCGCTGGCAAATAGTTCAAAACGAAATCCACAGATAGCGTTGTCAGCGATAGACTTCCCTCTCCAATAGGTAAGAGTCCCTGGTAGGAATAGCAATTAGCGTGCTCGTCCCTTTCGTCAATTGACCGTCGTGTAAGCAAGGCGGGTGCTAAGTGCGAGCAAAGGTATTCTATTCTCCGTTGTATAATTTGTATATATTTATATTCCATTATTAATTTTATTTAATACGCGTTCCTACTAGGCGACAGGGCTCGTAAAAGAGGACCTAAATTATATCGATACAGAACAAAACCGGATATCAGAGAATATGTCCGAGAAGGCACGGAGGACATAGATTATTCAATGCCAGACCGTAAATTGTAAAACAATATCTATATGGAAAATCTTTGGATACGTGACTAATCGACCAAGGATTCCAAGAAGGAGGACCAGCAAATGGGCATCTTCAGCACAATGCAGGCAGATAAGAATTATTAATTATCACCGGTTTTTATAAAAAAATGTTAGTGCATACTTTATTGTTAAGATTTCATTATATTTGCGAGATTTTCATTAATTTTCAAGTGTAGATAATGAATGGGCGATGAATGACTGCAGAATTCATATTAGGTTTTAAAATGTGTAAAATAATTGTATTATATAACTAGCAGGATTTGTATTAATTAAATCGTTCATTTTAACTGCACACATTAAGCAAATGTAACAATCTTTTGCCTCTCTAGTTAATTTTTCAATCTGGTTTTTTAATTCTACCAGATATTCGTCATACTGTTTGTCACTGTCCAATGGTTTAAGGCTTGAAACGTTCCTTGCGGTTTGTCCAAAAACTAACTCGTAGGGTGTAAAACCCGTGCTCTCGTGTTTTGATGTATTAAAGTACAACATGGCTAGGTGAATATTGTCATCCCAATCATCTAGATTTTTATTAGAGAAGTGTCTTAAATAATCCTTCATAACTTGATGGCTACGTTCTAGACTGCCGTTACTTTCAGGATGAAAGCTGGTAGTTAGTATGTGCCGGATTCCAAATTGTTTTTCAAAACTTTTCATCATGTCACTAGTGAAGTTACTTCCCCTATCCGTGAGGATATTTTTGGGAAGTCCAAAGTAACTTATATAATGTCTCAAAAAATTTGTAATGACAGTCTGGGTTCTAAAGTCTTTCAATGGAATTGCTAAGAAGTACTTTGTTAAACCGTCTTGTATCGTAAGAGCGTATTGATTCCTATTCCTTGTTATTGGGAAAGGTCCGCAAATGTCCATGCTAATCTTTTCGTTGAATCTAGTAGGTGTGTCAGTGATGACTAACGGCATCCTGGTAGGTCTTCTATTAGCCTTATTCCTCTGACAGACCATGCATTCTTTTACATATTTTTCGACATCTCTTCTCAAGTTCTTCCAAAAGTAATTTTGACTGATTCGATAATATGTCTTCTTGATACCTCCATGACCTCCAGTGACCGAATCATGATTTTCTTTTAAAATCAATTTCTTCTCCTCTGCAGATGGTATCTTTCTGCGCTTTTCATGAAGGTACACTGTGGTGTTACTTCGGCAGAATTCTTCTCTCCAGATTTTTATAATTTCGCGGCTTTGGAGTCCACTAAGTTTGACGCAAGCGTCGTAATCCACATGGATCTCCTGAAAATTTTCGGCAACACTGAGATACTTTAACTCGGTGATCTTTTGCCTTATGCTTTCGATGTTTTCATCGTCCGCCAGTGCTATCGTGACGTGGAATTCCTCTCGGTCTTCATCAGAATAGACTAACAGTGTATCCTGAACGTTCTCACGGACGAAGGATACATCTACACTTCCTTCCGGAATATGTTCGTTCGTCGTGAACAATTGTTTTGCAATCTTTGCACAACGTGATTCCTCTTGCACTGAGGAGTTGGCAGTGTCCTCCTGGCAACTCGCAATGCTTATTCTAGTTCTTTGACAACTGTCTTCTCGTATCGTGGGACCAGCAACTTTCTCATGGTGGTCTGCGATATCTTCTAATGCTAAGCCGTCAGCAGCGAATGCTGAGGGGGCAGCAATTTCTTCTTGATCATTTGTGACTTCTTCTAATGCTGAGCCGTCAGCAGCGAATGCTGAGGGGGCAGCAATTTCTTTGGTCAAGAGATCAGCATCTTCCTCTATGAGGACGTCGGCATTCATTCGCCGTGTAATAAATACTGGGTTACGCGATAATGCGTCGGCATTTGTATTCAGGCTTCCCTTTTTGTAAATAATTTCATATTCAAATTCGCTTAACGTGATTATCCATCTAGTCAGTCGTGACGATGGATCTTTGTGTTTAAACAACCATCTCAATGGTTGGTGGTCTGTAACTATAGTAAATCGTTTTCCGTACAAGTAAGGACGGAAATGTTTGGAACACCAAACAACAGCCAGTAATTCCTTTTCAGTTGTACTGTAGTTACGTTCAGCGTTATTTAACGTCCTACTAGAATATGAAATGGGATGATCCTTTCCGATGGGTCCCTGCGATAGGATTCCACCTATTGCCTCGTTGGATGCATCCGTTGTCAGGATGAATTCTTTGGAAAAATCGGGGTACTGGAGTACCGGCTCTTTGCACAGTTCAGCTTTTAACATTTCAAACGCCTTTTCTTGTTCTATTCCGAAGTCAAATGGTGCATCCTTCTTTGTCAATTTGTGTAACGGTTTAGCAATTTTACTAAAGTCCTTAATAAAGCGACGGTAGTATCCAACCAGTCCTAGGAACTGTTTAATATTTCTTAGACTTCTTGGTGTTGGGAATTCTTTCACGGCCTTACATTTGTCAGGGTTTGGTCGGACCCCGTCTTTTGTGATAATATGCCCCAGGTATTGCAACTCTGGTTTTAGATATTCACATTTGTCAGGCTGTAGTCGTAAACCTTTATCACGCAATCTTTGAAGAAACACTTGTAGCTTTTTATTATGTTCCTTCAATGTATGTGCGTAGATTACTACGTCGTCTAAATAAACGAAACATGTATTTCCTATTAATCCGTTCAGAGCCCTATCCATCATCCGCTGAAACGTAGCTGGCGCATTTTTTAAACCGAACGGCATACGTGAGAATTCAAAATGGCCATGTGGCGTCGAAAAGGCGGTTTTTTCTTGGTGTTCCTTTTTCATAGGAATTTGGTGGAAACCATGTGCCAGGTCAAAAGCGCTGAAATATCTTGCGTGACCTAGCTGGTCTAAAATCTCTTCTATATTTGGTAATGGATAGGCGTCTTGTCGTGTTTTCTCGTTCAATCTTCTATAATCTATCACAATTCTCCATTTTTGCTTTCCCGCCGCATCTATTTTCTTAGGGACTACCCATAAAGGTGCGTTGTAAGGCGAATCCGAGTCCTGGATAACTTTCTTTTCTCTCATTTCATCAACTTGTCTGTTAATTTCCTCCTGATGGGATGGCGGATACCGATATTGTTTGACATTGATAGGAATATCATCCGTAGTCTCTATAGAGTGGCATGGCGAGCCAATGCATGGTAATGCATCTCCTGGTAGATAGTAAACGTCTTGAAAGTTATCGATGATATTCCACAATTCTTCCTTTTCTTTCGGATCTAATATGTGATTAAATCTTGAGTTTTCCTTTAACAAGTTTGACCTATCGATAGAATATTTAGGTTTTCCGAGAATGTACTCTTGAACATTCAATACCTTTTGGTTTTCGATGCGTTTAAAAATGATCTTTTTATCTTTCATGTGGATTTCAGCATTTTCCATACTGAGAAACGGTCTCCCTGCAATTCCATCTTCTTCTAACGGAAAGTCATCTGGTACTATGACAAATATATGTTCTTTGCCAGCTAGATTGATTTTGCATTCTCGGTCGCACTTAACAGGTGTTTCATTAATTCCGGTGATTTGACTTAATTTTTCACGAACGGGTATGCCACGTATGCACCTTGATTTGATTAGATTTATGGACGCTCCCGTATCAGCTAGGAGTGTATATTCTTTTCGTCCGATTCGACTGTCCACTGAGATTCCAAAGGTTGCTCCTGGGTTTCGTCTGCTGTCCGACAATCTATAGACTTTACGTTTGGTGGTCTGTCTCGTGCCGCGGCTGTTCGAAAATTTTCAGACTTGCGATTTGGGCAATCTTTTATGAAAGCTGAAGTACTTCCGCAAGCATGACATGCGTACTGTCGTCTAACGGCGGTGTCGCTAGTTTGTTTAACGTTTTGAGATATTGGAGGTTTTCCGGTTCTTGGGTTTCCGAAGTTATTGCGAAATATATGTTGCGATGTACGTTCTTCCTTTTCGACCTCTAAAGCATGATTCTGTGCTTCATTTAGCGTCTTCGGGTTGCAAGCTTTCACAAAAAGTTTGATTTCTGCATTTAATCCACGAATATATTGTACGAGGCCCTGTCTTTCTTCGTTCTTATAATTGTATTTCTTATGTTCGGCCGAAATATTCGCGTCATTAGCTATGGCTCTCCGAATATTCTGTTGGACTTCGCAAAATTTTTTATTATACGCAAGCACAGAGTCTTTTCCTTGTCTGCAATGAGTACGTTCTAACAGGCACATATCATACGATTTGCTGTCTCCGAAGTTCAATCTCAGAGCATTAATAAGATCATCTAAATTTCTTAGGTCATACCCGTCGATGGAACGTCGTGCGTTTCCGGTAACTTTCTGTGCCATGACTAGCCTTACGAACCTGGTATGATAATCGCTTGGAATTTCTTTGATTGAGCTCTTGATTTCAAATATGAATGTTTCGACAGATATATTTGATCCACTAAATTCTGTGATCAGTTTCAAATCACTTTCTAAATCTTTTGCCGTGTATCTTTTCCTAGCAGAATTCTGTGAATGTGTTGCCGTGGACTCATTGTCACTCGCTTCTTCTTCTTGATGTGCTTCGACAGTTACGTTAGCTATTGTATCATTTTTCTTTTCTAATGCGTCTAATCTTTGTGCAATATGTTCAAGTTGGATGCGAATGGTCTGAAGTAGTGCACTGTTTTCGTCAGACATTTTTAGATTCTTTAAAATTTCCGTTATTGACTCGTCAGTCGAATGATCTGACAAGGACTCGCAATTTTCGTTCGTAGTTCGGTACGTAGAAAACGTATTGTCTAACGACATGAGAAAAGAAATTTCTCACTCACCCGAACAAAGTGCTGGAGGACTTCATATTCGTTCTTCTGTATATTCCGGTGTCGATGATCCTCCACCGCTGCCACCAATTTTGTTATGCCGTCATGAGTTCTTTAGGATCACAAATAAATAATTGCACCGATTTGGAATTATATAGAGAACTATTATGGTTTATTGAAGTTGGTATATAATGTAAATACTAAGGTCACACAAATCTAATGGGAGTAGGCACAATGATACTAATTATTGTCCACTATGAATTACGCTCCAGGACTTCACCCTTAGCTACGAACTTTGCGAGTGACCGCTGTGGCTCACAAGGTGTCTCTCATCGCTTTATCTTAACGCCTTATGCATAGGGTCAGCATTCGTCTAATGCTGACTTTGCGTCTGGAGATTAATTATACGACGAATCCTATCGTGAGGCATAACAATATATATAATGAGAGACAGATTTAAAGAGAAGATTGAGTATATTAAATGAAGAATCGGAAACGGATAAATCTAAATAATTAATTGCGACGTTTAAAATTATAATATAGTTCGTGGATGTATTTACATGAATGAGTTTGTTGTTTGTATATTTGTGTATTTAAAATGTATTAATATCATGAATTTATAAGAATTTTCAATGAGACGATGTTATTTCTTATGTATAGCGTATATTTATAAGAGAAAATAAAAATACGAAAAGACGATGTTATTTCTTATGTATAGCGTATATTTATAAGAGAAAATAAAAATACAATGTTACGACTAAAATATAACATGCACAATATTATATCAAATTCGATTTCAATATTTGACAACTGTTTATGTTATATATGTATACACGTATGAAATATATTTCCCATCTCATCTGAAGTGATACATGCTGTATTTATTTATCTATTTCATTTCCTAATTTGTTACTTTATCGTTCTATCAACAAATGCGGTAGCGTCTCGATGGTAAGTATTGAAATGAAAGTAAATTGCCTTAAAAGGCAAATGAAAAAGCAATAGTATACCAAAATATTGTTATACTATTTTCAAGTGACGGAGAAATTTACCTTCATACCATTTTCAAAGTCCTGTAAAATACTACATTCTTTTATAACTAAATAAAATTTGGCTGTAATTTATTTGGCACGCACCCGCACACACTCGTACACACCAGCACACCGACTTGCACACATCCGCACACAACACTTGTCAACGCTCGCATACATTAGCACACTGGTAAACACCGGCCAATACACTCAACATACGTAATTTCCACTCTAAATAAGCTGATAATAAATCAAGAATGAAAATCCACTCGTTAAGTACAAGTATGAGTGGAAAAAAATTATTAATTAAACTCGAAATAAATGCCGAGTGAAAATCCACTCTTTATTTATACTTGAAAAGATAATGAGTGAAAATCCACTGGTTATTTAAATAAAAAATAAATCAAGATTGAAAAAAAATTCGTCATTTAAACTTGAAAAAATAATGAGTGAAAAACCACTCATTATTTGGACCTGAAATAAATAGCGAGTGGAAATTCACTCGTTATTTGACCTCGAAATAAATGATGAGTGAAAATCCATTCGTTATTTAATCTCAAAATGATAACGAGTGAAAATCCACTCGTTATTTAAACTTAACACAAATGACGAATGGATTTCCACTTGTTATTTGAGCTCGAAATAAATGCCGAGTGAAAATCCATTCGTTATTTAATCTCAAAAAGATAACGAGTAAAAATCCACTCGTTATTTGAGCTCGAAATAAATGACCAGTGAAAATCCACTCGTTATTTAATCTCAAAAAGATAACGAGTGAAAATCCACTCGTTATTTAATCTCAAAAAGATGACGAGTGAAAATCCACTCGTTATTTAAACTTAACACAAATGACGAATGGATTTCCACTCGTTATTTGAGCTCGAAATAAATGACGAGTGAAAATCCATTCGTTATTTAATCTCAAAAAGATAACGAGTGAAAATCCACTCGTTATTTAAACTTAACGCAAATGACGAATGGAAATCCATTCGTTATTTAATCTCAAAAAGATAACGAGTGAAAGTCCACTCGTTATTTAAACTCGAAATAAATAATGAGTGGAAAACCATTTATTATTTTAATGGTGTATTTAAATACTTTTTCATTCGAATGTGCCCATCCCGGACTGTCCGGGAAAAAGTCCCGGTAAAAGTACCGCAGAAACGCCCGGAAAAAGTCCCCTAAAAAGTCCCGGAAAAAGTCCCGGTAAAAGTCTCGGAAAAAGTCCCGGTAAAAGTCCCGGAAAAAGTCCCGGTAAAAGTACCGCAGAAAGGCCCGGAAAAAGTCCCCGAAAAAGTCCCGGTAAAAGTCCCGGTAAAAGTCCCGGAAAAAGTCCCGGTAAAAGTCCCGGTAAAAGTCTCGGAAAAAGTCCCAGTAAAAGTCCCGGAAAAAGTACTCCTTATCTCTCTACTACTCTCTACTATCTCCTTCAACTTTGCATTAGGGCCTCATCCTGCACGAAAATCTCTTTGCCCAAGGTATGTCTAGTGCGAATGGTGCATGAACGCATTTTTGAATAAAAAAAAAAAAATAATTATCCATATCATGACATGATATGGTTGGTGTTTTTTTGTTTTTATCGGCCGATATCGTCTACAGCGCTCCATTCCTCTTTTTGTCATAGATCCCATCCCCACACACTTAAAATACATTCGTTATTTTTTATTTAAAAAACAAAATATTCACTAGAAATAATTTATACGGCAGAACAACGTTCGCGGGGTCAGCTTGTATATGTTGTGACGTTGCAAAAATTTGCTGTCACAGTGGAGGTTTAGCTCTCGCGTTTTTAAGGCGTGACGCATTACCGCCACGCACTCTAAGCACCATCACGGCAACACACTCCATGGGTCCTAATATAATTTCGTATATTTTGTTAAATTAACTTTTCTTTTCGTATCTTAACTTATTTGTAACACGACATCACGGACGGCGTGAGGATCATCTACAGGCCAAGAAACCAAGGAGGGACATACCGAACCAACGCCACATGGGAACATGGAGGATCACCCCTACCATCGGGTGACCTCCATCCCAGGGAAGGAGGACCCGCTATCGCTTACCGGAGGACTGGCCGCGGAGGAGGCAGGAGTCGCAGGCCCAGCCGTGCCAAGCTAGGGGCACGCGCCAAAGGCCGGAAGCGCTCCATACCGAAAAGCGCCTCCCAATACCTCGCACCAGAAAGGAGGCTGCAGAGAAGAGGTCGAAAGGACCCTCCGGAGGAGAAGAAGAACCGAAGCAGCTAAAAGACACGAGGAGCCAGGAGTATCGGGACTACAGCGACTGGTGGAGGACGCGCCTTCGCACCCCTTCAAGTCACGACAGCGAGGAGGATGTCCCGCGGACATTACCGAAGGGTCAGCTGAAAGGCTGCCGTAACGCTACCGTCCAAGGAGGGAAAAGTTACCTTCGAGAACCGGCCCCGTAGATGGGGAAGCGTGCACCTCGAGGGATTAACACCATCCATATCCACTGGCAGAGCCGTGGAACCTCGCCGGGGAATAGTTGTTGTAGTCCAAGCAAATAGTGTTAACGAACTATTTAGTATCGAATATTATAAAAAAAAGTAATGTATCGCCTTATCGAATTTTCGAGGGCCTCAGATATCCCGTTTGAATTGTGGCGCGCGAACAAGTTCGGCAGAGGGCCCAACGCGTAAGACTAAGGGTGGGGGATGTCACCACCTAACGAGCGTACGCGAGCCGATAGATCGCTCTCTCGTTGGCAGTCCGTGGTGGTGCAAAGACGTTGTTCGCTATCGTTATTACCGGTGAGTTCTATCGTTCGATCACCGTGGAATTTTCCTAGGGCCTTATGGTCCCTGGCTACCGTTCTCGAATCCTTACGATTCGAGACTAGAGTACCGCGGGGAAATTCCGTGGCTATCGTCTCTCTAACTATTGTATCGAAAAGTGTATAATTTAGATTAGTATTATTGCGACTTAATTAATAGAGTGATTTTCTGGACCCTGGAGTGTGGCCACGGAGCCTACGTACCGTTATTGCTTCTCAATATCGGCACGTACGTTAGTCTATATTTTGTTATCGCTTTGCTTTGTTTCGAGTTCTTGATAGAACTACGACTTTGTGAATTTATCTGTCTCGTATTAATTTCATTCTTGCGACTCTTCATTTTGTCACCATTGTAGTATTACTGTTCCTTGTATAATCTAGACGCGACCGATTTTCGGCATATCCCTACCGGTATTAATATTGTTTTATTGATGTCCTAATAAAGAGGGCTTTGTTATAATTTGTTAAAATCCTAGTTTGTTACTTTCGTAATTTCGCTAGCTCCCAATCCAAGAACCCTGCCCCTCTATCATTTTGTTCCACGGTGAACAGGCTGAGCTAGTGTGTTGTCGCCCGAATTTTCGTGAGAGCGGTTACCGAATAGCTTGTCGTCCCGAAGACGGTATTCTTCGAGAATACCTGGCGCCCAAGATTTTTCGCCGGCTACCGACCGTATAAGTGCTCTCGCGGAAGTTCGTGGATTTGTAGCGAGATTTATAACCCGGCTATCGTCTCGCAATTTACGCGGTTATATAGAATTATCGTTACAATGTATATATACTATCTTCTTTTCCTACCGTACATTACATTAGCCAAAAAAAGCAAGCGGGTAATTCAACATAGCTGGTGCCCTATAAATCAGAACGAAGCGGTTGAGTGGAGTTGTTTAATTATAACTGGTGAGATTTAAAATAATCACCACCAGAAAATAATGTCGCTACCAGCCTAGGAACGAGTAAATCATTGAACTTGCCTCGTTAGTGAAAATGGGGGGAAAACAATAAGAGCCATCAAATTTATTTTTCCCAAAAAATGCTTTAGATGCTTCCGTATTATTGGATATAATCTATACACGTATAACCATCGATGTATAATTCTGAGCTTTGCCATGTGGAAACAAGGGAAATATATTTTTAAAAAAGGACATAGCGTCCGGCAAAGGGTTAGAAATGTTTTCTTGTAATACTCAATTTGTTTTTATGCTTTCACTTGTGTTTTCGGATGTACCATCTTATTCCATCTTTATTTGACAATGGTTTTTTATACTTGTGAATATCAATTAAAATTTGAGTAGTATTGCTTCTATAACAAGAATTATTTTATTTTTTGTAGCAACGTCTGAGGGCAAACTTCCAGAACCACGAGATCATCGTATAGCTATAGTTGAAGACGCTTCTGGTATTTTATTAAAAGTCGGATTAGGTGGTATTTTTTCTAAAAAACGCAATGAAGTAGAAGTCAGATTGCTAATTGGAGCAGCTACAGCAACATGGTCCAGTCTCGCAGATTATCCTCGAAGAGTACCACTTCATCACTGCGATGCTTTGCTCCACTTTACGGCAGCTCAAAGCGTGAGTTCATCCTACAAAGTCATATAAAATATTTAATTCAATAACAATATCTCAATCCAACAATAACGATCAAAATGTTATATGTCTAAATTACTAATAAAAAATATGTGCATCTTCGTATTTTCCAGTTACAGAAACGTTTATCGAAATATACAAAAAAATTGTTCAATCCTCGAGGTGAATGTAATTTTGAAGTAGGTAGACAAAAATCTAGTATATGTCAACCAAGGGATAGACCGGATGGTGAAAGGGCTTTTTTCTTCTCCAGTGGAATAGGGAGACTTTTC
This sequence comes from Cephus spinipes, assembly GCA_963971525.1. Lineage (NCBI taxonomy): Eukaryota > Metazoa > Arthropoda > Insecta > Hymenoptera > Cephidae > Cephus > Cephus spinipes. Next base: position 6,961,181 of record OZ020580.1, on the reverse strand, counting down.
TTTAAGCTTAGACCGTTGAGTGTAGATGGGTATAGAGGTGCGGAGGACGTGGTGGGGGTATGTCAAGCATATACTATAGTAAAATTGTAGTTCCAATCCCGGCGGGTAGATGGCGCCCCGAAAATCCCAAGCTATCTGGTGGCGCTGCCTATGAGTCGGGATTTGTACTAAAAGAGACTGTAGCGCGCACGCGCAAATTGTTTGCAAGAAACGAGCACTATTTGTTCCGAGTGACATTAATAACACAAACAACATTCTAAATAGAATTAATGATGGAGAAATTGTAGGATTCATCACGTGTATCAAAGATTATATAATAGAAACGAATTTCAGTGTCATAACTCTTATTGCTTTCTATTGGGAACGTATATTTTCGGATTGTAGATTACATATGCAAGTGCACATAAATAAATATAAAATCATTTTCTTAAATAACTATGTGTTATTTGTTGTAGACCTTACCTAATTTTTAGGGTAGCTTCTTATTTATTTTTATTAATAATTTAGATAAGAAGAACATACGAATGTATTTAAAGGAAAATCGTGCATATGGTTTATCTGTCAATTATGTGGTAGAGCAAATGACGTAACTACTGAAATACAAGTTCCGAAAAAGTTATAAAAAGTACATGATGGTGGTCGATGGGCAAGGCATTGGGTTAGGAGGCTAAAGGTCTGTGGTTCGAGACTCTCCGTCGGAAGTTTTTTTTTTCTTCTTCTGGACGTTATGATTTTTTTTTAAATACAAGGTATTAAAGAGGTTGAAGCGCTTCACGCCGGTCAAATCAGTGCTCAATGTTTTTTATCGTTTTCACAAAGTTTTATGAATCAATTGATTGCAGTGAAGGGTGATTTGTATTATAACATGTGCCCATAACCCATAAAAACATTCAGAGCGATGAATTTACAATAATATTACCTGACCAATATTACATAATGCATTAAATTTACAAAAACGATTACTAAAATTTAGCACTGATTTGACCGGCGTGAAGTGCTTCAAACTCTTCAAAAGTTGTACGGGCTGCACGCTGAAGGTAAAAAAAAATCGAACCAAATATCAATTTTTTTCTAATTTTATTTATTACTTTATTATAATAAGGGCATCAACAACGATAATCTACGGGCTTCTACATCACCCAAGAGGTGCCGTAGTCGATGCGTTCCCATTATTTAACGCAGCGGGTCCCCAGTAGGCCTATACTACGATCGAAGATAATAGTCATACAAATGATCCATTTAAATAATTAGCGTATAAGCAAATTACAATAACGTAAAAAAATGGTTCGACTGTAAAATCTAAATAACATGCGCTCTGTAGTAAGAAATAAATTTTGTTCATCGAAGATGAATACTAAAATTCTCGACTATATTTCTATTTAAGGACGTTGTTCGGTGACAATCTCACGAAAAAGTTATACCGTACCGCTAGCATGAATGCCATTGCGCGTAGTACGACGAACAGTACAAACTTTTGTTTCGGATTGGTCTACGCATACGCACAAATGGTGTGCACCGACAAGCACACACTGATACGGTAAACGAGCTGGCAACATCGGACTGCCCCATTACGCTCAGCGGCCAAACAGACATATGTATATGCACTAGTAATGCGCTGTCCCCTCCGCTGAACCAGCTACGCTGTTGCCACGTCGCGAGCGTTCCCCCCACCACACACCTCATACTATCGAAAATTTTACAGCTTTCGTCAAAATAAACATGGATCGAGACGGTCAAAAAATTTCATTTTTTTTGAGAATATGTCTTTTAGAGTCTTTTAACTGTTAGCAAAGTTTCATGCATGTGTTAGACCTCCATCGATGTCAAAAAATTAATATAGGCCATGCGTCTATGCTTTGCGTGTTAAAATCATCAATTTCAATGACATTTTTTACCAATTCCGGACGGCAAAACGATTTTTGCCTGAGGAGAAATATTTTTTTAATAATTCGAAGAATATTTGGTGAAAGTTTCAATCCTCTGTTGGATCTTTCATTTTACCGAACAACGTCCTTAACTGGACTAATGCTGTGTTGTTTATCTCGATATACCTAGGTATATTATATTGCATGCACGTACTTGGCCAGGTAAAAACAAAGAGTACTTTCCTCGAGAAAACGCGAGAAACACGCTAGTCGAACGTCTAGATTCAACTGGAAAAACTGTCGTTCGTTCCTAGAAAGATCGCTCGAGATAAGACGAATTTAACGGCCAAGTCTCTACAATGTTGTGGCTATTCCTCGCGGCTTTGTCTGAAGTTAAATTTCTCGAAAAAAGGTCACTCGTTGCAGGAAAAATCATCACTTCGTTTGGGAATATATATATATGTATAGTATATTTTCTTATGCATACGTGTAGATTTGTAAATAAGTAATGCACCTGGCCAAGTACGTGCATGCAATATAATATACCTAGGTATATCGAGATAAACAACACAGCATTAGTCCAGTTAAATAGAGATATAGTCAAGAATTTTAGTATTCATCTTCGATGAACAATAGTATATTACGACCCTAGGCCAGAAAGTTGGATTTCCTGGCGTATGTGATACTGTAGGAACGGAGCAATCGCGGCCGTTATTGTCCGAAATGCCCTACCCATCCCCTTCCCCCGCTCAGCGGCGCGGGCGAACAAGGAGAAGCGAGCGTTGGCAAGTTAGTAGGGAATCGGAGTTTGTATAGGAGGTATTAATAAAATTGAGATTAGAGTGTCGATCGAACCTTGTTGTTCCCTTTTAAAATTCCTCCCGTATTCCCTACAATACAAAGGCCGAGGCGAAGACGAGGCTTTTATATCACATACACTAGGGCATTCAACTTTTTGGCTATGGGTCATATACTATTTTTCTTGATCCCCTGCCGAAAGTTCGTTAATAAATTATTGTTAGTTTATAAATTAAAAGCAATATGTATTTACTATTCGTACCCGGATCGAAAAAACGATATTAAATTAGCTTACATCAATTGTTTTAACAGTCAGGTAACTTCATGTAAGTTAATTTTTTTCGATTCGGTATACTTTTACGGATTATGTTAGAACATTTTCCCGGTTATCTCGCGAAGTGGAGCGCACTCCGAGGCGAAGCCGAGGTTCTTGCTGGTCGGGGCGGGCATTAAAACACATACAAAATAAAATGCAAGAATAAAATGACTAAAAAAAAGATTATTATTAAAGACAATATTATTATTATTGTTATTAACATAATAATACATTTTATTTGGTTATTTTTCCTTTTTTTGCGCGTTATTTTTTTCCTTACTGCAATTGCACATAGTGATGGTAAATACACAGTTGTTGAATGTACAGTTGTCAAATTTTACAGGCTTCGCCTCGGCCTTTATATCACATACGCCAGGGCATTCAAGTTTTTGGCCATGGGTCGTATACTATTTTTTCTTAACACGTGCATGAAAAAGGCCCTTTTTCATGCATTTAAAGTGAATGGAAAGTTGCTCATTTCGAGCGTGCGGGAGGGAATCATTCCCTGCCGCTCTTCAAAAAATTTTGAAAAATTTTGAAAATTTTAAAAGTTTTGAAAAATTTTGAAAATTTTTGAAAATTTTGAATATACTATTACCTGCACTTGTCAAAAAAAGCACAGTGTGCAACTAGAGGAGGAGGACAATTTCTAGCCCTTTTCCCCCCCTAGTTGCACAATATACTATTCTTGCTCCCTAAGCCGAAAGTACCGTCTTCCCGTTTTTCATTATTCAACTGACATTACAAATTTACGGTTATGAAGAGTTGAGTAAAAACATAGGTGCTTAGAGTTTATGATTGAACATTCACTTGTTTGCATTTGTTTATATGCAGGCAAGCAAGCCACAAAAGTGGCTCTTCCCGGACTCAAATGCGGCCGGGAAAACGGTACTTTCGGCTTAGGGAGCAAGAAAAATTTATTTCTTACTACATGTTATTTAGATTTTACAGTCGAACCATTTTTTACGTTATTGTGATTTGCTTATACGCTAATTATTTAAATGGATCATTTGTATGACGTTATTATCTTCGATCGTAGTATAGGCCTACTGGGGACCCGCTACGTTAAATAATGGGAACGCATCGACTACGGCACCTCTTGGGTGATGTAGAAGCCCGTAGATTGTCGTTGTTGATGCCCTTATTATAATAAAGTAATAAATAAAATTAGAAAAAAATTGATATTTGGTTCGATTTTTTTTTACCTTCAGCGTGCAGCCCGTACAAATTTTGAAGAGTTTGAAGCACTTCACGCCGGTCAAATCAGTGCTAAATTTTAGTAATCGTTTTTGTAAATTTAATGCATTATGTAATATTGGTCAGGTAATATTATTGTAAATTCATCGCTCTGAATGTTTTTATGGGTTATGGGCACATGTTATAATACAAATCACCCTTCACTGCAATCAATTAATTCATAAAACTTTGTGAAAACGATAAAAAACATTGAGCACTGATTTGACCGGCGTGAAGCGCTTCAACCTCTTTAATACCTTAGCCCGTATTCAGAACTCGCTTTTAGTGCTAATTAATTAAGGGATATGTGAAGTGTCGTCTAGTCCAAGTAACAAATGTAAATGACTATCTCTTTTACCAGAAATTCGCCATTATACTTATTCTTTTTTTTTTTTTTTTTTTTTTTGTGCTAATAGTGCGCTTTGAAATTTTTTCTTAGTGAGTTTTAACTACAAGCGACTCTGTTAGTGACTTTAAGAGCGAGTTGTGAATACGAACTCTTGTATTTAAAAAAAAATCATAACGTCCAGAAGAAGAAAAAAAAACTTCCGACGGAGAGTCTCGAACCACAGACTTTTAGCCTCCTAACCCAATGCCTTGCCCATCGACCACCATCATGTACTTTTTATATTCTCTTCGGAACTTGTATTTCAGTAGTTACGTCATTTGCTCTACCACATAATTGACAGATAAACCATATGCACGATTTTCCTTTAAATACATTCGTATGTTCTTCTTATCTAAATTATTAATAAAAATAAATAAGAAGCTACCCTAAAAATTAAGGTAAGGTCTACAACAAATAACACATAGTTATTTAAGAAAATGATTTTATATTTATTTATGTGCACTTGCATATGTAATCTACAATCCGAAAATATACATTCCCAATAGAAAGCAATGAGAGTTATGACACTGAAATTCGTTTCTATTATATAATCGTTGATACACGTGATAAATCCTACAATTTCTCCATCATTAATTCTATTTAGAATGTTGTTTGTGTTATTAATGTCACTCGGAACAAATGGAGCTTGTTTCTTGCAAACAATTTGCGCGTGCGCGCTACAGTCTCTTTTAGTACAAATCCCGACTCATAGGCAGCGCCACCAGATAGCTTGGGATTTTCGGGGCGCCATCTACCCGCCGGGATTGGAACTACAATTTTACTATAGTATGAGCTTGACATACCCCCACCACGTCCTCCGCACCTCTATACCCATCTACACTCAACGGTCGTACTTTCATGTGATTTAAAGGATTTTTGTTTCTTTTCAATATATGTGTTGATAGAGTGACACAGATATATATGTATTTTTTCAGGGTATGTACGTTGTGGCCGTCGGTCCACATGCAGGTGCCCGGTGCGAAGATCGTGCCACTTTGTGGAAGATTCGCATACCAGCTGTTGAGACAATTGTTGACCGTTATTATTCAGAAGACAGTGTACCATCTCTCACAGAGTCAGTGCTCATGGAAATTCTTAATCAATTGCGAGGTAGACGATCGCTTGATTTGCCGATAAAAACTAAGGTCAGTTTTATAAAAAAAAAATTATCAAATAGAAATAAAATTATTAAAAATTAAGTATTCTGTATAACTTTTGTATAACTTCTGTATAACTTTCGTTAGAACTGAATTGAAGTCGATTTTTATAAGGTTTTCACGTATTTAATGAGATGTTATATTTAGAGACATATTAGTCACGATATTCGACAGTATTTCTGTTCTTTTATCTCTAACGGTTGCAATTGTTTATTGCGAAGTCATGCCGCGACACTGATTCCCATGAGAATACATTATTTCGATTGAATATATTGCTCTGGTACGACCACTAGAAAAGCCAAGGGAAAATGGCGTAATGAAAAATGTTGGATCGATTTAAGATCTCTTGCCTTTTACTATCACAGTACCCAAATAAACAATTACCTCAACTGCCTCCCATGGCACCCCTTTTTCTTCTAAAATTCTTTCATAAGTCCTTGACTGATCTGCCATTATAGAAAAAGTGGACGTATTTCACAAACCGTACCGTCGAGACGTCTAAACTTACAAATTGAATTTCAATTACTTGCATCTGAATATCAATAAGAGATGCTCTTTGTTATCTTTCCATATTTCTGCCCATCGGTTTTAGATAGGAAGAAATCGATTTATTATTGTTAGCGAAACTGTATACTATGAGCTGTAATGACAGATTTCTGTCAATGATTATGGATTTTTTCGTCTTACAAGTCTTTATTCATTGTATACGGTTTTCTTGTCTGTTTTTATTTCAATTTGTAATAAATATCTTGTTACAGGATTTTCTCAGGATCGTCTCCCGTCATATTCTCAAGACAATTCATTGGTGGTCCTTGGAAAGAGCTGGTCCAGATCCTCTCAGAAGCTGGGCGCCTGATACTCTCTCAAGACACGTTCTTCTCGTACTAGACGAGTTGGTAACTGCGTTAAAATCGCAAAACTTAAGATGTTACTTTTATCCTCGCTGCAACGTGATGCTACAGTGCACGAAAGGTAATAGAATGTCATGAGACAATTATCACAGCTGAAAATGTATAGTATACTTCATAGTTTAATTACCATCGCTTAATAATCATAGTAGTTATACAAGGAGAGTTCTGGACCAAGATTCCTGCACCGACATATTACCGGCATCCGGGTTCTCGTCCGTGCTAAGTTAGGGACGTGGGGCCCCCTAGGTTAGCGACGTTGGCGCCCCCTGTGTATGGTAAGTTAGGACGATTGGGCCCCGTGTGAAGGATTTCTGCTTACCGACGTCTGCGGAATTCTTTTTTCGAAGAGGGTGCTGCGTGCGCGCAGGAGTCGATGGCGCCGACCCCTTCGTCGGCTGACGTCATCGGAAGGGGGCCCTAGTTTTACGTCAGGTGTCAGGGATTTTACGGCAGATTTCAGAAATATTACGTCAGGTATCAGGGATTTTACGGCAGATTTCAGAAATATTACGGCAGATTTTAGGAATTTTGTACTTGCGATCCCGAGGCAGCTCCTACCCTTTACACTTCCCCGCAGACTAGCATGTAGAGTCGGTGGAGATCAAGAATGACTCTTCGTATGTCACCCGAAGAATTTCGATGACATTTCATCATCGTCATAACCCCCCCCCCCCTGTTCCTCCTCCGCCTTCCTCGCCACTATCGTTCCGCTACGATACAGTGGCCTTGGAGAGACGGTAAGAATCAAAGGTGGTGTCGAATAACCCTTTGCACGTTACCGAAAAAATTGTTTACAATAATTTAATGTGCACTATTTATTCGAGAGGAATTGTGCATCGAGACAGTGGTGGATCTTTGATGTCAAAGAATTTAGCAAACCTTTGTATAATGCCGAAATGTAGATCCATGAATTGTTTACTTAATTAAAATTCGTTCACACTCCTAAGAAGAAGAAGAGTGTCCTCTATATAAAGGAAGAGCTTGGTGCTCTTTCATTAGTTTACTGTCGCAATTCGTCGAGTTTGGAGAAAGAACGTGAACTGAAAGTAAGAATAGATTTTGAGAAGAAGATTTAATCCAACCTGTATGAAAATGGACTTCTCAAAAATTAACAAAGTGGCGCGTCTGGAGGGTTTCCTGCCAACGAAAAAGTTATCGAAACTGGAAGTTGAAAAAGAATATAAGATTACCAGCATAAGGAAAATTCAAACGAAATTTGGAGCAAGACACATCGTCGACGTGGAGAATAGCTTCTCAGTATTCTTGCCAGCAAGGATCTCGAGGACTCTGACGGACGATGAGGATTTTTTTCAACGGATAGTTTTGGTTATCGCTGAGAATCGGCTTTGTATGCGTTACCTTGGTGGGAAGTTCAATCTTATGGAATTTGGATACTTGTAAACGTTCATACTTATGATTTAAATAAATTGCCACGTAAGTGACAAAAAAATACAACTGCTTATTTCTTTCATATACACACTTTATTCTTAATCAAAAAATATACATTCCATCATCCAAGTCCTTAACGATTTAACATTTTCCATCGCACAATTGAAATGCGGAGCATGGTGATGCGTACATAGGGTAAGTGAATTTTTTCTCAATTTTTGCAGCGAAGGGCAGCCCAGATCTCCCAAGTTCACGATGTTTAACGATTGCCCCATGAATTTCTCCAACCAATTTTTTTTTTCCAATCCTTTTACATAAATTCTGGTAGCATCTCGTAAAATAACTCGAAGAATATTTCTGGCTTGGTTGTAAGATGTATCGCCAGAGTTCCAAGACATACCATGAAAGTTGCGTTGTAACCACAAATTCATGCACTTGTATTTCGGTGGAAGAGAGCTCCATGAACACGGTGGTTGAAACAGAAACGTCGCAGGCTCAGAGAAATCGCTACCCACTCCAATGACAGACAGCTCCTTCAAGACAAACTCGTCCGCGGGTTTCTTGAAACCTTGTACGTCCACGATGAACTCCATTGTGACAGACTGCTTGCATTGAGATGATCGTAGGGTTTTTATACTCATTTTTTCACCTCACCACTAATTGGATTATATTCTACTATTCGATCATGTAGAATTAAACAGAACGCTGATGTTTCGGAGGGGAAATTTTGGTCTGCCTCGAATTCGAGACGAACATCGACTGGTCCAAATTTGAGCGACTCATTTTGCTTAGAGCAATCGATGACAATTAGTGAACCATAGGCGAGGAAATCATTTTTTCTCAGTATGGGCTCAGGCTCTTTGCCGTAATAAGTAGCTTGAAAGTTTACATACATCTCGTACAGCAGAGCAAACTGATTTCGATCAATGTCAAGATTTAGATTTCCATAGGGGTAGCATTGCGAATTCAAGAAGAGTTTAACGTCTCTGACATTGCAATGGTCAAAATGACTGGCATTCTTATTTTTATTATTCTTTTTGCCAGTTTGGTATCCCAATATGACGTATCGAGGTTTTTCAAGTTGACTGGATGTCTTGACGGTCCACACGTGTTTGGATGTGGTAGGGAGTAGAGGATACTCGTACAGTTCCCAGGTGCGGAAGCTCATAGGGATGGGTGCATCCTTCTCGATGAATTTCAGCAGTTCTATCTTTCGACGATCGGAAACCCTTACGTACGGTATCAACCATTCCAATTTTTGAATTATAACTTTGCATTCCTCCGGAGCAGTTTGTACAACGGCATTGACATCGCTCTTTGTTCTCGTCAGAATCAACTCGTGCTTAGCGTTTACGACAATCTTGCGATAATCTTCGGCAAAGCCTAGTATCATACTCAGTGGTATCGATACGTCAAAGTAACCAGCTGCATCGGTCAATTTCTCTCCTTGCATCCAGCCAGCATTATCCATCACCGAGCGTTGACCAGGAGTCAGGGAAAGGTAGCCCTTCATGAGACTCGTGAGGCCAACGTTCTTATTTCGATCGATCTCTATACCATTCATTTCATAACGAATCTCATCGAAAAGATGACAAATGCCGTTATTAACCAAGGTTGTGTTTGTAACCGCCGTAGAACCATCTTCCTTCACGAGCTTTCCGTATACATGCAGCGAACTTCTACTCGGTAGTAAACACAAGTCTTGATGTTGGACGGAGATTCGTATTTCATCACTGTTGTTGAACGTTGACGATGCGTAAGGCTGGTGTGCATGCGTTTCGCAGTGCGCTATAGACTCATCGAAGGTGATTGGTGTTCGAATATTTAAAGTTTCTTCCTCCATGGTGAGCAACGGATAAAAATAATGCAGCAGCAGCAGAATGAACGATTTAGTTTCCTCTTCCGACTGGTGTGACCTTGAGTCCCAGATTTCTCAGGAATAACACGTTTTGAGGTGTTAACGCTGTGCAGCGCGGACGATGACTGATTCCTTTTAGACATATCGGTTCATTATTATAGCCGTTATTATAACCACTACCAATCTTTCGGTTATACACGATCCCCATTATCACATGGATTTCACGTGTAGTCTTATCGTTATGATTTCTCCTTGAAAATTCACCAAGTCTCCGTCCTGATCGACTATTCGAAGCTGTAGGTGATCTATTGTCTTGCTCGATACTGGGAGGTAAATGACGTGCGACGGCACCTCTATAATCTTATATCCTGGTGGTACAACCGGAAAGAATTCGTGGATGGTATGTACCTTACGTTCGTTTATGTAAGCGCCTGTAGTAATGTTGCATTCGACTCGCAAGGCGTTCACCTTGAGAATGGCTACAGGTACGTCGGATGTATGTAATTTATTAGCTTCCAAAACGCGTTGAGTAAAACCCAACAATCGACCAATCGAATCATCAGGTTGAAAATTGATTTCACGGTTACACTTAATTTCGCTGCACAGGGTATTATTGTTAGGCTTAATACTAATTAGGATATTTTTATCTATCAACGCACTCTGCACATAGTTCTCGATATCTTCTATCTCATAGCTACCAATGGGTATAACGATAACTTCATCTCCCACGTAGAACTTGTTGTGACCAGTGTCCACGTTAGGAATAGAATTAAAGGTTAATAATTCGATGAGCCCCAGAGCATGATTTTTATCTCGAGAAAGTTCAATTGGGGGAAAGTACTGGGCTTCGAGTATAGAAGAATTGCCTGATAAAGTTAACGTGAATGAATCTTCCATGATTGCAAACGCTTTACTGACGATATGAAATTATGCAGCATGTTTATATAGACGATACTTATTCTTTCGATTTAACTGTCCACATAAGAATTTGAGACACAAGTGACCACATTCGAAAGTATCATAGTTCTGATACCGTTCATAATTATATTTTACACTACCAACGTCGAGATACCTCATGAGATCTAGTGGGGGGCGAAGATTACCGAAACTGTCAAAATAAATTACTGAGTCTCTTTTCTTCATGTAGGCGACCCAGTGTGTTCCGGGACCATCCTCATCGTCGAGATTGACGATTGCCGATTCGTATTTGTACGATCCACCTTTCGGCATAGCATTCCGCATAAAAATTCCACGAAAATGTTGAATATTCACGAGCCTGGCGTACTTGAGTAGATCTGCATCAGTTAACGCTCGACGTGGTAGTTTCACTTCAAGTTTTTTGGCTTTAGATGAATGCCCAGTCCCTTCTTGTAGGGTTTCAAGTAAAGTCCTTTGCCTAGCGCGATGGATTCCATCGCATTATTATGTCGTTGGCTTTCCTTCAATTGTTCCTTGGTTGCCTTGGCATCGTTCACGGCTTTGGCTATACCTGCTGCATCTCCTGCTAACGCTCCAGCAGCGCTCAGACCCGCAAACATAGGGACGAGAAACGGCAGGAAACCTCCAACTTTGGACGGTACAGGTAGAATACGTGGTGCACGTATATTCTTCTGTCCACCAGCCTGCTTGACAACTGTTTGCGCACCCTTAAGAGCAGACTGAGTCACTGCCTGTGCATCGTTGCTTTGTGTCATCGATCGTTTGGCTGCTTCGATAACTTTTCTCAGCGTTATCTTCTTCTTAGGCTTCTTCTTCTTTTTCGTGATACCCATACCGAGTTTTGATTTAGCGTTCATTATGTTCGCTACAGACCAGGCCTTCTCACCGATGTTCGCGTTCTTCGCGAAGACACGTTTCCAAGCTTTGTTGGCAGGTATCCTGTCAGCCGCCCCTCTATGTTCTAGGTTCTCCCGATTCTTCGAGTACGCAATATCGTACTATTTGCAAGCTGCGTCGAGGGGATTGATGCCCGGATCGCCTCGTGCGAGTCTCTTTGCTAGTTTTGTACCGGGTCCACAGTATTGATAGCCAGGTATATGTAATTCAATTGGTAGACTGTTGGTGATTTTGTTGACTAAACCCTTGCCACTATGGCGCTTCTTTTTTCCCATGCATTTACGTTTAACATGCATAATCATGTCCTCACCCTATCGTGAAACAGTTCCGACTGAACGATGATCTTTATAAACCTGTTATTTATAGCTTTCGCATTAGTCATGATCAAGATAAGGTTTGAGACACAGTTTATCAAGTTACGTGTACCGAATTTCGACGAATTAACGCGAGTTAAGAAGAGAAAGATGAGGAAACGTCATGGTGAATTACTTACGAACAGTTATACGCGCGGTGTTTTGCGGACCGTGAAACTGCGTCAAGACAAGTGCATTGCTCGCTCTCATAACTCACCCCAATGGATTGAGATTCGAAAACGTCTACGCATACTGAAAATCACTGGATCAGCCAAAGTATCAGTTTTTAAAACGTTTACTCGATTCCGTGGATGGTGTTGAATATTTTCCATTTACGGAACACGTACAAGTGCTGCCACCAAACGAGGCACGCCGCAATTCATTAATTATTTACGATGATATAGCTTGCGAGAAACAAGATAACATGAGGGCCTTCTTCAGTATGGGGCGACACAGAGATGTTGACTGTTTCTATCTTTGTCAGACCTACGCTCGCATTCCCAAACATCTCGTACGCGACAATGCTAATTTGCTTGTGCTCTTTAAGCAGGATGAAATGAATCTCAAGCATGTTTACGATGACCATGTAAACACTGATATGACGTACGTGCAGTTCAAAGACCTATGTTCGGCATGCTGGAACGATAGCAAGTGTGGGTTTCTCGTAATAGACAAGGATAGAGAACTCAACGAGGGTCGATATAGAAAAGGATTCGATTGCTTCGTGAGCATAAAAGAGTGATTATCGAAAAAATGGATACAGTAGCATTTTGGATTCAGTGATTGCAACATGCAGCGTGAAAAACTTGAAGAGCAGAAAGACATCTTGCGTCAAATCGCTAAAGTTAGCGATTCGATTCGCAGAAAGCATCGAATGATAAAATTGGGTAAAGAGAATGTCGAGCATGCGATGAGTGAGGTGTTCAAACCGGTAGTGACTCCACTGCAGAAACTAGTGAACGTATCTCAAACAGATCATAATACTATAAAAGATAAGATTAAGGATGAAATCAAAGATGAAATAAAACATGATGTAGGAATGAATGATACGTTTGAAACAACGAATGAATCCTTTAATACGCTCAAAAATGATTCCACTATCGGGGAAATTAGTGATATTCAAGATGATGATGATGATGATGATGATGATGATGATGATGATGATGATGATGATGATGATGATGATGATGATGATGATGATGATGATGATGGTGATGATGGATACAAGAATGACATGGATTTACCCGTTAATCAAAACGATTCGATGCAACGGTATCTCAATATGCTGCTATCGAGGCAGAATAAACAATTGGATCCTACCTATGGTGTGCGTAAACTTTCCAAGAAGAAGTTGATGATTGGAGATTCACCTATAAGTTTTGAGGGTGATCAAATCCATATAGGCGATACCAGTTATCTGAAAACTAACGGTTTGATCGAACTCTTGTTCAGGAAGATACCTAACGAAACTCATGTAACCTAGGATGACTTGAACAATTACAAAAACATTATTATAACAACGAATGCATATAAAAAGTACTATAAACCTGATGGTGATATTCGTAGGAGCAACAGTTTCAAATTTAAAAATGTTATTGCAAAACTAATTGAACAGTCCTCTGTAACGGGCAAAGGTATCATACCACGGTACATAATCGCTGCTAAGAACAGACTAACGGATTACGTGTACTGGGACGATCCCAATGAATTAGTAGACCGTCTTCGTTTGCTCCTTGCGTCTCAGGAAGCAGGTAATCCCAGCCACTCCAACGAAATCGTATCGATTATCGAAGAGTTGCGTGAGGCTGGTATTATTTATTAAGTAGATAAAACGATCATGATCGTCACTTTAGACATGAGCGTTGACGTGTTTGGACGTCAGTTGAGTAGCAAGGCCGCGGTTACGAGTAGCCGTGGTCTTCCTGGTGTTGGATTCAAATTCACTGCTGCTGGACACTACGACATAGATAACAAGAGGCTGTGCAACGTTGCCAATCCCGAGGAGCTAAACGATGCTGTTACTTTGAATCTCATGAAAACTGTAGTAAAGCAGGAAGTTGATACCGTACTTCGTAAGACCGCTGAAATGTGCAATGAAATCGATAACAACAACCTAATGATTCGCGCTCTCGATTCTACCGTGAAGGATGCCTTCAATCGTGTAGAAACAGATATAAAGACAGGGCAAGACTTGATGATTCGCAACTCTGAGATCATTTCTCAGCTGGATGCCAAACTGATTGCACTGGAGAATGGATGGAAAAAAGTTAGCGGTGGTGGAAGAACTGCATAGACCTGCTAGAAGAAATTATCAGCGTCGACACGTTGACATCCGTGGGCTGGATGAGACTTGGCATGCGGATCTCGTTGACATGTCGGCGTACGCAAGAGAGAACGATGGATACAAGTACCTGCTCACCGTCATCGATATATTTTCAATGTTTGCTTGGGCCGTGCCGACAAAGAGCAAGAATGCTAAGGACGTGATGACAGCTATGAAATGTATACTGCTGCAGGGACGGATACCGAAAAAATTGCAATTGGACGAAGGTCGTGAATTTTACAATACCGAATTCAAGTATCTAATGCAAAAACATGGTATTGCTATGTACTCGACATTCAGCAACTTGAAGGCATCGATCTGTGAACGTTTCAATCGTACTCTAAAAAATAATATGTGGAAACAATTTAGCCTGCAGGGTGACCATCGTTGGTTAAACATCTTATCAGACCTGATATCCTTGGCGTATCTGTTAGAACATTGGGCTATGCCGCCACGAATACCTCGCTCGACAAACAATAACATTTCTACATCATCGAGGAGTTCCATTTCAACGCCCGTACACTTGAGCATAGCATCGAAAGCAAGTGTAATAATGCAAAGGATCTAACTTATACGTAGAGAAGCAGTTGCGTCTAAAATTCTCGAAAATATCAGTCAAAAGTAAAACATCAGTTTTTAGATACAAATCGGAATATTCACCCAAAGTTTTAATATTAAACGTACGCCAAACATTAGACGCATGCGCATAATCACTCTCAGAAATTTCCTCGTTATTCAATTTCGAAAAAAAATTTTCTCTCGATGGTAATTGCGTCTCTTCGAGTTTTCCCCAACAGTCAACATAGTCGTATGGAAATACACCTTTCCTCGTTAACAGTTTAAATTTCTCCGCATTGTCACAATGTTTACGTGTAATTATTTTCTCGGAATCATTAAGATAGGAGGATAATTTTTCAATGCTGCTTACCATAAATCTGAATGAATCGATGAATCGAAAATTTATAATTGTATCTTTAATGTTCTTTGTAAACGATATTCTATATCTTTCTTTGTTAACCAGTAAAAGATTTACGGAACCTTCGAAGGAAGTAGCTAGTGCTTTAATCAGAAAGTGCGAATCGTAACCAGACAGGTTGTGAAAAACTATGGGAATAGTATGTGAGTTTTTATAATTCAAATTGCAACCGGGATGCGCCGCACCGCGATACTTGCCTGTAAAGTGACAATGATCGTGATGCTTGACATCTTGCAATGCGAATGGGTTCTCACAAATGTGACAGATCTTTGTGGAATAAAATTGTTGCTTCTGTTCGAGACTCAGTGGTTCCATGGGTACAATACGTTTATGATAAATTTCTAAAGATCGTGCTAATTCCTGCAGTTCATCCATGAACCACTTGATACAATTATTTCCACGATTAATTTTGAATTTGGATAAAGACTCGTCGAAGGCGCACTTTAGGTAATATGCGATACTGTGTGGAACATGATTTTGGTACAGTATCGTGTTTGATGCTTTGGACGCATTTACAACTGGTTTCAACATACATTCGATATCAGCATAAATGACGAACGGTACACTTTCCTGATACTTGTAATTTTTGAACTTCAGCAATTTTTCCTCATCATTTGGCAAAATCACTCTACACTTATTTATATTCGCACAATCGAATTTATGTTTTTCGAAAGAGTTTTCAGTTTGAAAATGGCACAAGCATCTATCGCACAGTCTAATATGATCGTTATGTTTTGAAATTTGAGAACTTAGCAGTCGAGATAAATTTCGGATCCAAGCAAAATGGTAAATTACACTTTTTGACAAAAATTCCATGTTCAAATCATCATCATCATCATCATCATCACTTTCCACGTCATTTTCACTTTCCACCATCAGAAGATGAATTGGAGATTTATTTGATCTGTGTTGGCTTAAATAAAGTGGTACTATCTCATTACCACCCTTATTCGCATCGCGTTCTATACCGTAAACGTTAATCACTAAATCATTAATCGCTTCGAATTTTGGAATGTCCTTCAAGCCAATAGGAAAATTTATACCTTCGTACTTTAGTACTGAGCTGAAATGTGGGTACGAACTGATCCTGTCTACATGATCTTTTGCTGGATGAAGAGCTGCCGTAACGGACCAGAGAAAACAATACGGATCGTTATTTATAATATTCACCACTGCCTTTTTGTTCCGCACGTTCTTAGGCAACTCGATGAATGTCGACAGACCACCATGTATCGGTATATATCTGTTGATATTTACCGCCAAGTTTATTATTTCCAACAACGACCAGCCCGATTCTTTTTCTTGGAAGCCTGCGATTTTAGTTAATAATTTTTCCATTACGTTGACATTGAACCACTCATTGATCTCCGTGGATGATAGAATTACTTCGTTTTTCGTATTAAAGAACTTTAGGTCCTCAATAAGCTCACCGCCTTTCATAGTCTCGAATTTACAGGACAAAACGACGTTCACTTTCAAATTTCCATCTTTTCGGAGCGCATTTTTTACTCTAACAGCGAACAGTTTTCTTGAATCTTCCAGAAAACGCTTCAAGTCCTTGTGTCGCAAATTTGCTATCACTCCTGTTCTTATTCTCTCCTTGAATGCTGATTCCAAGTCATCCCAACGTACTCTGTCACTTCTTCTCTCTCTCACAGTTCCTTCACCCCTTTTTTGAAGGTGCTGTTTAAATTTTTCATTCAACGATTTTAGTATTCCAATGGTTGTCAAGATTTTGGTTTTCTCCCCGTTCGCAAGCGCAACGTTCCTCAGAATTTTGTTCAGAAGTCGAATATTTTGAGTACCAAACTTTGTCCACTTTGTAATTTCCACAATGGATGATTCTTTCTTGAGCAGTTTATATGCTTCTTCCATAATCTTAATCAATTTCTTACACTTTGCAGAATCCATTTTTCCCTCGTTTACAATAAAGTACACTCGATGAGGTTTGAACGTCAATGGTTGCTCTACATCACGAGCGGTCTTTTATAAGTCTAATGGATGAGCTCCCCTCATTACCTATTTTAGGTATAATAATAATATTCAAAGCGGTGCGAAAACTTGTGCATTAAAATCGGCAACGGTTCTAATTGTCTATCCCTTCATTAATGTATGTGTGTGCGTGCGTGCGTGCGTGCGTGTGTGTGTGTGTGTGTGTGTGTGTGTGTGTCATTCCAAGAAAATTATTCAGCTCGGCGGTGATATAAACAACTCGTTGGTAGCTCCTAACCATCAAAGACACATGCCGAACACCTCATCTAGCCTTCGAGTAACCCTATAATAAATAGTGCACATTAAAATATTGTAAACAATTTTTCGGTAACGCACAAAGGGTAATTTGAAATGTCCTTTGATTTTACTGTCTCCCCAAGGCCACTGTATCGTAGCGGAACTTGCTAAATTCTTTGGCATCAAAGATCCACCACCGTCTCGATGCGCAATTATTCTCGAATAAATAGTGCATATTAAATTATTGTAAACAATTTTTTCGGCAACGTACAAAGGGTTATTCGACACCACCTTTGATTCTTACCGTCTCTCCAAGGCCACTGTATCGTAGCGGAACGATAGTGGCGAGGAAGGCGAAGGAGGAACAGGGGGGGGGGGGTTATGACGATGATGAAATGTCATCGAAATTCTTCGGGTGACATACGAAGGGTCATTCTTGATCTCCACCGACTCTACATGCTAGTCTGCGGGGAAGTGTAAAGGGTAGGAGCTGCCTCGGGATCGCAAGTACAAAATTCCTAAAATCTGCCGTAATATTTCTGAAATCTGCCGTAAAATCCCTGACACCTGACGTAAAACTAGGGCCCTCTTCCGATGACGTCTGCCGACGAAGGGGTCGGCGCCGTCGACTCCTGCGCGCGCGCAGGACCCTCTTCGAAAATAGAATTCCGCAGACGTCGGTAAGCAGAAATCCTTCACACGGGGCCCAATCGTCCTAACTTACCATACACAGGGGGCGCCAACGTCGCTAACCTAGGGGGCCCCACGTCCCTAACTTAGCACGGACGAGAACCCGGATACCGGTAATATGTCGGTGCAGGAATCTTGGTCCAGAACTCTCCTTGTATAACTACTAATCATCAATTACGTAATTTTACATTAACGAGACCCATTACACCGTACACGATCGAGAATTCTTATCAACAGACTATTGAATCGAAGTATAAATTGCAGAGATAAATTTCGGAAAAATTATAACACTTTTCAATATCAGTTTACGGAACCGACATATTTCCATTATAAGTCCATTACATAATTTATGTTGTATCGACATATTAAATCATCCAAGTCGTATTATGAAATTAATGAAGTTCCCTTACCAACAGTCAGTAGTTTCCTATTCGACAAATCAATTCTAATTAAGCGGGAAATGCGTTTCTTTCTTTTCTATCAATGCATTTTTTTCTCTGGTTCCATTTCCAATAGTATATATTGCAGTCACAAGACTGTATGTTAGTAAACTGAGCGCGTAAAGAGGTAGACGAATACTTGACTAGCAATTTCCCAAATGTTTGCGGTTTCCGCCTTGGTCTCCTTCGTCGGTCATGAATTCGGTTAGGAAAAAATTAAATGGGGGATTCATATCTATCGAAGCACTCAGCTCCTGGCCTAATTTGCAGGAAGAGCTGAAATTATTTAATAAAATTGACGAATGGCATATATTACATAAGGCTGTGGAGGTGCTTCCACATGGTGTTGGAATTTCGTTAATTTCCAAGTACGAGACCAATAAGCGAGATGGCCAACTTTTCAACACTACGCGATCCAGTAGCACCCGGTATTTCAACTGGAGTATGATTTGAATCGTAGAGACGGAAGCAAAGCTGTCGAAATGAACGTCGACAAATATCACCTAATTGCCATCACGCGTTGCCGAATGATGTATCGCTACGTAATTGCAATTATATCCAAGAATAGGAAAAAAAAAAAAATGAAATATAAGATATCCGGGAACGTTTTTCCCAAAGCTCGCCATCTTTATTGTTTCAAAAGTATTTTCTAATATGCAGAAAGCAATTATTTCTAACCCTTGCGGGCATTGAATTTATAATAGTTATCCGGTAAAATTTTCCGATTATTATTATATAATAATAATTATTAAATGACCATTAAATCATAATTAAATACGGGAAGCAGTAGTAATGTTAAAGAGTAACGAAAACATTATAGAAATGTTTAAAAATACAATTAAAATGATGGGCCAGTGCTAGATCATATAATAAGTAAACATGTAGTGACTTATGTACTTGATCTCAATAATATCATTTCAATACTTTTTGTTAGAGGAATTCACAGAACTCCTGTACTTGGCGTAGTTTTTTACACGTAAGTGTTTTTTTGGGGGATTAAAACTTGTCGCAGTTTTTGCATGCGGTTCTTTTGATATCTAGTTATAATTCTTATTATTATTATTATTTCCAGACCGTAATACAGAAAAAGAAAGATATATAGGGTGTTCCGAAACTACCTGACCCGGTGAGTATGGCGGTGTTCGGGAGGCTTCACTGATCACGAAAATGACCTTCCTTTTGTCCGGAAGCTCTTAGTTTTTAAATGGGAGCAGGTCAAAGTTGACGAATCAGAACGAGGCGTCAAGAGAAACGTAGGCACCTACGAACTTCGAGTTTTCTTCCCTCGCTTTTGTTTCTCGGTAGTTTGTTTCTTGTTTCCAATAGGCATGTCTTCGGCTCACGTCATTCTGCCCGAAGCCACCGAGAAACAAAAGCGAGGGAAGAAAACTCAGAGTTCGTAGGTGCCTACGTTTCTCTTGACGTCTCGTTCTGATTGGTCAACTTTGACCTCCTCTCATTTAAAAACTAAGAGCTTCCGGAAAAAAGGAAGGTCATTTTCGTGATCAGTGAAGCCTCCCGAACACCGCCATACCCAACGGGTCAGGTAGTTTCGGAACACCCTGTATATGTTGTGACGTGGCACTTTGTGCACGTCACAAAAGGGAGAGGAGAAAGGCGAAATAGGAGCTACACCGTGAGGCCCGCAAGGCAACATAACGTTTGCGTCGAGCGTGGATTGAAATTAGCGTGTAGAATGTTTATTAATTCCCTTCGGGGTCTGTCTTTTCGAATGTTACTAGCGGTGATCGGTCCCGTAAGGGAACCGATCGGAGAAAAATATGAAGCAGCAACGGCCCTGACTACAGAAAAGGGGCCCAACCAGTGCGACCAGCAGCACTGGCGTGACGTAGCCAGCAGGAGGAGGGCCAGCGCGACCGCAGAGCACCACTGAGCGAGGCCACCTACGCGAAAGGACGCCGCGAGAAGAGGGAAGATTCCAGCAGCATCCGAGGGTTGCAGTGGCAGCTTGAGGCCGTACATCGAGGGATAGGGTGCGGATGAGATTCCCGCACCGAGAAAAGACACTGCAATCGCTCAGAAGAGGAGAAGATGCGCGGATCTATTTTTCTAGGAGCACGTAGACAATTGAAGATCGCGGGCGAACTCGGCCGCGTAGGGGCTAGCGCAAATTTGATTGGGCCCAAGGGTAATGTTCCTCCGCGCCACTAGGGCACGTTAGCGGGCGAGCGATCGGGTAGCGTCACTTGCGGTGTAGCTAGCTGATAGTACGGAGCGTGTGCCGAGAGAGAAAGAAAAGTGAGTGAAGAGTGAGCGTCGGTGTAGAGTGAAAGAGTGGAAAGGACGAGAGAAAAGGGGCAGAGAGAGAGAGAGGATTAATACCATGGACCCAGACCAGTGGGACGATCTGACTCGGGCCCTTGTCGGTGAGTGACGCTACCGAGCTTCTTAAATTTGTAGTCGAACGAGATTTATAGGACTATAGAGTTAGCTACTGGATCTTGGATCCAGGTAGCACGGGTCGCCTTCCGCTGACTGGATCGCTGAGATCAACTCGTAGTCATTCGGTGACGATCTGGAGAGTCCTAGGTCTCGCCTCAAAATAAAGTTCATAGTTGTGTTTTAGAATATTTGTAGTGCATGTTTGGAATACCTGCATGTTAAGTAACCTTCTTCAGTCCACGCTACGCGTAATCGCTTCGGGTTTGCGTCGTGTACCGTACGTACCGCGCCGTGGCGCGTAATTCTCCCGGGGATATTCGTAAAGACAGGTCGAGGAGTGCGTAGGGTCGGGCTGATATTTTCAGTCGACACGTAGGGCTCCAGAGCTGATCTGGATCACGGAAATCTTCGAAACGGGATAGGATACATGCACGTGATGGTTCGTGAAACCGTGACATTCCTAACGGGGAATCTACGTATTCGGTAGGTCAGGGACCGTTAGAATTACCGAGCGACAAATTGTAAATATTGTGAGGCCGACGTATATACGTACGATCCAATGTATAGAAACAAGCAAAATACGGCTAGAGTCAATCCTATATACTTAAAATATAACACTAAACATAAATATCACTCATTCATTCCACACTCATTCTCACTATGAAACTATGATAATATCCATATTCAATTGATATTCGTTGGAATGCCACATAAAAAATTTGAATTTTTGATCGACTAAGAATCCCGAAATCAACAATTCGTCGTCAACAAAGTCTAGATACTTGTACGTAATGAATGTTGTGACGTGATTTTTCGAATCATGGTCCCAAGGCGGCTCCGGTTACCGATACAGATAACGTTCTCGATTTCTGGTTCCCTTCGGATCGCCACCCTGCTCAGAAGCTACGCTCTCGGATTGATTCGCATAGATATGTCAAGGCTCTCGGAAGATTTCGTTGTTGTTTAGTTGAGGTCGAGGTGCTCGAATCTGCCGTGGGGAGATAATCTCGACGTACCGAGTTGCCCGGCAGAGGAGAGTACCCGACGGAGACGTCTTCACGGACCGGCAAAAGCCCAGATGAAATACCGGCGCCCCACTGGAGATGGGCAAAGGGCTGTAGAGCGGGCGGAGTTAGTTTTGATACGGTTAAGGGCAGGAGAGGAACCTGCTGCCCGAGTTAAGGATGTGGTGCCCAGCTGTCGCCCGATGTCCTGGGGAAGCGTCCGTGGATGATCTCCAGAATTACGTACCGATTCGTTAAGGAACGCTCTCGATTTGGTTTAAAGGGACGACTCGAAGGAGATAGAAGTGTTATCGGTTAAAAGGCTCTCGACCAATCAGAATGATTAGTTCTCGGATTTGACTATTGTCAAAGCAGTCTGTCTCGGGGCACCGACCGAGGTGTCACGGGCTGGCCTGTGCTCCCGTGCTATCTGTTGATAGTTTTCTTGCCGTGTTTCGCTACGGTATAGCAAGTTCTCGGTTCGTACAGTTCTCGCGTTGTTCTCGCGATATCCGGGCAATTCGATGAATTCCCGTGAGTGTTCCGGAGGTGTAGTGCTGTGCCTTAGTGCAATGCTCACCAGAGTGTCCTTGGATACAGTTCTCGGCCTCCACGGATTAGCTGTACCAGCTCCGGTGAGGACTCCCAATTTATTAATTGGTGAAGGGATCTCGATAGATATTTAAGATTCGCTCTGATGCGTTCTTGGTTCGTCGCTCTCTATCACTCGCACTATTTGCCGGACTGTTACTCCGACCCTCTCTACCTCGAACCTAGCAGCCTGAGCGGCCGTGCATTTCCGTAACCGTCCGCTCCCGTTCGTGTATCCAGTTGCGTTTGTGATTTTACGCGACCCCAAAATTCAGCACCTACGGTTGCGTTTCTCGATTTCACGCGTCCCCAAAAATCGAAAGGATCCGTTAAGCTACCGCCTCGTCTGATAGGTTCCGTCAGAGCTCTCGTTCTTGGTGGAGTTGGGCCTGTTCCACCCCAACTCCCAGTTTATACCGGCTCGTCAGATCCCGGTGAAAGAAGAATTGACTGGCGCCCGCCTGGCTTGCGGATGCACGAACGACGGGTGGACGGCGGAAGGTAACGTAGGTTGGTTCTCGAAAATAGTTCGTTCTCGGATGTTATGCTATCGGTGTCGGGTCACGAAAAGAAATACGTTACAATGTGTACAATACCGATAAGTACCGTAGAAGAGTCATTCTTATATGTATATCGTCGGGGGGTACCCACTGGCACACAACCCGATTGCACACACGCCGAGTTGGATACAAATCATTGGACACAACACGATTGGTACAGTGTCCATTCCGCACAGCAAGATTGGACACAATGCCGATACGACACATTAGTTTTGGACACAGACCGTTTAGCATGCGATAACATTGGACACATTAGAACTGTGTCCAATCTTGTTGTGGCGAATTGGTTTCGTGTGCGATCTGACTACGTAAGGACGGACCGTGAAATTGGACACAGATAGTTGTAGATAAATTTCAGATAATTCATTGGACACAAAGCTAGCTGCACAAATATTATACATACGAGATCAATGGAACAGGTTCTTACGTACTTTTCTGAAATAATGTTGAAGTTATTATAGAAATGTTACATGCTAGATTATAGGGAAGTGAACGCTCATAAGTTTATCCCAACAGCATTTAAATACATATATGCATATTAAAAAGCTGCAATATCAAGGATTCAAATATGAGTGAAAAAATAGTATTGTGACGTATAACTGTTCTGTACGGTTACGGGGTAAAAATCTGGCCCATTATTACATTATTATAAAATATTCATCAATAGTCGTATTCTTTACAAAACGTGTGACTTTCAACTCACGAATAAATCCCATTGGCTAGTGTAAATTATCATGTTATAATTAAGATAATAATTAAAAATTTCATTAAAATTCATTACCAAGTCATTAACAAGAAACATTGAACATAGAATTCATTTATGCCTGATGACGATTATCTCTACCTATTTGACGCGAACACTTTGTAAAGTTACAAATATTGGAAGATCATTTTTAGAAGATATATAATAAATTTATTATAAATGTACCACAGCAGTTCACATTCCCTCACTTCTTGTAGAGTTCTGGTTACATCGATATACCTTATTGTGCAGCTAGCTTTGTGTTCAATGAATTATCTGAAATTTATCTACAACTATCTGTGTCCAATTTCACGGTCCGTCCTTACGTAGTCAGATCGCACACAAAACCAATTCGCCACAACAAGATTGGACACAGTTCTAATGTGTCCAATGTTATCGCATGCTAAACGGCCTGTGTCCAAAACTAATGTGTCGTATCGGCATTGTGTCCAATCTTGCTGTACGGAATGGACACTGTGTCCAATCGTGTTGTGTCCAATGATTTGTGTCCAACTGGGCGTGTGCGCAATCGAGTTGTGTGCCAGTGGGCATCACTCTATATCGTCTTCGTCATCACATAGGCATGATGTGTCAGAAAGAGAGGATTATTCCGAATTGATTGATGGATTCTTGCTATTTTTATGTTCTTCGTACCGCTGACGCCATGTGGTTTCCAATCATTCATTCCATATATCGGCAAAAACCAAAAAACTCTGTCGCATGATATCGTTCTCTGCTGCTATTAAGGGGGAATACACAAATAAAGAATAAAAATTCTAGGCTAACGGTTAACTCGCATAATGTTAATAATATATAATATATCTGATATATTCGGCGGTAATACTCAATAAAACTGAAGGTATTCGATGTTTCGTCCAAGACAGTCAATTTGCGAACGGGAAGAGAAGCATCGTGCGATTAGGTATCTCGGTTCCTGTGAAAAAAAGAGAGGGGATACTAGTAGAGCCCCTCTAGTAAGAGTCCGGCCTCTTACTGATTGGCTCCGCCATTTTGAGGGCTCTTTCCGGAATAGGATGTGTGTGTGAATACGTATATGGGAGGGATTCGCATTGTGTAATTTGGGTAGTGTTAAGCCCTGTACGGCGGGTTGCCTGTACTTGGCGCGAGACTCGACCGAGTCTCTTGATGGTAAACATTGATAGTTTGAAAATCCGCGCGCAATGTCATGGCGGCTCCAAACGCGCCCTAAACATGGCGTCCCTTCAGGGTATTGGCCAGAGTCTTACTAGAGGGACTCTAGATACTAGTATACAAGAGTGCCCTCAGTGACGTTTAGTATAATTAACAATTAGGAAATAACTCTGTCGATAACTAACCGTTACACTACTTGTGATATAATAACAGGAGCTCTCATTATTGCAACGTGAAACCGCTTTGGTCGTAAGTTCATCAGCAATGATGAAGTATCCACGATCTTGGTATCAGAATGGTTCATCCAGATCATGAACAAAACAGTTTTCTGAAATCCGTATGATATTTAATCCAAAAAGTGAAAGTATCAGAAAATTCCACGTTCATGCTCGTCGTACAGCGTTACTTGTTTGGAAACTCGTTACACTAGTTTGGCGACTGGTTTAATCATTTGCCGGAGTCCTGGTTATCCTGGTCCGCTAGTGCTGTATCTAGATCCATACATTAGCCAGGAATATCGCTCTCTCGAGAATACGCAGCTGAGCCGGAGAGAGACTATAAAGAGGGTCGAGAGATGAGAGTGTGAGTATGTGAATAAGAGAGATGGTAGGTCTACCCATATGATATCTTACGGCGGCATGGATCGCTACTTTAGCTTCCAGAAATATTGGGTATTCTCAGGTTTTTATTGTTTTTCGATATCCGTAGATGCATGAATAAATATCTGTTATAGGGTTCCCGACATAATTTTGAATCTTTGGACTTTTTAATATACAGTAGAACCTCGATTATCCGAACCTCGATCATCCGAACCCTCAATTATCCGAACGCTCAATTATCCGAACGTTGGCGCGAAAGATACATTGTTGCTCGCTGCTATCGTCGTGGGCAACAATGTATCTTTGCGAGAACCGCGCGTATTCACCGGCGCGTAACGAGCGTGTTGAAGCATGCTTTTTTTCTTCGAGCGTTAATCCGCTTGCGGAGATTCCTCGCGCAGTCTTAGGCCCGTACTCATACCTCTCTTTTAGCGTTAAGAGACGTCTATTAGTCGTTAAAAGACAGCAGATAGCAGTCGATAAAAGACGTCTTTAACGCTAAAAGAGAGGTATGAGTACGGGCCTTAATATATTTCGCGAAGCGCGCAGATAGTAACGTGAATGCCGAATTGTCCTTTCGTGATTATAATTTCGATTGTTACTTGATTTGTGCCATGGCTTCAATGTCGAGTCCATCGACTTCCAAGCGGAAGCGTAATGTTCTTACGGTGGGGAAAAAACTGGAAGTCCTGTCGTAGTTAGATAAGGGCGATACGAACGCATCTCTAGCACTCCTTTATGGTGTCGGAAAAGCAACGATCACCGATATAAAAAAAAATCGAGAGGCTCTCATAACATTTGCGTCTACGATGGATAGTGGTGACGGAGTGAAGAAAAGAAAAGTGATGAAAAATGCGAAAGATCAAGAACTGGATGATGCTGTTTCAACGTGGTTTATACAAAGGCGAAACTTGGGAGAACCGATTTCTGGCCCACTCTTATGCGAGAAATCTCTCGAGTTAAATAAAAAACTCGGTGGATCAGAAGATTTCAAGGCCAGCGCTGGTTGGCTTCACAATTTTAAGTCGCGGCATGGAATACGTGAACTAAAAATTCAAGGCGAATCATTATCGGCGAATTCCAATGCGGCTGAAGAGTTCAAGAAGACATTTCAGTCGTTTCTGGAAGAAGAAGGGCTTCCTCGCGACGATGTCTACAATGCAGACGAGACCGGTCTCAACTGGAAATCGCTGCCAAGGAAGTCGCTTGCATCTCGCCAAGAATCTGCCGCACGGGGTTTCAAAGTGTCCAAAGAAAGGGTCACAGCTATAACGTGCGCAATGCCGCTGGGACTCATAGATTGCCACTGCTGCTAATTGGGAAATCCAAGAAACCGCGGTGTTTCAAGAACGTCACAAACTTACCTGTGACCTACAGTTCGCAAAAGAGCGCCTGGATGGACGCGAAATTATTCGTCGAATGGTATACGAACGATTTTATAAAAACTGTGAAGAAGTGGCGACAGGCTAATAAAAAAACTGGTAAAGTGCTGCTTCTCTTGGATAATGCACCGTCACACCCATCCGCCGAAGCTCTAAATTCGTTCGATCCGGATTTTCAAGTGATGTATCTCCCGCCAAATGTTACGTCTTTGATCCAACCTATGGATCAGGGTGTCATCGAAAAACTGAAAAGAATGTACCGGAAGCAAGTTCTGAGACGACTTCTGTTAGACGATGGCACTGAAGGTAGTGTCGTTGCTTTCTCGAACGCACTAAACCTAAAGCATTGCTGCTACATGATAGCGGATGCATGGGATTCTTTGACTGAGGACAATCTACGAAATGCTTGGAAGAAATTGTGGATCCTTCCTGAAGAGCCGGAAGTTGAAGAAGAGAGTGTTAACTCGGAGAAAAACGATCTCAACGAATTTGTTGACATATTCAGCAGTATTCCGGGATTTACGGACTGCGACAAAGACGATGCCGTGGATTGGTTAAGTCACGACGCTAATGATCCTGGGTATCAAATTTTAGATGATGATAAAATTGTTTCGTCAATAGAAAATCAAGATGCCGATCACGACAACGACAGCAGTAGCGACGAAAGCGTGGAAGCATCGAAGAAACCTTCGCATTCGGAGGCATTTGCCGCTTTTGAGACGGGTCTCGAATGGTTCGAGGGACAGGAAGAATGTTGCCCGACGTAGCTTCTTCTTCTGAAACGGCTACGAGACTTAGCCGCTCAAAAACGCCGTTAAAGCCGTTCGTCAACTAAAAATTGATGATTTTATAAAAAAGATGTAAAAAAAAGCAATCGACTTTTTTGAAGTGTTTAAAATACATATTGTAACGTTCCGGCCTTATACCCCCTTATCCTTCATCCTTTTTCCTTTCAATCATCCAGTCTCGATGATGGATACATCAAGAGCCCCACATAAGAGTGCATAGCGCACTGTGGATGTGCATAACTGTATCTGAGAGAACTCCTAAAATCCTAACATTCCTCAATAATCCTATCGACCTCTCACAGCGACGCCGATAAAGGAAAGGGAATATAGGACCTTTAATTCTCGAATTGCATAATTCCCTTGAAACTAGTCATAGCGACAATCAGGAGGAAATAATATTAGAAATTATTACATTTAATATTCCTAGAATCCAGAATACAGTCGACAGACTGAAATCAAAACAAACAAGTGCCCAGGCGCGATAAGCCGACACGCACCGAATACAATAGAAATACCGGTAAGCCGATATTTGAAGAAACCGCTAATCCAATTAGTCAAATCAAACTATCGTAAATCAAAATATCAAATCCAAAAAGCGACGTTAACACCTCAGGCGGATAAAAATCGTTATCCCCACTAGTTTTAACGTATTCCTATCGAGGATATAAGCAGCGGCTTCCTCGACAGGTATCCATTCGATTCTTTCGTTTCACTCGATCCACTCGTGTCTATCTAGACGAGTCGATAAGACCCTTGTACACCACAAGACGACAAGAAGCAGGTAAAGGTTTCGAAAGTGTAAATTCTCAAAAAGCTAGGGGAAAACCAATCCTCTGTTCCAGAGCGAACCAGTGAACAGTATTGTACTGCAAACTGTGGGAACTCATCCTCGGCAGTCCTGGTCTTGGAAAGCATTGTGTCTCCACCCTGTATCAGGAATCTGCCATCCTTGTAGATATTCTGCATCAAAAGCATTGTGCCGGAGCTGTCAGAAATCGACCACTACAGAACAACAACATTCCTTAAAAAAGCTCAGCTCCCAATATCATTGTGATTAGTAGCTGTCTGAGCATCCCATAGCTCTTACCAGGCCTAAGGGATCATTGTGATACCCCCTAGTGTCAGGAAGGGCATCCCAATTCCTTCTGCAATCTCCTGCAGCGAAGTTATTGTAATAGAACTGTCAGGATTGCAGATCACCCACAAAAACAACCCACCGTAAAAGAACTCAGCTCCCAATATCATTGTGATTAGTAGCTGTCTGAGTCACACCTATCCTTAAGATAAGGGATTCAGCAAACGGGGTTCATTGTGATCTCCTGTGGGTACTGAATCATTATCATCCTAACCTTCAACTGGACCACGATCTTCGGACGCATCGTGCAATCTGCTGTATTGTGGTTCCAGCTACCTCTTTCCAATCCGAAAGGCCAACAAAGAGAATAAAAGTAAACAAAAACACTTCTTGTCGCCTGTGGTACTACGGGCAAGTTAGAAACAATTATAAGTGTGTGAATGTGTGTATGAGAACCAAAATAGAACATTAAGGATACCTAGTATGTAAATTATAGGACAATATATCATTGTTTTATTATTCTAAAACCTCCAGTGTCTAAATTGTTTCTAAAGACGCCTGCCCAGTGCACAAATCCTTCAAAAAGTCTCGTGATTCCGAATACTCAAAGATCACGAAACGTCTCAATATATATTTATATATTTAAACGTTAATATATGCCGAATTTTAATATATGTATATCTACTGTTTTTATGTAAAAAGGTGTTGATTATGATCCCGTCCCCACAAAAACCACGTTTCGATTATCCGAACTTTTGATTATCCGAATTAGTCTCGGTCCCAATTAGTTCGGATAATCGAGGTTCTACTGTAGTATCAAGTTGGGAGATGAATTCGGTCGAATTTAAGTAAGTTATTGTTTGCTTTTCAAAATTAAAAAAAAAATATAACCGGACGCGGGATTGTTTATCATGAAATTAAGGGCTATTGAAGGGTTCTTCTTTTTAATAGAATCTTTAAATTGATTTGGTTAAGATACGGAATCCCGCGTAAACATATTCTATTGGTTGTTCCAGGTTGTTCTCATTCCTAATAAGATTGTTCTAAAGTTTGGTTGAAATAATTGAAGGGCAAAATAAATTTCATGATGCTGGAAATTCATAGTAATATTTCGAATCAGTTCTATATGAATTTGAACGATAACTGTACAGCAGTTAAATTTTAACGTTAGAATTATTATTTTAAGTTTAATAATGTGTTTGAACAAAGATAACCCATTTCAAATCATTTGAGAAGTAAACTGATTTATAAAATGGTGCAATTTTATTCGCGATTCATCTTTTATATTAAAAAAGAGTAAGCAATTTTGTTCCTCTCTAAAAGACTTTTACTTATAGATAGCACATAATAATAAAAATGCCGCACAGTAGAAAAGTGGTTATGGGAAATGAAATTATAAAATGTAGAGTGCATAGTTTAATAGGAGTCAAGTAGGTTACTCAGGGATGAAAGTGGCGAGGAACATACAAATAAACTGAGACGTGCATGTACATCGTTAGAGAAGTTAGACTTTGACGTATACATTGTAACGTTGCAAAATACTTCACTCGTAGATTGTGAAGATACCCGTGAATAAAATTATTAGGGATGCCCTAAGATAACTTAGGGCCCTACCAGGCTTTAATGTGGATATCATAATATGGATTTCCATATCACTGCCCATTAGGGATCTTATAAGGAAATTCTTGGGTTGCATGGCGAGATTTAATAGGGCCATACTAAGGCAATTAATTCAGGGCCCGGTTAGGCTTAATCATGGTAACAAATACGCAAATCAGTACTGATTTTGCCAGATAAGGGCCTCATAAGGCAATTCTAGATTTTCATGACGAAACTTAATAACCCCTTAAAAGGTTAATTACTTAAGGGCCCAGTCAGGCTTGACCATGGTATCAATTACACAAATTAATGTACCAAGTTTCGCATCCAAAGCACGTCACTTTTTACATTTTGGTTTGCCATAATCGATCCGTCAGTTTAAATTTCTCGACTTTAATTTTAGGTTCGAAATCAGTCCGCACAAAAACCTCGAGTACCGAGTTTCATCAAAATCAAGTAACTGTTTGCATTTTGATCTGCTATTTTGGAACCGCCATTTTAAATTTTTAAACCTTAAGTTTAGATTTGAAATCATTTACCACGAAAACCTCCAAGCAACGAGGTTTATATAAATCAAGTCATTTTCTATATTTTGGTCGGCCTTATTCACTCAAAAAAATATATAGTTTGTATAACTATATTATAACTATAAACCTGGGTATAATATGACCTTATCTATAATTTATACTTACAGATACCGATTAAAATATAATTTGTGAAATTATAAACTTTAGTAACATGAACTATATGTCTATCTATGCAAAATGGTTCAATGCCACCATATGTCATTTACCATAATTTATAGTACTCGCTAGCAAAATAATATAAATGATTCAACATAAGTATATAGTTGCAGTGACAGAACTAACAGTGTTAACAGAGTTATATAAAAATGGTACCAGATACTATATAAATACGTATACGATACTCAAATCAAAAATGAAATAATTTGTCCAATTCCGTATTCTTGTCACACTCACATACACCGATGATAGGTATTATAACGGGGTGCCCGGCTCGTCCCCGCTGTAACTATTTTACCCACAGAGCTGCCAGGGAGCGGTTAGAGGGCTAGAAATTTCCGGAAGATTAAGAGTTCTGTTCGGGATTCGAACCCGATACCTTCGGACTACCAAGCTGAGCACTTACCACTGTGCCACGGAACCCACTATCCCTAGGTGTACACCATTCCTAGGTGTACTCCCCTCCAGCTCTGTAACGCCACGTTACAATATATATACATAAATGGGTTAGGTTAAATAAAATAAATTATTTTTTCGCACAGTTCTTGGTAATAATTGATACGTCTTACACCATGATAAGATTATTCGTGTAGTCCATTACTTTCTAACATTTATTGTTAGTAAAAGTTATTGTTTCTTGGTGCAGGTATTCTATACAGA
Organism: Cephus spinipes; assembly: GCA_963971525.1. NCBI lineage: Eukaryota > Metazoa > Arthropoda > Insecta > Hymenoptera > Cephidae > Cephus > Cephus spinipes. Next base: position 6,929,118 of record OZ020580.1, on the reverse strand, counting down.
ATAGAAACTATGAATTATATTAAAGATGAAACCTTGAACTTATGAAAGTAGTTAGTACAACAATATGACCATAGTAGAAAATTTTACTATTTGTATATCATTGGCAACCAAATTATTTGTTGTGGTAACCACATTACATTGCGCTATATGATTATAGTTAAATATACTTCAGTTTGCAAATCAAATGTACTGTAACTTATAGTACCCTCAATTTTAAAAATATTGTCAATCGACTAACTATAAATTATGTAAGACGTATGATAATTATTGTTAGCCGGTATTACAGTTGGAGCTACTGCATTTCTACAGTAACATTTACAATATTATAGTGCATAACACCATAATTATGTTTTTGTACACTATAATATTTCTACTATACTTTAAGGTATATTTTACCTACATCTTTTTTCTCAGTGAATTGGATCCGTTATTTTGAATTTCTCAACTTTAAGTTCAGATTCGAAATCAACGGCCTCTAAAACTTCCGATTATCGATTTTCATACAAATCAAATAACTTTTTTCATTTTGATCTGCCATATTGGATCCGCTATTTTGAAATTTTTTTGTTTGAGTTCAGATTTGCAATCCTCAACCTCAAAAACTTCCGAGTACCGAGTTTCAATCAAATCCACCTGATATCTCGGTAACTGTTATCCTAGATGCAACTATTGTGGAATTTTAATATAAAAAATTCAAACAGTCGGTTTGGTCTAGTGATTAGCGTGCTCGTAATTAGGTAATTAACTAAAATTTAGGTAGGTCGCGCACAGGTCTTTGGTTCGATCCCGCAAATGTTATGTCTCGGAGAGCATATTACAAAAATGTACGTTTTCTTTTTTTTTTTTTTTTAATTAAAATAATATTAACATTACTACATAACTACCCCTTACGAAAATTACGTCCTGGAATTAATAATTAACTTTCATATTGGTTATATTAATCAATTAGTGGTAGTGGAATCCGGTATAGGCCTCGAACGTTTATCCTTATAAGGTCCTGAAGAAAAAAGCGTGACCGTTCTTTAAGGGACCCTATGAGGCTTCCACATGAGGTCCCTAAGAGAACTAGGGAATATTAATCGGTGCCTTAGAAAAACCCTGATAAGTTGTCTTCGCGGATAGCTCTCGCGTTTTTATCGGGACGTAACTGCTGCTCCGAGGACAAACTGCCACCACGACGACTAACTCCATGGTTCCACATAAACGCTAATATATTGTTTAATTAAAGCGCCTATATTTCTATTATTAACTATATGTAAACCGCAACCACGGAACGGCGTCGAGACGAAAGGATCTACCAAAGAAAAGTCCACAGAGCCACGACTATTCCTGCGTCGCCACCTACAGGAATATCAATCTCCCAAAAAACACTTACGTGTAAAAAACCACGCCAAGTACAGGTGTGCTGTGTATTCCTCTAATAAAAAGTATTGATATCAGATTATTGAGGCCAAGCACTTCAGTCACTACATGTTTGCCTATTATATGATCTAGCACTGGCCCATCATTTTAATTGTATTTTCGAAATTTCCTATAACGTTTTCACTACTCTTTTACATTACTACTGTTTCTCGTAGTTGATTATGAATTAATGGTTATTTAATAATTAATCAAACTTTAGCTGATTCCTTATCGAGTACTACTTGGCGGGTCCGTGCCAGAAATTCCAAAGTACTTACTTTGAACGTACTAATAGTATCCTAAAATTATGTTTATTATTAAGATTTTACCGTGATTATTATTAACGAGTTAACGTTAATAAACTCTATATAGAAAGTTGACATTGGTTTTGAGTTTAATGACTGGCATTATGAATGCAAATTTATATCAAGAATTGCACGGACCCGCCAAGTAGTACTCGATAAGGAATCAGCTAAAGTTTGATTAATTATTAAATAACCATTAATTCATAATCAACTACGAGAAACAGTAGTAATGTAAAAGAGTAGTGAAAACGTTATAGGAAATTTCGAAAATACAATTAAAATGATGGGCCAGTGCTAGATCATATAATAGGCAAACATGTAGTGACTGAAGTACTTGGCCTCAATAATCTGATATCAATACTTTTTATTAGAGGAATACACAGCACACCTGTACTTGGCGTGGTTTTTTACACGTAAGTGTTTTTTGGGGGATATCACAAGTTTTTGTTGTCCAACGGGAAATAGAAGTATTAAGCACTGAAATCTATATTGTCACAGATATAAAATGTAAATGCATTATGATGTTGCTAATCAGAAAAATATATAGCGGTGTCGAAAATGTTTAATGGCATATAAATTTAATGTGTAACTCCCTTTTTCTAGAAATGCATAAAGACATATACAAATTTTTAAAGAAAATGTAATCTTCAATGCATATAAGCGTCGTTAATGGTGTCCAGATTGTTGAAGCCGTGTGGTAAACGTAAGAGAGGAGAGTGTGCTGGATTATTTCAGGCCTTGTACCTCAGGCCGTGCGAACATCAAAGAGGATACTATAGTTTGAGCGAAGCGCCAAAGCTTGTTGCACACTTTTCTGGACTTCTACGTCCGACACCTAGATACAAGAAACTATGGAGCGGAACACCTGGACACACTGAACTTCCACATCCGACACCTAGATACAGAAAACTACGAAGCGGAATACCTGGACACCCTGGACTTCCACATCCGACACCTAGATACAGAAAACTACGAAGCGGAATACCTGGACACTCTGGACTTCCACATCCGACACCTAGATACAGAAAACTACGTAGCGGAATACCTGGATACCCTGGACTTCCACATCCAACACCTGGACACAGGAAACTACCGAGCGGAATACCTGGACACCCTGGACTTCCACATTCACTACCTAGATACAAGAAACTACGGAGCGGAATACATGGACACCCTGGACTTCCACATCCGACACCTAGATACAGAAAACTACGAAGCGGAATACCTGGAGACCCTGGACTTCCACATCCAGTACCTAGATACAAGAAACTATGGAGCGGAACACCTGGACACCCTGGACTTCCACATCCGACACCTAGATACAGAAAACTACGAAGCGGACTACTTGGACACCCTGGACTTCCACATCCAGTACCTAGATACAAGAAACTACGAAGCGGAATACCTGGACACCCTGGACTTCCACATCCAGTACCTAGATACAAGAAACTACGAAGCGGAATACCTGGACACCCTGAACTTCCACATCCGACACCTGGACACAGAAAACTACGAAGCGGAATACCTGGACACCCTGGACTTCCACATCCAGTACCTAGATACAAGAAACTACGAAGCGGAATACCTGGACACCCTGAACTTCCACATCCGACACCTGGACACAGAAAACTACGAAGCGGAATACCTGGACACCCTGGACTTCCACATCCAGTACCTAGATACAAGAAACTACGAAGCGGAATACCTGGACACCCTGAACTTCCACATCCGACACCTGGACACAGAAAACTACGAAGTGGAATACCTGGACACCCTGGACTTCCACATTCAGTACCTAGATACAAGAAACTACGAAGCGGAATACCTGGACACCCTGAACTTCCACATCCGACACCTTAACACAGAAAACTACGAAGCGGAATACCTGGACACCCTGGACTTCCACATCCAGTACCTAGATACGAGAAACTACGAAGCGGAATACCTGGACACCATGAACTTCCACATCCGACACCTGGACACAGAAAACTACGAAGCGGAATACCTGGACACCCTGGACTTCCACATCCAGTACCTAGATACAAGAAACTACGAAGCGGAATACCTGGACACCCTGAACTTCCAAATCCGACACCTGGACACAGAAAACTACGAAGCGGAATACCTGGACACCCTGGACTTCCACATCCAGTACCTAGATACAAGAAACTACGAAGCGGAATACCTGGACACACTGAACTTCCACATCCGACAACTGGACACAGAAAACTACGAAGCGGAATACCTGGACACCCTGGACTTCCACATCCAGTACCTAGATACAAGAAACTACGAAGCGGAATACCTGGACACCCTGGACTTCCACGTCCAGTACCTAGATACAAGAAACTACGAAGCGGAATACCTGGACACCCTGGACTTCCACATCCAGTACCTAGACACAAGAAACTACGAAGCGGAATACCTGGACACCCTGAACTTCCACATCCGACACCTAGATACAGAAAACTACGAAGCGGACTACCTGGACACCCTGGACTTCCACATCCAGTACCTAGATACAAGAAACTACGGAGCAGAACATCTGGACACCCTGGACGTCCACATCCGACACCTAGATACAGAAAACTACGAAGCGGAATGCCTGGACACCCTGGACTTCCACGTCCGCCACCTACATACAGGAAATTACGAAGAGAAACACCTGGACATTCTGTGTCTCTAAAAACTGTCACCTAAAATACGAGGAACTATGTTGAAGCACATACAGGGTGTCCCAGAACTACCTGACCCGGTGGGTATGGCGGTGATCGGGAGGCTTCACTGATCACGAATATGACCTTCCTTTTGTCCGGAAGGTCATAGTTTTTAAATGGGAGCAGGTCAAAGTTGACCAATCAGAGGGAGGCGTCAAGAGAAACGTAGGCGCCTGCGAACTCTGAGTTTTCTTCCCTCGCTTTTGTTTTTCGGCGGCTACGGGCAGGATGACGTCAGCCAAAGACATGCTTATGGGATGTCACTCGCTGAGAACGGAGGTTCTCAGTTGAAAACTCAAGCAATTAATGAAAACTGCAATGTCCTATGATAATGCCACATGACTTACACAGATATCTCTGTGACGTCTTACGTATATTATCTTGATTTTGCTTTTCTTTTATTGATCTCCAGCGATTCGTGCTACATCCCGTTGACGACTTTTCATATGTATAAAGCATATTCCCTAAGAATTTATTATTCCCTGTACGATATGCAACTTTAGTGCAAATATCTTTAGTCTTGCAATAATAACATTAATTGTAAAATCAAGCTAGAGAAGCATGGAAGGTATTTAATACTGATATAGTATGGGCTCTAAGAGAGAAAATAATAGATACGTGTAACGCTTTTATCGGCCACGCCAAGTTGCGTAATACTTGTACGTGACAGATTTTGGATTTGCCTACTACAAAAGATCTGTATTATATCGTACAGGGAATAATAAATTCTTAGGGAATATGCTTTATTCATATGAAAAGTCGTCAACGGGATGTAGCACGAATCGCTGGAGATCAATAAAAGAAAAGCAAAATCAAGATAATATACGTAAGACGTCACAGAGATATCTGTGTAAGTCATGTGGCATTATCATAGGACATTGCAGTTTTCATTAATTGCTTGAGTTTTCAACTGAGAACCTCCGTTCTCAGCGAGTGACATCCCATAAGCATGTCTTCGGCTGACGTCATCCTGCCCGTAGCCACCGAAAAACAAAAGCGAGGGAACAAAACTCAGAGTTCGTTTCTCTTGACGCCTCCCTCTGATTGGTCAACTTTGACCTGCTCCCATTTAAAAACTATGACCTTCCGGACAAAAGGAAGGTCATATTCGTGATCAGTGAAGCCTCCCGATCACCGCCATACCCACCGGGTCAGGTAGTTCTGGGACACCCTGTATATACATACACCCATACACGCGCGCTCCACATGAATGCTATTAAAAACTTAATAATTGTATACGGTGTGAAAGCACCCTTATACTAACTGGAAATTCGGTATGAACAGTAGCTTCACGTATAAAGTGTATTTGACTGTGTTGTGTATTCGTAAATTACTAACACCATTCAGAGTACAAATAGGTAATGAAGACACAGCAGTCAGCGCCATCTGTTGGGTAAAAAATGCGATGGACGTGCGAAGACGACGACGACGACGACGACGACGAGGACGAGGACGAGGACGAGGACGAGGACGAGGACGAGGACGAGGACGAGGACGAGGACGAGGACGAGGACGAGGACGACGACGACGACGACGACGACGGACCTGAAATAAAATCATCTCGCTCGCCATCTCAATACACCCTGATCTCGTATACTAATCGTATTGAATTTAGTGGCAATCAATTCAGAACCCTTGATTCCTAGAGTGAATGTATCAATAAATTTTTCTCACATACAGCCGTTCATAAGATATTTGAGTGGAAACACAGGTACAAGCGATGCTTCGAGTAAAGAGTCTCGGCGAGCCGTGCCCCGTACGGCGGGTTGCCTGTACTTGGCGCGAGACTCGACCGAGTCTCTTGATTCGAGTAAAGAGTCTCGGCGAGCCGTGCCCCGTACGGCGGGTTGCCTGTACTTGGCGCGAGACTCGACCGAGTCTCTTGATATCCACATAAAAAGAAAATTGCCATCCGAAAGGAAAAACCTACGGACTTGATAGCTTGATCCCTACATTATTAGTTATGCGCATATATGATTAATTTAAAAACATTATTAAAAATATCATACCAATGGAAACAAAACCTTAGAACAATGTTATTAATAATGAGAATATTATTATACTATCATATTTATTATATTAAATATTATTTAATTTTCTATACGAATGTAGGCATCAATCTTCATTAGAGTAACTGTAATTCTATTTTTAGTGAAATGCTTATAGTTGATTATACCAATCTTTAACCAATCACACGTGGCTTTCCATAAAATGACTAAAATATATGCTAAAATATTAAACAAAGTATATTTTAGTGCGAAACCATGCGCATATGGACATCGTAATAAAAATTTTATGCACATTCACGTGTGGCTTAATAAAGGCTTCATTTTTTTCGGTCTATCAAAAAACTACATGGAACTCTTATAAGTGAAAGCAGAAAAATTAAGAAATATTTTCACAGTCGTTTATAAATTATAACATTATAAATACTTGTCGCTTGGTCTCAAAATTGTGCCCATGTATTTCATTTTCCTGTAGGCAATTCAGAATTCATCTCCTTCTTTTTTATTTTTCAAAATCGTGGCATTAACTACCCTAGCAAAAATTTGTCCAGGCTGCCTGATGACGTATCAGGTCCGGATCAGGTATCGGTATGGCATGCCTGATCAGGATAGTCGGATGAGGCCCAGATCCTGCCCTGATCATGCAATTTCATGGCAAGCCCTATTATGGAAAATCTGACTTGGCCGTAGTCAGGCGTTATTCAGAGCTGCCGTATTAGGTGTAAAATCAGGCAACACTGAAATTGCCCTATTATGAAACTATATACATGTAATACAACCACCGGCCACCAGAGGGACAGGGATACCCGCAAGCAAAAGTGGGTCACTGAGCCGATAAGTTCCAAACTTTATAGATTTCTGTAAAAGATACGAAGAGGCGATAAAAGCTACTAACTTGCAGCACCTAGTAGTCCAATCCATCGGACTGCTTCTATATATAATTTTTTAGAATCAACAAACTAATTTATAATTTGCAGGAATTCTCCTACCTCTCGAAAGCAACGCCTAATACGTCACACTGAATTACTCCACTACCTGCGATATTTTCAAAAAATGTTACCTGTTTGTCATTTCAACGTCTATACATATGTATATCTAATGTATATTAATATCAGGCAACCGGATAAAATACCAATCCAGGGCATGATCAGGACCACATATGTTCCCTAATGTGGGCCCGATCAGTAGCCTGATCAGTGCCGGATCAGAAATGCCGTTACATGCCACATCAGGGTCGGAAGAGCGGCATGATCTGGGCCGGATTATCAGTTAGGGACAGCCTGATACGGCCCGGATCCCCGCCGGAATAAATTTTTACTAGGGTAGTACCGTCACACTTTATTTTAAAGTACAACAAAGATATTCACGTGTTTCAAAATGCAACGTGCAACAGAGATATTCACATGTTTGAAAAATAGTGTCGTACGCGTGAAAAAAAATGCGAAGACGACCATTACGCTTTGAAGATTATTCCCAAAGCATCAACAATTTTATTTTACTATCAATTGAATCTACAGCGAGTGGCGATAATGATGTTAATCATGCATCGAATTATATTGAATTAGACCAATGAAAATAAGGTTATATTGTATTTTTGTTAAATTTTGATAATTAAATATGAATAAAAACAAATTTTCTCTAAACTTTTAAAATACTAATGCCTATCCATTTCAAGAAACTAACAGCTACAAACGTATAACAAAAACGTTGAAAAAGCGAAACGTTGCATCTGTGATCACTTTTGTGCCTGTAAATCCCAGTTATATTCGATTATAAAAAATTAGTTTTTTTTTTATTTCGTCGTCGACGAAAATAGTTCTAGAGTACTAAATGTAGTTGATCAGTAAGATATGTTTCTCATTCTTTATAGAGGATACAAATATACTTTATGCTGCTATTTCAATAAATAAACATAAAATCGAATGAAATTTTATATAACGAATCTAAAAAGCTATACTGTCAGTATTGGCATATTTATATACTCAGTGAAATAAGGTCATTTCAAAGTGTATGGAAAATAGTATAGGATCATTAGCCATATTTTATTCCATACCCTGCTTAAAAAATACGATAGAAAACGATAAAAAAAAATCCTATCTAATCCAATCGTGTTTTTGGTTCGTAAAATTTAGATTCGTTATCTAATATTTCGTATACAATTTCTATCGTTTTATATAAAAAGAAGCAGATCAATACTTTATCGTTTTTAACCCTTTCGCTACGGGCGGGTTCTCCGCCGCGGTACCTCGAGACTGTTTGTCGAGGTATATAGATTGCTAAGCATTGAGTTATTTCGGCTGTCAGAAACAAATGATGCAAAATAAAATACTATCAATGCATGTCCAGAGTGAGATACTTTTGCAGAACGGCTAGTCGCAATAATATCTCAGTGCGTCTTATGGAGGGCCACTATAGTGGCTTGTAGTAGTGAAAGGGTTAATAGGTTTATTGTTGCATATTATATAGGATGGCTTTATGCATGACATGCCAAATTGATCGCTAGTTAACTGTATTAAGAATGCATTGTACATAAATTCTCAACCAAAAGATTGATTTCGTTGAGTATCTTGCTATAAGGGAAAAATTTGACAAAAATCAGCGTCTTGGATATATTAAGAATACTTTTTTTTATCGGAAAAATTAGAGACTTCATTTCATATGAAAGTTTTCTATCGAATATGTTAAATAATTTTTTAAATTAATTTATTAGTAACTTTTTGGCATTATTATTAAAAATAAACGTTCTTCCTATCTTCCAAGACGTCGATTTTTTTCAGTTTTTATTCTCGTGTCAAAGCACTCAAATTCGAATCAAATGAGATTCTTGGTGGGAAATGTACGTGCAATGCATCCTTAAATTCATGATAATTGTTCGGAAAACCATTTGTTATATTAAGCCATATAAGAAGGTTATCGTTTATTTCATATTCTTCCCTAATAAGTTGGTGACGATAGAAAACGATTCGATTCCTATCACGCATTTTCATATTAATACATATAAAAATATGATTCATATAGAATCATATAGCATCATATACGTAATAGAACGTGAATTTCATATTACCATAGATAGACGTACTGCTTATATGAAAATACATATAGGTATAGATTAAATTTCTATCGTATTATTACGATAAAGCACCAACCTTAGAGGTTCAGATTACATTAGATAGAAACTCTATCATCACTTCATGTACACTTCATGTATCACTTGATGTAGATAGGACTGATAGAAAACGATTGAAATCGGCAATTAGTTTTCTCGTTTCTTATCGACTTCTATCGTATTTTTTAAGCAGGGTACGTATTTGCCATATTACAAGTGTAACCTTGTCCAGACTCTTTCCTGGACGCCCAGCTATACTATAGTATATTTGTACGCGGGATAGGACTAGGATATTTTTCGAATGGAACGTTTTGCCAAAAAATTTGAGAAAAATTGGCAATGGTATAGTGACTTGAGTGTATTTCGGAGTTTTATTTTATTAATAAATCTTTGTAGCTTCTACGCAACCTCCTCTCTTTATACAGGAACAGCCATTTGCATTTCCATGTTGGAGTCGGAGATATCTTTATACCAATTTCTGTTTCACTGTTGTGCAATTGAATGCTCTGATTATATTCAGATATAATAATGGATCATAATATATTATGGTTGATTTTTGTTTATGGTCGATATTTAGTTTAATTTCGAGACTTCGCTGAGGTGCGAATTAAATCACGGTCACTTGGAATCTCGAGACTTTGCAAAGATTGAAAAAAATTGGCAGACGACCTAAAAGCTTTGACCTATTCAATGGTATTTTATGCAATAGATTCTGTTACGTTAAGCTCTCGCTTATAATATGCATAAATACGAATACCACTCACGTGTTCCGAGTTTGTTTACAGTTATTAGATATATACAATACATTTACATTTTATAAACTAACAAATTTTCGAAAAATTGACCACCGTTTTTTGTTCTCGGACACTTAACACCTCGCATCATTACTAATAGCTTCAAGTTTTATCCCTCGTCAAATTGATTATATCAAAATTTTTATAACCATTAAATCTGCTGCATAATATTTCATATTGATCTTTATTTAATTGATAGATTGATTCACATTGATCTTTAATAAATTAATAGAAAATCCGGACATTTTTCACAAAAATTGAAAATCTCACGCGACGGCTTTAACAAACATACAGATGATTCAATCTGACTCCGTTTCTTTTCATGATCCAAATGGAATCATTTATACTTCTAAAATATCTAAATTATTCTTATCAAAACAGAAAGTGTTATCTATAAAAATAATTACATAACATTGTTTGTTTAATAGCTAATGTCCAAGTGAGATAACATTTTCAAAAAGAATTCAATTATTTCTCGCACTAGTTATACAGTAACGTCCAATTGAAGTGCAACACTTGAATTTTTGTACATATCTGTGAAAGTATGACCGATTTCGAAAAACCAAAGACATATTTTTTAGGAAATTTCCTTCCCGTTCGAATGGTAAAGGTTTTATTCCGATCGGATACAAAATGGCCGAATGGCAGGGGTTGGAGTGAAAAAGTGTATTTTAGGACTTTTTGAAAAATTCGAGATCTAGCAGTTCCGGAAAGGAAATTAATATTTCTAATTAGGGCACGAGAGAGAGCATCCTTCGGCATTAAAAAAACACCCCCATTGAACCCCTGTAGGATCACTCTAGGGGGAGTTACACCCCCTTGAAGTGAAAACACTTAAATGGCCATAACTTCCGAACGCGCCGGCCAATCTGGTCCAGTTTCTGCATGATATCATCTTTAATGATACTGCAGATTCTCACAAAATTATTGTTCTCGGAGATGATCCCGTGACGGAGATCTCGAGATTTCGTAAGCACACCCGAAGCTTCCCCGCCATTTTTCATTAGGAAAGCGATGAAATAAAAGTTAATATTTATCCACGCTGTAGCTGAGATTTCAACGATTAAAACGCGCTTTTAAACATTCAAATACGAGTACGCTAAGGGGTTAAATTATCCGTTTGAAAAAAACCCTAAATTTTGCGAGTTTCGCTCGAGGCGCTCGGAGGACAATCGCTTGGCGCGCGTGGTAGGGTAGTAGCGGTGTGGCGAAATGGAGACTCGCCGCACTCGTAAAATAAACAGCACTCGCCTTCGGATCGTGCCGTTGTGTTACTCGCGCGCGGGTTGTGCGACCAACTTCACCGCCTGCCTATAAAGTTCGCTTTCTCGCACTTGTATCGCAAAGTACTATTCTGTAACGAATGCATGAAAAGTGCTACTTTTCGTGACTCCAAAGTGAAGGCGTGTGGTGACAGCATGCGAGAACAAAACACTATGCAGTGTGAGACGTATCCGGACATTTCACCACGCGACATTTCACCTACAGATATTTCGTCTAAAGACACTTCGCCACATGTGACACTTCCCCACACTGACATTTCACCACAGCGACATCTCGCCTACACGACATTTTGCCACGTGCGAAATTTCGCCACAAATTTAGTAAAAATTACAAAAAGAATTTTAAAAAAGTTAGGGTAGGTTAGATTAGATTATGTTATTATATAATTTTCTGATTTCCTATTACAGAAAAAAACAACAAATAACTTCAAGTAACAATTTCAAAAATGTCGCATGTGGCGAAGTGTCTTTAGGCGAAATGTCTGTAGGTGAAATGTCGCGTGTAACCGTTTGAGATGTGCGTGTGAGAAGTGAGTGCGAGAAGAAAGCATTAGTGCGAAAAGTAAAATTGGGCTGATATGCGCATGCGCAGCATTTTTGTTGTATCCTTAGTTATAAAGCGTCACTTACGCCACACTTTGGAGGCATGTAAAGTAGCACTTCTCATGCATGAGTTACATAAATAAATTTACAATATAGCCTTAGGTAATCGACTTTGGGGTTTCTTGCGAACGCCCGCGGTAGTAGTCGGCATCAATTTTCCCAATGGTACTGCCATTTTTACCATTAAACCATTTACAATAGCACTGCATATAGTCTTTACCTTCTCACGATACCATTTAATCACACAATCTCCACGAATGTGTCGTTCTAGCATCGCTTTGTGTAATTAAAATTGCTTATGTTATCGAATAATGTATCCGCTATAATTTTTTCTTATTCGAATACAGTCGTATCTATCTGAGTCGTTACGGTAAAAAACATACCTAGTCGACTCACACCCTTATACCTATTTATCTATATTAACCAACATCCATAAACATTGACATCCTTGCAAAGATCAAATATTAATGTTTCAAGGTCATTGATAAGGATCACACAGAATTAAATCAATTTTATAACGTTATAATTTTTAGGCGATACCCTTCACCACGAGGATTCCTACATATCGGATTCAAGAGTTTTAGAGTCCTATTTGAGTATCTTACACCAGCACTCTTTGAACATGTCGCCTAGTGTTCCTAAGCCAATAGATACCCTGGAGAACGAACTGATATCACGTTGGAAACGCACCATATCATCCTTGCCTAGAGGTACCATGGGAAGACACTGTGGATACACTGTCAGACAATTGGAATACTTGGGTTTGGTTGTGAAGGAAGTACTAGGATGGAAGGAGCATTCGGCTGAGGTGCATATTTAATATGTAATATAGCATAACAAAGGGTACGAGAGAGAGCGAAAGAGAGCGAGAGAGAGAGAGCGAGAGAGAGCGAGAGAGAGCGAGAGAGAGAGAGGGAGAGCGAGGGAGAGAGGGATTTTGATTGATTGATTGATTGATGTTTATTAGCTTTCTCAGCTATTTGTTGTACATATTTTTACATGCATGTATGATACCCTTAATTAATTGTACTTATAATATACTCTTTTAACATTCTCTTGAATGTTACCAGTCTTTCACAGCTTTTGACCTCTGTTGGTAACGCGTTATACATTTTTACTCCTTCATAGAACATGCTTTTTTGGGCACTTCTGGTTCTCCTGAATTGTATTGCTATATTTTCCGCTTGTCGTGTTACCCTATCAGTTTTAGATGTCACAATAATGAACTTATTCGCTACTTCTTTCGGCATCAGGTTCTTTACTCCCTTGTAAATATATATACACACATTAAAGTATAGCCTCTGCCTCACACTCATAAACTGAACCGCTTGTAACATATCCTCTATCTTTGTATACCTGCTGCATTGCAATATGACACGCATCGCTCTGTTTTGCGCTATCTGCAGTTTATTGAGTTCTATCTCGCCCATACATACTAACAGTGTAGCACAATATTCAAAATGTGGTGCAATGATTGCCTTATATACGACGCATCTGGTGTATGCTGATATATATTGTCCTATGCGATTAAAAAAACTCGTCTTTTTACCTATCTTTTTCAACATATGTTCACAGTGGTCTTTAAATCGCAGCTTATCATCGATCATCACTCCTAGGTATTTCATTTCTTCAACTCGTTCAATTTCAGTTCCATCCATACATTTCAGTACGATGTTCCCTCTTAATTCTTTTCTCACACTCCTTACAATCATGCATTTAGTTTTATCCATATTCATTTTCAGCTTGTTCCTATGCATCCATCCTTCTACTATACATAATGCCTCGTTCATCTTTCTTTCCACCTCTGCGCTACTTTCTCCAGTCGAGAGGGAGAGAGGGAGGGGGAGAGAGAGAGAGGGAGAGAGGGAGGGGGAGAGAGAGAGGGAGAGAGGGGGGAGGGAGAGAGAGAGAGGGAGAGAGGGGGAGGGAGAGGAAGAGAGGAGAGGGAGAGAGGGAGGGAGAGAGGGAGAGGGAGAGAGAGAGGGAGAGAGGGAGAGGGAGAGAGAGGGAGAGAGAAAGGGAGGGAGAGAGAGGGAGAGAGAGGGAGAAAGAGGGAGAGAGAGGGAGAGAGAGAGAGGGAGAGAGGGGGGAGGGAGAGAGAGAGAGGGAGAGAGGGAGAGGGAGAGAGGGAGAGGGAGATTGATTGATTGATTTAATAATGCCTTAGAAAAACTATGAGGCAAAGTTTGACAGAGTAGTGTACAAAGTAGGTAGAAGTATGAGATGCGATAGCAGAAAGGGAATACATTGTTAACAGTAAGACTTAAGCTAAAAATTAAGAACTAGAACTAGAGCTAGGGGACTAAAAACTAAAAGAGATAAAGATTAAAGCAGCAGAAAAACTAGAACCTAAATACTAAAACAAGAGACTGAAGACTAGTGAAAGTTCAAGGTGAGAGAGTAGTTTCCCTTGCAAAGAGGTACGAATAGAGCTGTTGCTTAAAGAAAGTCAGAGTTGGAAGTGTTGTGATAGATGTAGGAAGAGAGTTCCAAAAGTGAATAGTGGAGAGATGAAAGGAATTATGATAGGTTTCAGTTCTATAGAAGGGAGTGGAAAAGTATTCAGAGGTAGGAACTCTAGATGAGCGCCGTGTTTCGGAGGTGATTGGGGTAAAAAGCTCGCAGAGATAGCCCACGCCATTGCCATATCGAATTTGATATGCATACGCCCCAAGGAAATATAACCTGCGGTTGGCGACCGATAATCAACCGAGACGATGCCTAAAGGGTGTGATATGTATATCGAGACGCAGATCAAAAATGAAGCGGATAGCACAGTTGATGAGACGCTGGAGTTTTGTGTTTAGCTCTCCGGTTAGATCGTTGTACACTAGGCAGCAGTAATCGATGTGAGGAAAGATTAAGGTCGTCGTTAGCTTGACTCTTAATTGCTGTGATAGAGAGTGCTTATGGTACTTCAGCTTATGGAGAGAAAAGTGAATCTTTTGGGAGATGGACATAACATGACTGGTCCATGAGAGATTGGCGTTAAAGATAACCCCTAGGTTACGCGCTTCATTCGTGAATGGTAAAACAACTCCGTTAATGGCGATAGGTGGAGGCAGACTACCATAGAAAGAATGAACATATGTGGAACTACCCAAAATCATTACTTTAGATTTAGATAGATTCAGCTTAAGTCCATTATTGCTGGCATAATCGAAGATGGCTGCAGTATCGCACGCGATGCGGTCAAGTCCCTGCTGCAACAATCTCGGCGGACAGTGGAGATAGATTTGTGTGTCATCAGCGAATGTCATGTGACTAGAGTAATTCAGGCATGTACTTATGTCATTAATAAACAAGGAGAAAAGCAATGGAGCTAATACGGAACCTTGAGGTACGCCGGAAGTTACTTTCTGCCACTGCGAGGTGTTGTTGCGTTCATCTATAACAGCCTGGGTACGATCGGTAAGGTATGAGAAGAACCAGGTAAGGGTTGGTTCGGAGAAGCCGAAGGTTTTGAGTTTGGCTAGCAGGCGAGCGTGAGGAACTGTGTCGAACGCTTTGCTGAAGTCAAGAAGAACGAGGACAGTAATCTTCTTATCATCGATAGCCTTGCGAATGTCGTCACTCACCCTCAGTAAAGCTGACTGCGTGCTGAAGCCAGGCCTATACCCCGACTGTCTCGGATCAAGGAGATCATTATTAGCAATGAAATTACAAGTTTGCCTGTGAACAATACGTTCAAGTATTTTAGACATCTCTGGGAGATTGGCAATCGGTCGCGTGTCAGAAGGCGAGAGAGGGGTTTTGATCTTAGAGAGCAGTCTGATAAGGGCTTGTTTCCAATATGACGGGAAGTGAGAATAGCGGAGAGATCCATTGAAGAGATCTAGGAGAACTGACATGATCAGAGGCAGACTATGGTTGATACAGTAGAAAGGGATCATATCAGAACCGCTGGAATGCAAGTTGCTCGAAGAAAGAGCAATAGCCTCGATTAGGTCGTTTTGAGTGATGTCGCAGAAAGAAAATGATGGCGTAGCGTCAGGGACTACAGCAATCGCAGTAATAAAATCTTGAAAAAGGCAGGCAGGTGCAGAGTTGACAATCGACGCATAATAGTTGTTTAACTCCTCAGAACTGAAGAGTCGCAAGGGAGAAGAAAGTTGAGGTTTGACGAGTCCGAGCCGCGCAAGCGCTTTCCACATCTTGTTCGGATCACTGATCGAGTTAAGAATGTTGCATTGGTATTCGCTCTTAGCCTTCTTAATATCTATATTGAGCTCGTTTCTAAGGTGTCTATAAATCGCAAAGCCCAATAGGCAGTTGGTGCGCTTGGCTTGCTTGTAAAGTGAATTACGATTACGAATACGAGATTTAAGCTCGACAGTAAGCCATGGTAGCGGAGGCTTCGTAGCAACAAATGAACGCATGGGAGCATGGAGATCAAAGGTGCAAGAGAGAGATCGGGAAAGCGCGCGAGTCAAAGTATCTACACCATCAGGCCCAGTTACAGGCTCAAGCGGCACATGAGTATAGATGACTTCTTGTAGGGTGCGGCGGAACTGCTCTGGAGTGAATTTCGTGAAAACCCTTCTCGTGAGTAGGCGCTGTTCGATAGGAGATACATTGAAGTTATATGTGATCTCAATTAAGTCGTGACCAGCGATGAACGGACTATCAGTCTTGCGGAAAGCTAGCAGTTTCTCGCGACTATCGATAATGAAGACGTCGAGCCATGAATCGGACATAGCTGTATGAAAAGTCGCTTCAGAATCTACGAGCCATAGCGACAACGAGTAGGCCCAGTTTCGTAAATAACGAGCCTCAAAGTTATCACGCAAGAGGTTGCAGTTGAGATCACCAGATATTATGATGTTGTTAAAAGTATGAGAAAAACGATTGAGGGATTCAGAGAAACTGTCAAGCATGAGACCTTTTGGGCGGCGATAGACGGACGCGTACAAAAGTGGCGTTGAGATGTCAGAGCGTAGATCAAGCAGTAGAAACTCAGGTGCATTCGAAAAAGTGCTCGGAGACGAAGCCAGAAGATTAGCTTTTAACGACTCGTGAATGTAGCATGCCACACCTCCCCCCTCTTTGCCTTCACGGTCGTTTCGTATTATAGAATAGTTCGCAATGCTGACGAGATCATCAGAGATGTGCCCGTGCAACCACGTCTCCGAAATGGAAATGACATGATAAAAGTTAGTTTGTAGATGGAGACGGACGAAGTCGATGTGACCGAGTAGGGAGTTGGCGTTAAATTGTGCAATCTTGATTGAGGTGTGAGCATTAGGTGTACTAGTGTTGGTAGGCATCAGAGATGGGCGAGCAGGCGACGTGGATACGAGTCAGACGAGCTGGGCGAGATCGGCATCAGAATTAATAGAGATAATATGTGTACCATTGTCTCGGCGTACAGAGATCTTCCCCGATCTAACCCAAACAAATTTGTAGCCCTTCGCTTTGGCCTTGTCTTTGGTACGCAGCAGAAGGTTGTACGTGTCAGACGGCAATAATTCATTGACGTACTCGCTACCGACTTGATTGATACCGAACACATCATTGATGGAGAGGTTGCGCTTGGAGCGCTTCTTGCTAATGATAAAGTCTCTGATGTTCGATGACTTGAGCGAGACGACGATAGACCGAGAAGGAAACACAGAGGCAACTCGGTGGTCCCCGCTTGATGACGTGTTGGTTGTGGCTGTATACTGCTTCCGAGCCATGGGGCGTATACCAAGAACGTCAGCAGACAGATTGTCAACCCCAAGAGAGAGAGAGAGAGAGAGAGAGGGAGAGAGAGGGAGAGAGAAAGGGAGGGAGAGAGAGGGAGAGAGAGGGAGAGAGGGAGAAAGAGGGAGAGAGAGGGAGAGAGAGGGAGAGAGAGAGAGAGGGAGAGAGAGGGAGAGAGAGAGAGGGAGAGGGGGAGAGAGGGGGGAGAGAGAGAGAGGAGGGAGAGGGAGAGGGAGAGGGAGAGGGAGAGGGAGAGAGAATCACTATATTGGTAAGAGTAACTCGCGAGTCTCTTAATGTTGGTAGGTTTCCTTTTTTCACAGAACACTCCTTGTTTTTCTCGAGTCTTTCTCTTTTTTTCAGTCTTCTTTCCTTCTCTCCTTTAAATGTTCTTTTTTTTCACTATTTTTTGGCTATTTATTTCTCTTAGTCGCTGGATCCATGTTCCAATGTTATCATTATCATTATCCAATGTTCATACCACGTACGTTCAAACATGCATATACAGAGTGAGTCGTTTAACTTGGCACAAACGAATATCTCGGAAAGAAAGCATTTTTCGAAAAAATTGTTCGAACAAATTTTATTTGGTTTTGTGGGGGGGGGGGGGGGGGGCGTGTCGTTATTTTTTATTCGCGGCGGTTTCCAATTTTTTCCCAAGGTTTTGTTTTTTTAAATGGAAACCCATATTTTTTTATTGCAGATTTTTGTGCTATATAAGAAACTAATTAACTTTTGTCTTAAATATTTTTTAATAGGATCAGTATTTTCAATGTTATTTCAACGTTAAGCGTAGGCTCCGAGATGGTTAATAAGTATAGCGATTTTATAGATACGAAAATCCGAAGAGCAGAACAAAATTAATTAACGTTTTTTTCTTGAATAAATAATCTATTTATAGTTAATATTGCCAAATAATATTATAATAAGTGTTCAAAATGGTGTCTTTCAATATCAATGCATTTTCGAATTCTCTTGAGCTAGCCTTAGTTAATTTTTTTCTTCTCTTATTGAAAATACTGGTACTATTAAAAAATATTTCAAACAAAAATTAATTGGTTCTTTGTACAGCATAACAATCTGCAATAAAAAATATAGAACCTTGAAAACCGCCGCGATTAGAAAATAACGGCACAGCACTTTCTTTCCCCCTCGAAACCAAATGAAATTTGTTCGAACATTTTTTTTCGTACAATGCTTCCTTACTGAGATATTTATTTGAGCCAAATTAAACGACTCACCCTTTATAGCTGTAATACACAGTGGAAATATTAGAAAGGGTATTTTTGTTATAGCAGAAAATGAAGGAGAAAGAAATTTTGTTTTCAACTTACCATTTTTGAGTTATAACTCGTTTCATAGTTAATTCGCATGCCATTTGTCTTTTGCTCCAGGGCTTCGAGAACGGTTCTCTTTCGAGTTTTCCGATATCGCCGCATAGTCCTGAGCCTGTTGAGAATCTTCTTTATCTCGTAACTCTGATACTACGGCAGGCGAGGGAGCAGATTTACGTGATAACGGGTTGTCGGAACCGGAAACGGGAGCGACGCAAGCTCAAAAGCTACGGACGCAGGAAGAGCAACGCAGCAACCTACTTCGACAGATCCGTTGACGTGCTTGTTGATCTGATAAGACGTGATAGAGAAACTGCTTATTTGGATTTAGAGAGTAACTCTATTATGGCCAGAACGCTTCTCAAATGGTTATATTTTGGTGAGTTTAATTACGAAACAGTAAACGTAATATCATCATAAAGAAAAACAATTTGGATGATAAATAAATACCAAATAAATGTTACACCTTAAAATTCTTTTTATATGCCTGTTTTCATTTGAACAATTCTAATACACGTTTAACTTGAAAATCAACAGACGTGAGTAATTCGAGCATATATAATATTGAGAATGGCTGGCCCTGCAGAAAGGGAAATAACATAAAGTACCGTAAAGTGGTAAGAGTAAGCTCCTTGCGTCGTTTGTTATAGCCCGTTGTGAATATCATTTTGCCCACTGGGAAACTCGATTAAACTTCTCTGAGGTTCTTTGAAACATTTTGAACTTTCAGCGCAATAAGTTTTTCAGGACTTCGGAAAGTGCTTACATGGTATCGTCTTTCGATTTTGGCATCCTTATGCATATTCTACATAATAATATGAGTCCTTCTATTACTTTTTGAGGGCCACATCTATTCTTATTGTATACCCCTGATGGTATTATAGGACTTTGTATATAGTGTTATGCCTCACGATAGGATTCGTCGTATAATTAATCTCCAGACGCAAAGTCAGCATTAGACGAATGCTGACCCTATGCATAAGGCGTTAAGATAAAAGCGATGAGAGACACCTTGTGAGCCACAGCGGTCACTCGCAAAGTTCCTAGCTAAGAGTAAAGTCCTGGAGCGTAATTCATAGTGGACAATAATTAGTATCATTGTGCCTACTACGATTAGATTTGTGTGAACTTAGTATTTACATTATATACCAACTTCAATAAACCATAATAGTTCTCTATATAATTCCAAATCGGTGCAATTATTTATTTGTGATCCTAAAGAACTCATGACGGCATAAAAATAGCTACAAACGTATTCTTTCTTGTATTGTGTACCTTGTATATGTTGTGACGTATATTTTCGCCTCGACTTCACCGAAAAATGCAAGACCGACCGGCGCAAACAACTTACGCGATTTCTTCGCGTTCCAGGCAACCCACGGCTAACACATCCTAAACTCGAAATACCCACCGTATTGTTGGGCGCCAGGTTTCAAAAGGGGAACCACGTATCAATTCCTACGATTCGTTCGTTCGTGCCTCTATTGGCTAACACAGCTCCGGGGAGGCATCGGGGATCTTTAAAATTAAGGACAACTCCAACCAAAAAGAAAATATACATCGGCTTTTTGGGCCAACAATAACAAAATCAAACTTCATTTCGTGCGTCCATTTCTAGCGCGACCACGCGTGTACAAAAATTTCGATTCAACAATTTCGAGAATAAATGACGGACTCAATAAGATCGCAACTAAAACAACAAAGTAATTCACAAAAAGTTGTGAGGGTCTAAAACCAAAAATGATGACATTTTCCTTTCGAACTCGTGTCATACTAAATTACTACGAACAAATTTCGCGATCTATTCCGCGCAGTCAAATTCTTACAAGTCAATAAATACAGTTGTACAGTCCGATATAAATTTCACATTTCCGAATTTAATAAATACTTTCGCACGATTCGATACATTTCGACATTTCCAAAATCCCATACATACGTTCGAACAATTCGCTATACGGTTCAAATATAAACAATCTCAATACATGAGTCGATGCTGCAATATAACGCGATCTAATCGCGACACTTCGAAAAACACGACCTCAAGGACCGCTTCGTGCCTGTCGGCAACACGTCCCTAACTTGAACGCGATACAATGTATTTCGGAGATTAAACACTCAACCATTGTCGGAAGAACCAATCATTCAAACACATTCATACTCGAATAGCTTCACAAAATGCGCGATAAATAAGTCCACTATGGGCAACACATTTACCCGAACACAGTCCCTTGCCGGTCGGCGGAATCTCGTACCCGAAACGAACGCGATTCTACCTCTGGGAACTTCACCCACGTGCCTACAGGCACCAGTATAAAACGCGGGGTGTTATGAAATTTCGTCGCTCACAAAACCAACAAATCGCTGACCGAAATCTCTATGTCTCTTCATTCTGGAGAAATTAGCCCGTTAACGCGGCCTCTGACAACGTGCTAGTTCTCCTCAGACTTTAACCCCGAAAAACAAAACAGCTCAAAACACGACTCGCGTCGTCCACAATCCAGGCAAGAAGAAGGAATTCGCCTTCCCTTTCATTCGTAATCGGCAGCACCTGAGACGATTATCCTTTCCTTTATTCGCAACTACTTCTGATTAGTCCTTCGGCCCCAATCAGAAATCTGCAAAGTGGTACCACGCCCTACAATTCAAAATGCGTTTTCGCGATAATTCATACAAATCGGGCACAGCGATTACAGGCTGTCCCGCGATGGGCTCCGTCGTCCCATAGGAATTCGCAATGGTTCACCAGGCGTCTTCGGATTCTCAGTTTCGCGAGTCTTCGTTCCTTTCGTCGATAGCGGTGGGCCGCCTTCACGGGTTGTGGTGCGTTTGCAGGTGCTTCGTCGTTCGCAGGTCTCTGTCACGCGGGATGAGTAATAGCACCACGCTAGTTACTTGATACGCGTAGACCAGTTCATTTTGCTCGGGTGAGATCGTGCGTAGAGCTGATCCAAGTTGCGAGATGATTAGTGCGCGCAGCTAGGGCCCCGCTGACACTCTGACGTCACTCAGCCTTTCGTCCTCGTTCTTCACACGCCGATGATCCCTCGCTGGTTCTTCTCGAGATTCGGTAAGCCCGCGAATACAATATTCGCGGCATGGGACAGAGCTAAATCAAACAACAGAATCAGAATCAGCAAATTCGTAACATTGTTGGCCCTTGAGGTGATGGGATCTTGCTTAAATTCTTTTCTAATTCGCGTTTCCCCGCGTATCACTACAGTTCCCGCCGAGGACCTGACGGGGTAAAATCTACCACGTCACAATGTATAATCACTCAAGGGCATACAGATGTGTGTATTGTAACGTATTTCTTTTTCTTCACCCGACACCGATAGCAAAACATCCGAGAACGAACTATTTTCGAGAACCAACCTACGTTACCTTCGGCCGTCCACCCGTCGTTCGTGCATCCGCAAGCCAGGCGGGCGCCAGTCAATTCTTGTTTCACCGGGAACTGACGAGCCAGTATAAACTGGGAGTTGGGGTGGAACAGGCCCAACTCCACCAAGAACGAGGAATCTGACGGAACCTATCAGACGAGGCGATAGGTTAACGGATCCTTTCGATTTTTAGGGACGCGTGAAATCGAGAAACGCAACCGTAGGTGCTGATCTTTGGGGTCGCGTAAAATCAGCAAACGCAACTGGATACACGAACGGGAGCGGACGGTTACGGAAATGCACGGCCGCTCAGGCTGCTAGGTTTGAGGTAGAGAGGGTCGGAGTAAGAGTCCGGCAAATAGTGCGAGAGACAGAGAGCGACGAGCCGAGAACATATCTTAAATATCTATCAAGATCCCTTCACCAATTAATAAATTGGGAGTCCTCACCGGACCTGGTGCAGCTAATCCGTGGAGGCCGAGAACGGTATCCGAAGGACACTCTGGTGAGCACTGCACTAGGCACAGCATTACACCTCCGGAACACTCCCAGAAATTCATAGAATTGCCTGGATATCGCGAGAACAACGCGAGAACTATACGAATTGAGAACTTGCTATACCGTAGCGAAACACGGCAAGAAAAACTATCAACAGATAGCACGGGAGCACAGGCCAGCCCGTGACACCTCGATCGGTGCCCCGAGACAGACTGCTTTGACAATAGTCAAATCCGAGAACTAATCATTCTGATTGGTCGAGAGCCTTTTAACCGATAATACTTCTATCTCCTTCGAGTCGTCCCTTTAAACCAAATCGAGAGCGTTCCTTAACGAATCGGTACGTAATTTCTGGAGATCCTCCACGGCCGCTTCCCCAGGGCATCGGGCGACAGCTGGGCACCACATCCTTAACTCGGGCAGGAGGTTCCTCTCCTGCCCTTAACCGTATCAAAACTAACTCCGCCCGCTCTACAGCCCTTTGCCCATTTCCAGCGGGGCGCCGGTATTTCACCCGGGCTTCTGCCGGTCCGTGGAGACGTCTCCGTCGGGTACTCTCCTCTGCCGGGCAACTCGGTACGTCGAGACTATCTCCCCACGGCAGATTCGAGCACCTCGACCTCACCTAAACAATAACGAAATCTTCCGAGAGCCTAGACATATCTATGCGAATCAATCCGAGAGCGTAGCTTCTGAGCAGGGTGGTGACCAGAAGAGAACCAGAAATCGAGAACGTTATCTGTAGCGGTAACCGGAGCCGCCTTGGGACCGTGATTCGAAAAATCACGTCACAAAATATAGTATATGTATACATCCTCAGGTGAAAATTTATTCATGCGTTATTAAGACTTCTGTGTTCTTGTGTTGAATATTTCCACATCCTAAATTTTGACCTTGTGGATGTTTCAGCCATGGAAAATGATAAGAAGACCCTGGGTCCAATTCTGCGACCCTACCTTGGAAATCTATTTAATTCCTCCCACGAGAATGCCTGGCACGTCGAATCTTGGAAGAAAAGACGTGAGATCCTTGCCACGGAGATGAGATCCTTGGCGCTTTTTTGCAAATTGGTTACAGCACAAGAGGTTTCACCTGCGGACGGTATAGTCGAGGCTCTGTCAAAGGGCTGGTTATGGGCTGAAAATATCTCAAGGATGATCGAGAGATCCGATCAAGGATTGAAGTTGGTTTTCATAACGAGCACCAGAGTGATCAAATATAACTTGACATTTAGTAACAACAAAGGACTGAGTACCTTCTCAACCTGGAGCAAAGCCAGGAACATTGGTAACGCCCATAAGAGAACCACCATTGCCACGGCGAATATGCTCACTGCGTGTCTGTTACAGGAACCATCTCCTGTAACCCAAGGTTGGTTTGATAATGAGATTATGATTAAACTTAGAAAAATTAAACAATTGCGTATTAATTAAATTGCGGTCTACAGTCAGGATGGGTATACAGACGATATTTTAAACAGACGATATTCATGGTAGCAAGTTATTTATCTGATCTAGATTGATAGATGAAAAACAGAATAATTACGTAATACAATACTATTATGAAATATTCTAAAATTACTACTTTATATACCTCACGAATGAATAATTAATCCAGCTATCTTATTTTCACGAATATTTTTACTTCCTCATAGAGGAAGCTATGTGACGGTGGAAAATTTTTCTTTCGAGATTTTCATGTCACCATGTTCAGAATGTGCCAAAACGTCGAGAAAGCACATTTGAAGAAAATGTCCGGATGCGTGTGTTTGCGTGTGTGAGTGTGCGTGCGTGTGTGAGTGTAATGGCCTCCCAAAATTCAAACGTGTATAACTCGAGAACGGTTTTAACTAGAGCCCCCAATTTTGCAGGCATGTGCATCTCTACAATTCCTTCATCGGCTATAATTTTCGTCATGATTCAAGCTGCGGCTTCGGATTTCATATCGCTTTCAAATTCCCACGAAAAAAGACGTTATCACTCTAGCAATCGCAAATTTTGAGATACTCGTCTAAATAGTTCTTGATCAAGAGATTTGTATCCAACATCGGTTGATATTGCATTTCGGCCGAATCTATCGAGAAGTGTTGATTTTATAATATTTTTAATTTTTAGAAAAATCAACTTTATCGCTGTAACTAGCAATTCTCTGCAACTATGAAATATCATCTAGCCGTAATACATATGAAACTTGGCGAAGATCGGCCAAGCGGATCTAATTTTATAGCAATTCGAAATTTCGCGGTTCGGTAGTAAATGAAGATTCATCTATGAAGAAGGCAAAGATAAAAAAAATGAAATTGCTTCCTCATATAGGGACTTCGTACACTACCTACGATTCGGAGGAAGCAAGTTGCAAGTTTCAATTTGCGGCTTGTTTATGTACTGTAATGGCGACTTCTCTGAAGATCGACAGCTACTCACGTTTGCGTTGGATTGAATTTTACGTGATGTTAATTGTTTTCTAATAAGGCACGTACCTTCAAGGCCATAAAACCTCTCTCAAACAATCCCCATATATACGTTTCCCATTTATTCCTTGGAAATGGATGTCTACGACCGACATTCTCACCCTTGCCATGAGTACGGGTCCAAGGGAATCCTATTCGATAAAGATTTATGCTGCTGTAATACGTGAGCATTACCCATCCATAGTAATTCCCATTCGATCGTGACTTTGAATTCAATGCTACCATCAATACTGGTATGGAGACCGTATACAGGGCTTTTCAAATAGACTGGAATCAAAGTTGCATAAAAAAGTGGAACTCACGGTGCACTGAAAATATTTGAAGGCAAAAAGGGGGTAGTTTGCAATTTAATATTTCACAAGGTATGTTTTTGCAAACGCAAAAATATATCTGAAGGTATAACGATATTTAATCGAATTTATTAGTAAATAATATATATGTATAAGATGTACAGACAATTTTCATATGTTCCCTCAGGGTTCTAATAGTTGTAACGTTAAGTGAATACGATTGGCTCAAACCATGTCTTTTAAGCTCCAGTCTAGGTCGTCTAAGATGGGTGATGCCCAGTTACGCACAAACCCAATTGGATACAAATGCGAATTTCTGTCTCCTCGGCGATATTCCATCAATAATTCAATGATACTGTAAGTCATCTTTATCTGGTAGAATCTTCTCAAACATTTAATGCTCTCTTCAGTCGGACTCACTCGCTTCACTCGCTCGCCGACGATATACTTATTCACTAACCTACCCAGTCTCCGGAATTTGAACATTGTCACCCTATCCTAACCTTACTAAACCAAACCTAACATAAATTAATGTTAAACCACACAGAATATACTATAATAAGATGTCGTTCGTATTTAACTCTATTCTATCTATTTACAAGTGGACAGCATTTGCAGTAAAAAGTCATTTGTGTTCAATTGGTCTGTGCGCCAATGGGCCCTCCCGTCTAAAATTCAAGGAACAGCAGAGCATTCTACATTCTGAATCTGATATTTGTCCTGCTAGGGGTTGCAGGGCACGTCGAGTTGAGGGATTCCAGCCCCTTAACACATGTCGTTTCCTTGGGACGTAGAAAAGGAAGACAGCGGGGTCCTGGAGGCTTGATTTCGGGCCTGGTCGCTCTCAAGAAGTTTAGGGTGAGTTCTTAATTATCTCCGATAATTGTTTTGTACTGGCAGTCTTGACCAGACATTTTGACATGATATTGACGAAGCTACTGAATAGTAGTTTTTTAATATGCTTTTTTAGCTCTCGCCGTTACAGAGTTAACTATCCATCCACTTCCCCGAAACTGTCTCTACTATAAAGTTTATAGGAAAAATTAATAAAATTCTTCCAACTTATTATACTGCTTTAAAATAATATTTTTAAAAATATTTTATACTTCATGAATTCATTACTATCTTCCCGTATATAAAATATGCTGTTATAGCTTTCTAATGTTAACCCGATCAGTGTAGGGCTTTTTTTGTACACCTCAAGTATAGGCGGGGGCAGGAGGAGGCTCGATTCGACCTCATGTCTGAAAAGACTCGAAAATGGTGTTCCGAAAAATTTGAAAAAGTTAATCTATCATGCTTAAGACTTTACGATAAAATTTGTAAATATAATATTTGCCGAAATAATTTATTATATAAAGGCCCTGCCTCCTTGCTTGGTTTCAAAATAAGGAAAGATAGAAATTTCGGCCTGGGTCGAATCGCCCCCCTGCCATCTCTCCTTACACTGATCGGGTTAATAAAGTGAGCAGCAATAACGTCAGAAATGGCTCCACTGTTATTTTACGTATTATCTCACGTGCAAATAGATCATTTAATGTACAATAGAAGAGTACACCATATGCATAGTGCAACATGGTTAGTATAATGGTTATGGAAAACACATGCTGTAGAATTGTATTGCCAGTGCGGGAGTCCGAAATGTCATAACACTTGGACTATGTTCCACATACGCGTCATGATCAATATTTAAAAAAAATAAATAAATTTTTCCCAGGAATTCAGTAATGCGCATGTGCAATTGGATATAACAAAATTAAAGAAAACCAATAACACCACACTAAACGTTCAACAGTATTGTAATTCTTCATTAGAAACTTGTACGTTGCAACATAATTATCCTTATCCCTTAGAGAACAGCATTCTCGAAACCGGAAGAGTTGGATCTGCTTTCGATTAATTTATTCTTTCCGAATCAAAATTTTGTACCTTCATTATCCCTCGAAGTCCTATGTTGAGTAGAACTTACAAGGCACTAGTGAGGATTTATTCCCATGCAATTGAGATTCTCATTTTTGTTTTTAACGTGGCATATTCACATTTTCATATCTTCCACTTGAGGTTAAAAGAGGACTTTCAGGGGACCTCGTGAAGAAGATACTACATCGGAAAAAAAGAACGCATTTTTCGTAACTCGCAATTACTATAATTTCTCTATGATGAAACTCAAAGCGATCATCCGTCCAAGTTTGGACTCCGTTTTTGCTGATTTGCTTTGATGATCGTCTAGTATTCTCCTTCCATTTCAGCTGTGTCTTCCTATTTAGTACATAACATTCGTTTTGTCTACACATGACGAAGTGAGACCTAATTAGTTGATTAATGGTTACGCACAAATTAAATAAATTTCCTTAATAGATTTATTTTTATTAATTTTCTGTAAATATTTAAGGACATATAGTTTTATTTATTTGTTAAAATGTTTCTCATAATCCTTATTGATTTCACTAAATTGAATTACATGGTTATCTATATGGAATATTTACAAATAAACGTATAACGTATTTCTTTTTGAGACCCGACACCGATAGCAAAACTCAGAGAACGAACTATCTTCGAGAACCAACCTACGTTACCTTCGGCCGTCCACCCGTCGTTCGTGCATCCGCAAGCCAGGCGGGCGCCAGTCAATTCTTTTTTCACCGGGAACTGACGAGCCGGTATAAACTGGGAGTTGGGGTGGAACAGGCCCAACTCCACCAAGAACGAGAGCTCTGACGGAACCTATCAGACGAGGCGATAGCTTAACGGATCCTTTCGATTTTTGTTGACGCGTGAAATCGAGAAACGCAACCGTAGGTGCTGATCTTTGGGGTCGCGTAAAATCAGCAAACGCAACTGGATACACGAACGGGAGCGGACGGTTACGGAAATGCACGGCCGCTCAGGCTGCTAGGTTTGAGGTAGAGAGGGTCGGAGTAAGAGTCCGGCAAATAGTGCGAGGGATAGAGAGCGACGAACCGAGAACGTATCAGAACGAATCTAAACTATCCATCGAGATCCCTTCACCAATTAATAAATTGGAAGACTCACCGGAGCTGGTACAGCTAATCCGGGGAGGTCGAGAACTGTATCCAAAGGACACTCTGGTGGGCACTGCACTAAGGCACAGCACTTCACCTCCGTAACACTCACAGGAATTCATAGGATTCCTGGATATCGCGAGAACAACGCGAGAACTGTACGATTCGAGAACTTGCTATACCGGAGCGAAACACGGCAAGAAAAACTATCAACAGATAGCACGGGAGCACGAGCCAGCCCGTGACACCTCGGTCGGTGCCCCGAGACAGACTGCTTTGACAATAGCCAAATCCGAGAACTAATCATTCTGATTGGTGGAGAGCCTTTTAACCGATAACACTTCTATCTCCTTCGAATCGTCCCTTTAAACCAAATCGAGAGCTTTTCTTAACGAATCGGTACGTAATTCTGGAGATCCTCCACGGCCGCTTCCCCAGGGCATCGGGCGATAGCTGGGCACCACATCCTTAACTTGGGCAGGAGGTTCCTCTCCTGCCCTTAACTGTATCAAAACTATATCTCCGCCCGCTCTACAGCCCTTTGCCCATCTCCAGCGGGGCGCCGGTATTTCACCCGGGCTTCTGCCGGTCCGTGGCGACGTCTCCGTCGGGTACTCTCCTCTGCCGGGCAACTCGGTACGTCGAGACTATCTCCCCACGGCAGATTCGAGCACCTCGACCTCCACTAAACAACAACGAAATCTTCCGAGAGCCTTGACATATCTATGCGAATCAATCCGAGAGCGTAGCGTCTGAGCAGGGTGGCGATCCGAAGAGAACCAGAAATCGAGAACGTTATCTTTATCGGTAACCGGAGCCGCCTTGGGACCGTGATTCGAAAAATCACGTCACAAACTTCATATCGATATCTAACAGTAAATTCTCTTCGTAACATTATAAATTTGAACTCATTCAGGCTTAAAAAGTGTATAAAATCGTGTCAAGTACTCTTCAAATTTGAAAATGACTTACAAGGAAACCTTGGTAGGTGTCCACCTCCGATTTTTTGTTTTCACATATGTTGTAGTACTCGAAAATCTAAGCGATACGTATTTTTTCTTACCGGCCTAAACTGAATTTTTGGGGGGTGAAAAACGCCTCCGAAAATTGGGGTACTAAACACCCATTTAATTATTTCACATATAAAAGTGGTATCTTTCACAATGAAACCAATTGGAAAAATTTCCTCACAATGAGAGATCAAAAACGTGATTTTACTCAAATTTGTAAAATAACTTTTAGGGGGGTAACTACCCCAAAATTGTTCTTTATTTTATAAAAAATTGCCAAACAAAAGTAAATTCGAGCCAAAAAATTTGGAAAAAATATATGAAGCTCGCGGTAATTAAATAAAGTTTACGTGCTTTTGAATTTTTGCGAAAAATTATTTTATAGGGGGTAACTACCCCTAAGTACACTTTATTATGTATCTCTTAAACAAAATAGTTTTCGCGGATGAGATCAACTGGAAAAATTTCCTCACAATGAGAGATCAAAAATGCAATTTTCTCAAATTTGTCAAAAAATTTTTGTGGGGGTGAAACACCCCAAAATTATTTTTCATTATATAATACAAAATCACCATAAGTGCAATTTATTGTTGGTATATTTCCGTAGAATAAAGAAACTTATATTACATAAATTTACATTACCAGAAGTACGCGTTACATTAGGAAAATGTGAATTACCAAGGAATTATTATAACAAATAGATTTATAAGACTAACAAGCATTATCAGACTTTATTGTTCATTGTATGTGGTACAGTAATGATGCTCTTCGAAGAAATTACACATATTTATTCCGGTTTTTAATTTTAACATACGAATAATTTGGCCCGTAGAACATTTTTCAAGCTGGCACGTTTTCTTTCCGAACATAGGATAGATAAGTGTTTTACTCATAGACTCTTTGACTGGACACTGTCCAGAAGTTGTACGGCAACCAACACCCCCTGGAAGGAATATTATTCCAATGATTATACCAAAAGGCACGATCGGAAAAGTTCAGGCCCTTGATGTTTACGGATTTCATATTTGGAAGAATTATGTCCGGCATGTTTCTAATTCTGTTATACTTTTAAACCATGACAAAAAATTGGACATGCGAAATATTATAATAAAGTTACAGTTTTTAGTACATAATCAATTATCATCACCAAGGTATGACAACCTTTTTAAATACTCCTGGTTTAAAAGTGGGCACGTCAAAGAAAAACCAGGAGAATTTGAGATTCCAGTATATTTTTCCTTCAAGACATTTTCCAACACATTATGTGAAGTTCAAGGATGTGAAAATGTGGCCGTTATTAGATATTCGTGGTGCAAAAAATCCTTGTGGCTTAAGCATTTCTTCGAAGAGCATCATTACTGTACCACATGCAATGAATAATAAAGTCTGATAATGCTCACTGGTCTCATAAATCTATTTGTTATGATAAATCCTTGGTAATTCACATTTTCCTAATGTAAAACACACTTCTGATAATGTAAATTTATGTAATGTAAGTAACAGTAAACTGCACTTATGGTTATTTTGTATAATGAAAAATAATTTTAGTGTTTCACCCCCATAAAAGTTTTTTGACAAATTTGAGAAAATCACATTTTTGATGTCCCATTGTGAGGAAAATTTACCAGTTGGTCTCATTCGCGAAAACTATTTTATTTAAGAGATACATAATCAAATGTACTTAGGAGTGGTTACCCCCATAAAATAATTTTTCGCTAAAATGCAAAAGCACGTAAACTTTATCTAATTACTGCGAGGTTCATATATTTTTCTAAATTTTTTGGCTTGAATTTACTCTTGTTTGGCAATTTTTTATAAAATTAAAAACAATTTTGGGGTAGTTACCCCCCTAAAACTTATTTTATAAATTTGAGTAAAATAACATTTTTGATCTCTCATTGTGAGGAAATTTTTCCAATTGGTTTCATTGTGAAAGATACCACTTTTATGTATGTGAAATAATTAAATGGGTGTTTAGTACAACAATTTTCGGGGGCTGTTTTCACTCCCAAAAATTCAGTTTGGGCCGATAAGATGAAATACGTGTCGCTTAGTTTTTCGAGTACTCCAACATATGTGAAAATGAAAAAAACCGAAGGCGGACACCTACCATGGTTTCCTTGTTAGTAAACGGAGATCCCCCAGAAAACACGTGTAAAAAACTATACCAAGTACACGAGTGCTGCGAACTCCTCTAATAAAAAGTATTAAAATCATATTATTGAGGCCAAGTATGTAAGTCACTACATGTTTGCTTATTATATGATCTAGCACTGGCCCATCATTTTAATTGTATTTCCAAAATTTACTGTAACGTTTTCGCTGCTCTTTTACATTACTACTGCTTCCCGTAGGTGATTATGATTCAATGGTGATTTAATAATTTATTAAACGTTAGGTGATTCCTTATCGAGTACTACTTGGCGGGTCCGTGCATTTCTGCATATAAATTTGCATTCATTATGCCAGTCATCAAACTCAAACCCAGTGTCAACTTTCTATATAGAGCATATTAATAATAACTCGTCAAAAATAATGATGGTAAAAGCTTAATGACAAACATATAGTATTAGAATACTGTTAGTACGTTCAAAGTAAGTAGTTTGGAATTCTTGGCACGGACCCGCCAAGTAGTACTCGATAAGGAGTCACCTAAAGTTTTATTAATTATTAAATGACCATTAAATCATAATCAACTACGGGAAGCAGTAGTGATGTAAAAGAGCAGCGAAAATGTTCTAGGAAATTTTGAAAATACAATTAAAATGATGGGCCAGTGCTAGATTATATTATAAGCAAACATGTAGTGACTTATGTACAATCGGCTCAAACGATTCTGACGTATAAAAAACGGGGTTAGAGGAGAAGGTTTCCCCTACTCAGCATGCTCTTCAGTCCTACATTATACATTGTGACGTGAATTTCGGAAATTCAGTCACAAAGATTGCTAGGAGTAGAGAAAAGACAAAATCCACCTGCAACGATCCTCCAAACGTCAGTCACCCGACATTCCAAAGACGGCTTTGCTTGTCTCACTCATAGTTTATGCAGTCTGTTTCCGCCTATCGTCCTTCCTATTTATTTCGGTTCCACTTTTCGCTTTGATTTTATTTTTTTGGAGCTTTCCTATTCGCACTCGCCTACCTCCTTTACCGTCCTGGGCTAATCTACGTCTGCACCACGAGCACGGAGCGGACCGCCAACGAGAGTTCCTGAACTACTTGGCGAGCGATCGACAGAGGCTGGACCAATCTGCTGTCGGTTCCGGAGGACTTCCGTGGAGCATGGAAGACCCGGGATGGAATCCCTCCACTACTTCTGCCGGCCTTCCATACGGGCCGCCAAAGAAGGGCCTTCGCCACTCGCGCCGCCAATAAGAGGAAAGGATAATCCTCTATCGTGCCGCCCAGTCGCCGAACGTTCCCTAGCGCTCCTGTTATCAGTGGCCCCCGGAGAAGAAACCAGGGCCTCCTCTTCGCTGGTTCCTGCTGCTCGCACCGAGGACTCACGATCGGCCGCACTAAGGATTCTCGCGCTCAGCTCGACCCTCTCCGCCTATCTTCGGACTCTAGCCGCCTTCGTCTCTGGCTACCGTCAAGCGTTAGATTTACCTATTTCGTATTTTTGTATTTTGCTATCGCTCTACCGTGCGAATTAGGAATTAAGAATTTAAGGACGGGGGCCCCGAGGGCTCTTCCTTCAGCGACGAATTTCGGCTCGTTCACTCACATTTGGAGCATATCTCAGCTAGTGGATACCGAAAGTAATTACAAGTGATCGCAGACCAGTCGATTCCGAGTCAATCCGAGAATATTATATTGAAGGAAGGAAGTTTGAGGACTTGCCTTATTTTCTGGATCTTATATCTTACATATTTGGGGAGAACCTTTCGTTACCTTTATTTTGGAGATATTTTGTGAATTTATCTGAAGTAATCCCGTCTAGGCTCTTTGTTTCGACGGCAAAATTTCTCGCTTACCGGGACTGAATGTCGTTCCAGTCCCTATACGTAAAATGACGATAGTGCCGGATACCGTTTATCTTATTTAGCCTTTCTTTTGTTATCATAGAGTTATCTTCTATCTCGAATGTATTGTAATTAATTGCACTTTGCTGTAAATTTGATGCTGTGGAATTGTCGAATAGTTTCTAAGTTGCCGATTATCTTCTCGACCACGTGGAAACACATAGGGACCCGGCGTCTGCGTCTCCGGCTTGGCCGTTTCCCCGTTGAGTCTGTCTTGTCGTTTTAATTGAATATCTTTTTGGCTTTTCTATCTTTTCCGGCGTTATATCCCATATAGCAATTCCATATACATTTCATATACATTACATATACAATTGCGGATATTGAATATACATTAGATATACACATGTACTTCGTATCACATCATATGTATATGAAATGTATCAGCAAAGGTGACACTTTTTTATGTACATCCAATATACATTTTGTATCCCTGTGTATATGCTGAGTATGTACATCATATTTACCCGCATATCTTATGGACGTTGAAATGACATACAGGTAATATTTTTTTTAAATATCGTAGGTATTCGGGTAATTTAGTGTAACGTATTAGGCCTTGCCTTCGAGGGGCAAAAGGTTTCCTGCATATTATAATTTAGTTTGTTTATTCTAAGGAGTTTGATATCGAAGCAGTGCAATGGGTTGAACTAAAACTAGGTGCTGTACGTTAGTAACCTTTATCGCCCCGTCGTCTCTTTCTCAAAATTTTATAACAAGGTTTGGAGCTTATCAGCTCATTGACCCACTTTTGCCTGCGGGTATGCCTGTCCCTCTGGTGGCCAGTGGCTGTATTACGCCGTTTAGCAATGGGCCTTGTTGTGCGGCCTCTTCTGTCGGTGGATAGTTTAGGAACGTTGCATTAGTAAATTTATTTCATAGATAAAAAAAGTATTCTAACAAGTTTGTTCAAGTATTTTTTTTCTAAGTGATTGAAACCCTTTTAGGATTATTATTTTTAAAAATCAGTGTTCTTAATCCTGACGTATGTACTGTGACGTACTGGACGGCTTATTACCGCCCAGGGTCTACTCAAATTAGCTATCACAAGAGGGAAAGGGAGGGGGCGCGAAAAGAAATGGGAACTCTGGGTGAGCTAAGAAAAGAATATAATTAATAAAGCAAATGCCAATACAGAAGAAAATAGAACCGTAAAGAAATCAATACTAGAAAAGAAAATATAAGCGGATTAATACTAATCGGGGCTCACGCAGGAGCACGCAGTGGTCTAGGGAGGGAGGTTGGAGGGGGCAGGCGGGGCAGGGGAGGGCGATCAGCTGGGGACTCGGATATGGATGGTTTTGGGCGCCAGCTACTGTAACGGTGTAGCACCGGCGAGTGACCTCGCAAGGTCCTCGGTTGTTGACAATTTGGGAATGACTGGGCTAGCGGCGGGAGAGGTGAGGGGATCTCAGGGAGGAAGGTTCCCGAACGCAAAATGGCTTCTTATAAAATTACCTCGGTTATGAAATGCGAAGGGGCAGGTGGTGGAAAAGGAAGGGCACGGAGGGGGTTTTAAAGGGAACGCAGAAATGCTAAATCTAGGGCGCACGCAATACACCACTGGCCGCACGCGGTTGGCGGAGGGCCAGACTAAAACTCAGAAAGATAAGCTACGCAAAAAGAACAAAAGGCCGGTCCACGTGGGGACAGCTTGCTAAGTCAAAAAGGGAATCTATACTCAATATAAAAGCAAAAAGGGGTGGGCGGAGGGAAAAAGGGGGAGAATTGGGAAGACTCAATCACTCTAAAGTACTCACTCAAAACGTGACTCGATATAATCCAAACTGGCTCACTATTTCCACTCACAATTCGCAAACTCGCACTCTTTCGCCCGCAACCTGGCTCGAAGTGAAGAAGATTTCCGGTCGTTTGGTCCTCGTGGGCCTCCAGGGCCTCGTTGATTGGTGGTGGCTGCTCAGCTGAGAGGGCTACGTGCTCTGGCATTGGTTGGCAGTTCCGGCATGGCAGGGCATTGGTCCGTTTCAAACTTGCAGGGCTGCCGGGCCTTCCAGGGCCTCGTGGCGGTGGCACTGTGCTGGCTTTGCCGGCGCGCGGACTGGCTGCGCGCGCCGGTCAAGATGGCGGCCTCCAGGCCTGTCAAAACTCTCCCGGGCACGTCCGCGGTCTCGGAGGGAGAGGGCTCCGCCGCTGTCACACGGGACGTTTTCCTGCCCGTGTGACGGGACTGCACCGGGGCTGCATATTGGTGGTGACGGTGTCGGGTTGGTGGGCATCCATCCCACGGACATCTCGATCAGCTGTTCTCCCTGCCAATGCCATCCCTGCCGTCCGCTGCCTCGGCGACGTAGCCACTCTCGCGGTCCATCCAGGGATGCTGAGTCCTCGTAGCCGGTTCAGGGTGATGTCCTCGGTGATGGTGTTCGAGCCAGTGCCCTACGGGGAAGGGGACAGGGAGGGAAGGGTGTAGGGAGGGGATCTTAACTCTAAATACAACAGACCTAAAACACTAAATAAACGCAATAAACAGTAATTCGCAAGACAGCACGCAATACTTGTGCTCGGGGCCAGTGGTGCCCTCGAGCCAGGTGACGGGGAGGGGTTATTATAACATTTGTGTTACAGTACATACAATGTATTCTGGATATTTATGCATGTATATACATAGATGTATGCAGAAAACATATCCATAGAACATACAAGATATATTTTTCACATTATGGACCTAAAACGAATATACAAAGAATATCTCATGCTATGTGGGATGTCGCTTTATTATATAGAATTTTGACTCTGAATATTTCTTTTCTCTACCATATATCGTTCACGTATGTTTCGCTTTCGTTATCAGGAATGGCATTCTCTCTTTAATTAATTAATATTTCAACATTTTGAAAATCCTTAATTACCGTCTTAGTGTAATATTTTTCGATACGTTACGCTGTTGGTCGAACGCAGAGTCACCTTCTTTTTGTGAGTAATCGCCTGATTCAAGAATAAAAGACGCACTGACTATCAGTGGCGTACCTAGTAATAATTTATTTTTGCTGATTCAAACTATTCTTGTGATAACTTTATTAGAGCTTGCCATTTTGTTTTACTATTTTATATTAATTGTGCTGCCTGTGTTAATTTATATGCGTGTATTTTATATCTGTGTGTTAATCGCCCTATTCATAGCTCACTCTCTTCTCTTGGCGGTGTCGCCTTACCTGTTTCCTTTTCCCTTTCGTTGTTCCGAGCTTTCCCGCGTCCTCTTAAGGATTTATAAAATCTCGAGTGCCACCCCGCAATCGCGGTGTTCTCCACGGAGACCACCTGGCGCCCAACTCCCTTTAAGTTATCGCGTATCAGGTCTTGCGAATATCGAAGATCATTGAGAGAGAATCCTGCGGCGTTTTGTGTACGGTTCCCTACTTTCCAGATATCGCCTCTAGTTTACCTACTTTCAGATTGAGATTTTGTTTTTGTGGGGAATAACGTCGCAACGTATACTGCGCATCGTAGATGCGCATAGACTCAGCAGTATATGACTTAGGATTGAAGACCGTGCTGAGTAGAGCCTTCTCCTCTAGCCATGTTTTGTACTTGGCTTTAATAATATGATTTCAATACTTTTTGTTAAAGGAATTCACGGCATTCCTGTACTTGCCGTAGTTTTTTACACGTAAGTGTTTTTTGGGGGATATCACAAGTTTTAGGTGCTCAACGGGATATGGAAGCTCTAAGCACTGAAATCTATATTTTCACAGATATAAAGTGTAAATGCATTGTGATGTCGCTAATTGGTAAAATATATTGCGTTGTCGAAAATGTTTAATGACACATAAATTTAATTTGTAAGTCCCTGTTTTTAAAAATGCATAAAGATTGTGACGTTCTGGATAGATTATTTTTATCCAAGAAGTAAAAGGAAGGGAAACGCGGAAAGAAAGGGGACACGGTGTAGAATAAATAACAAGATATAATTGAGATGAGTAAAGGTTGATACAAAAGAATAAACAGAAAAGAAAATAAAAGATCATAAAAATCAACAAGAGTAGAGAAAATAAAATATAATCAGAGATAAAATACTTAGGCTAGAAGACGTAGCCAAAATAAGCACGTGGGTGCTCGCTCGGGAGCACGCAGTGTCAGAGGGATTTAATGGACTCGATTGGGTGAGGGGGGAGGGAGGCGGAAGGATACGCTTGGAGCTAGGGTGACGGGGAAGGGGGGGCGGGGGGCACGAGGGCTTACGAGGGCGAGAATTGGGCGCCAGATACAGTTACGGTGTAGCACCATTGAATGACCCCGAAAGGTCCTCAAATATTTACTTTATCGGAAATTCACGGCTAGCGGGGGAAGAGGTGAGGGGTCTCAGGGAGGGAGGTTCTCGAACGCGTAATGGCTTCTTACAAATTACCTCGGTTACAGGAAAACGGGCGGGGAAGGAAAGGGCATCGAGGGTCTCCCAAAAAGGCCGCAAGATACTAGAATAGAGCGCGTGCAATACCACGGGCATCGAGATAGTGGGCAGAAGGCCCGTCTGAAAGTCAAGAAGAGCTACAAAAATTCCGGTCCACGTGGGACGGCTTGCTATTGTCTGGAAGGGGCCTACGAATTATAAAACGCGTATAGAAAAAAGGCGTAGGGAACGGACGGAAAAATGGAAAAAGCAATCACACAGTACTCACGTAACAATCCACACACTATAATCCAAAAATGGTATCCAAATTGCACTCTCACACTCACTCGCACTCTTTAAATCTGCAACATACAAAATCCGCAAACGCTGTCGGTCGCAATCTGGCTCGAAGTGGTGGTTTCGTGCAGATTTCCGGTCCTCGTTGTTTCCGTCGTCCATAGGCCTCCACGACCTCGGGGATTGGTGGGATCGCTGGGCCGAGAAGGCTACGCGCTCTGCCATTGGCCGGCAGTTCCGGCATGGCAAGGCATTGGTCCTTTCCCGTGTTGCTGGCCCGTCGGGCCTGGCAGGCGGGTGTCATAACGCTGGCTTCGCCGGCGCGCGGGCTGCCCGTCGTGCGCCGGGCAAGATGGCGGCCTCCAGCCCTCTCAAAAATCCTCCCGTGCACGTCCGAGTGGCTGGAGGGAAAGGACACCCCTGTCACACGGGCGTCTTTTACTACCCGTGTTATGGGACTGCACCGTGGCTGCATACTCGTGGTATTGGTGGCGGGCATTCTCCACACAGATCTCGATCAGCTGTTCCTCCTGTGCATGCCATCCCTGCCTTCCGCTCGGCAACATAGCCACTCTGTCGATCCGTCCCGGGTGCTGTTGTCCTCGTAGAAGGTCCGACAACTAGATACAAGAAAATACGGATCGGAACACCTGGACATCCTATGTCTCTAAAAACTGTTACCTAAAATACGAAGAACTATGTCGAAGCACACACATACGTACACCCATACATACGCGCTCCACATGAATACTATTAAAGGCTTAGTAATTCTATACTATTGTGAAAGCAGTCTTAGACAATCTTATCCCCCAAAAAAAACTTACGTGTAAAAAACCACGCCAAGTACAGGTGTGCTGTGTATTCCTCTAATACAAAGTATTGATATCAGATTATTGAGGCCAAGTACTTAAGTCACTACATGTTTGCCTATTATATGATCTAGCACTGGCCCATCATTTTAATTGTATTTTCGAAATTTCCTATAACGTTTTCACTACTCTTTTACATTACTACTGTTTCTCGTAGTTGATTATGAATTAATGGTTATTTAATAATTAATCAAACTTTAGCTGATTCCTTATCGAGTACTACTTGGCGGGTCCGTGCAATTCTTGATATAAATTTGCATTCATAATGCCAGTCATTAAACTCAAAACCAATGTCAACTTTCTATATAGAGTTTATTAACGATAACTCGTTAATAATAATCACGGTAAAATCTTAATAATAAACATAATTTTAGGATACTATTAGTACGTTCAAAGTAAGTACTTTGGAATTTCTGGCACGGACCCGCCAAGTAGTACTCGATAAGGAATCAGCTAAAGTTTGATTAATTATTAAATAACCATTAATTCATAATCAACTACGAGAAACAGTAGTAATGTAAAAGAGTAGTGAAAACGTTATAGGAAATTTCGAAAATACAATTAAAATGATGGGCCAGTGCTAGATCATATAATAGGCAAACATGTAGTGACTTAAGTACTTGGCCTCAATAATCTGATATCAATACTTTTTATTAGAGGAATACACAGCACACCTGTACTTGGCGTGGTTTTTTACACGTAAGTGTTTTTTGGGGGATATCACAAGTTTTTGTTGTCCAACGGGAAATAGAAGTATTAACCACTGAAATCTATATTGTCACAGATATAAAATGTAAATGCATTATGATGTTGCTAATCAGAAAAATATATAGCGGTGTCGAAAATGTTTAATGGCATATAAATTTAATGTGTAAGTCCCTTTTTCTAGAAATGCATAAAGACATATACAAATTTTTAAAGAAAATGTAATCTTCAATGCATATAAGCGTCGTTAATGGTGTCCAGATTGTTGAAGCCGTGTGCTAAACGTAAGAGAGGAGAGTGTGCTGGATTATTTCAGGCCTTGTACCTCAGGCCGTGCGAACATCAAAGAGGATACTATAGTTTGAGCGAAGCGCCAAAGCTTGTTGCACACTTTTCTGGACTTCTACGTCCGACACCTAGATACAAGAAACTATGGAGCGGAACACCTGGACACACTGAACATCCACATCCGACACCTAGATACAGAAAACTACGAAGCGGAATACCTGGACACCCTGGACTTCCACATCCGACACCTAGATACAGAAAACTACGGAGCAGAACACCTAGACACCCTGAACTTCCACATCCGACACCTAGATACAGAAAACTACGTAGCGGAATACCTGGATACCCTGGACTTCCACATCCAACACCTGGACACAGGAAACTACCGAGCGGAATACCTGGACACCCTGGACTTCCACATTCACTACCTAGATACAAGAAACTACGGAGCGGAATACATGGACACCCTGGACTTCCACATCCGACACCTAGATACAGAAAACTACGAAGCGGAATACCTGGACACCCTGGACTTCCACATCCAGTACCTAGATACAAGAAACTACGAAGCGGAATACCTGGACACCCTGGACTTCCACATCCGACACCTGGACACAGAAAACTACGAAGCGGAATACCTGGACACCCTGGACTTCCACATCCAGTACCTAGATACAAGAAACTACGAAGCGGAATACCTGGACACCCTGAACTTCCAAATCCGACACCTGGACACAGAAAACTACGAAGCGGAATACCTGGACACCCTGGACTTCCACATCCATTACCTAGATACAAGAAATTACGAAGCGGAATACCTGGACACCCTGAACTTCCACATACGACAACTGGACACAGAAAACTACGAAGCGGAATACCTGGACACCCTGGACTTCCACATCCGACACCTAGATACAGAAAACTACGAAGCGGAATACCTGGACACCCTGGACTTCCTCATCCAGTACCTAGACACAAGAAACTATGGAGCGGAATACCTGGACACCCTGAACTTCCACATCCGACACCTGGACACAGAAAACTACGAAGCGGAATACCTGGACACCCTGGACTTCCACATCCGACACCTGGACACAGAAAACTACGAAGCGGAATACCTGGACACCCTGGACTTCCACATCCAGTACCTAGATACAAGAAACTACGAAGCGGAATACCTGGACACCCTGAACTTCCAAATCCGACACCTGGACACAGAAAACTACGAAGCGGAATACCTGGACACCCTGGACTTCCACATCCATTACCTAGATACAAGAAACTACGAAGCGGAATACCTGGACACCCTGAACTTCCACATACGACAACTGGACACAGAAAACTACGAAGCGGAATACCTGGACACCCTGGACTTCCACATCCAGTACCTAGATACAAGAAACTACGAAGCGGAATACCTGGACACCCTGAACTTCCAAATCCGACACCTGGACACAGAAAACTACGAAGCGGAATACCTGGACACCCTGGACTTCCACATCCAGTACCTAGATACAAGAAACTACGAAGCGGAATACCTGGACACCCTGAACTTCCACATCCGGCACCTAGATACAGAAAACTACGGAGCGGAATACCTGGAAACCCCGAACTTCCACGTCTGACACCTAGATGCAGGAAACTACGGAGCGGAATACCTGGACACCCTGAACTTCCACATCCGACAACTGGACACAGAAAACTACGAAGCGGAATACCTGGACACCCTGGACTTCCACATCCAGTACCTAGGTACAAGAAACTACGAAGCGGAATACCTGGACACCCTGAACTTCCAAATCCGACACCTGGACACAGAAAACTACGAAGCGGAATACCTGGACACCCTGGACTTCCACATCCAGTACCTAGATACAAGAAACTACGAAGCGGAATACCTGGACACCCTGGACTTCCACATCCGACACCTGGACACAGAAAACTACGAAGCGGAATACCTGGACACCCTGGACTTCCACATCCAGTACCTAGATACAAGAAACTACGAAGCGGAATACCTGGACACCCTGAACTTCCAAATCCGACACCTGGACACAGAAAACTACGAAGCGGAATACCTGGACACCCTGGACTTCCACATCCATTACCTAGATACAAGAAATT
The DNA here is from genome assembly GCA_963971525.1 of Cephus spinipes. Taxonomy (NCBI): domain Eukaryota; kingdom Metazoa; phylum Arthropoda; class Insecta; order Hymenoptera; family Cephidae; genus Cephus; species Cephus spinipes. The sequence goes on along the minus strand of OZ020580.1, from coordinate 6,886,555 downwards.
ACGAAGCGGAATACCTGGACACCCTGAACTTCCACATACGACAACTGGACACAGAAAACTACGAAGCGGAATACCTGGACACCCTGGACTTCCACATCCGACACCTAGATACAGAAAACTACGAAGCGGAATACCTGGACACCCTGGACTTCCTCATCCAGTACCTAGACACAAGAAACTATGGAGCGGAATACCTGGACACCCTGAACTTCCACATCCGACACCTGGACACAGAAAACTACGAAGCGGAATACCTGGACACCCTGGACTTCCACATCCGACACCTGGACACAGAAAACTACGAAGCGGAATACCTGGACACCCTGGACTTCCACATCCAGTACCTAGATACAAGAAACTACGAAGCGGAATACCTGGACACCCTGAACTTCCAAATCCGACACCTGGACACAGAAAACTACGAAGCGGAATACCTGGACACCCTGGACTTCCACATCCATTACCTAGATACAAGAAACTACGAAGCGGAATACCTGGACACCCTGAACTTCCACATACGACAACTGGACACAGAAAACTACGAAGCGGAATACCTGGACACCCTGGACTTCCACATCCAGTACCTAGATACAAGAAACTACGAAGCGGAATACCTGGACACCCTGAACTTCCAAATCCGACACCTGGACACAGAAAACTACGAAGCGGAATACCTGGACACCCTGGACTTCCACATCCAGTACCTAGATACAAGAAACTACGAAGCGGAATACCTGGACACCCTGAACTTCCACATCCGGCACCTAGATACAGAAAACTACGGAGCGGAATACCTGGAAACCCCGAACTTCCACGTCTGACACCTAGATGCAGGAAACTACGGAGCGGAATACCTGGACACCCTGAACTTCCACATCCGACAACTGGACACAGAAAACTACGAAGCGGAATACCTGGACACCCTGGACTTCCACATCCAGTACCTAGGTACAAGAAACTACGAAGCGGAATACCTGGACACCCTGAACTTCCAAATCCGACACCTGGACACAGAAAACTACGAAGCGGAATACCTGGACACCCTGGACTTCCACATCCAGTACCTAGATACAAGAAACTACGAAGCGGAATACCTGGACACCCTGGACTTCCACGTCCAGTACCTAGATACAAGAAACTACGAAGCGGAATACCTGGACACCCTGGACTTCCACATCCAGTACCTAGACACAAGAAACTACGAAGCGGAATACCTGGACACCCTGAACTTCCACATCCGACACCTAGATACAGAAAACTACGAAGCGGACTACCTGGACACCCTGGACTTCCACATCCAGTACCTAGATACAAGAAACTACGGAGCAGAACATCTGGACACCCTGGACTTCCACATCCGACACCTAGATACAGAAAACTACGAAGCGGAATGCCTGGACACCCTGGACTTCCACGTCCGCCACCTACATACAGGAAATTACGAAGAGAAACACCTGGACAGTCTGTGTCTCTAAAAACTGTCACCTAAAATACGAGGAACTATGTTGAAGCACATATATACATACACCCATACACGCGCGCTCCACATGAATGCTATTAAAAACTTAATAATTGTATACGGTGTGAAAGCACCCTTATACTAACTGGAAATTCGGTATGAACAGTAGCTTCACGTATAAAGTGTATTTGACTGTGTTGTGTATTCGTAAATTACTAACACCATTCAGAGTACAAATAGGTAATGAAGACACAGCAGTCAGCGCCATCTGTTGGGTAAAAAATGCGATGGACGTGCGAAGACGACGACGACGATGACGACGACGACGACGACGACGACGATGATGACGACGACGATGATGACGACGACGACGGAACTGAAATAAAATCATCTCGCTCGCCATCTCAATACGCCCTGATCTCGTATACTAATCGTATTGAATGTGGTGGCAATCAATTCAGGACCCTCAATTCCTATAGTGAATGTATCAATAACTTTTTCTCATGTATAGCGGTTAATAAGATATTTCGTTCCAAACACAGGTATAAGAGTTGACTCAAGTAAAGAGTCTCGGCGAGCTGTGCCCTGTACAGCCGGTTGCCTGTACTTGGCGCGAGACTCGACCGAGTCTCTTGATATATTTAGTTATTGAATTAACAACACATAACTTTGGTTTCTCCGTAAACTTTAGTAATTGAAGTAGAGGCTGATCTCTGCCTGCTGCTGAAGTTTTCAATAACTCAGTAATCTTAATTACTAGACCTCTGTCTACTATTTTAATGTTAGATATCTTAATCAAGGACAAGGTTTGCGCTCTTTGCGTTTAACTTAGGGCTAGTAACATGAGCGTTTTATATGTTAAGTTAACAAGATTTTCACAATCAAATACTTCGAGGAAATCTAACACTATCGCCACGTCCCAAGTACCTGCGTATTTGGGTCTCGACGGCCTCAACCTGTACGCTCCTTTCATAAATCTAGAAATATCGAGATGTTCGCCAATTTTATCAGGTGATATCAACGAAATTGTACTTCTGAAAGAATTCAGAGTACCGTAGGCTGCGCCCCTTTCAAATCTTTTTGTTAAAAAACCAAGAACGTCTGTCGCACTGGCCTCAGTAACACTAATATTTCTTTGTTTACAAAAATCATCCCAGTGCTTTAATGCACATGCATACTGTTTTAATGTAGAGTCGGCTATGGACGCTAACATTATTGTTAGGGCCTCCTCGGGTAGGCCTCTGTCTAAGAAGGTTGCCCGCACACTTTGGCGGCAATCAAACGAAGGTGTTGCGCTCGTGGATGTATCTTCTCCCTGCAGGGGGATAGCAACATATTATCATTCGGCTCGAAAATGATTAGTTTCCCTATAGCTTGTAACGTATTTCTTTTCGTGACCCGACACCGATAGCAAAACTCAAGAGAACGAACTATCTTCGAGAACCAACCTACGTTACCTTCGGCCGTCCACCCGTCGTTCGTGCATCCGCAAGCCAGGCGGGCGCCAGTCAATTCTTTTTTCACCGGGAACTGACGAGCCAAACTATACCAATTAATAAATTGGGAGACTCACCGGGGCTGGTACAGCTAATCCGGGGAGGTCGAGAACTGCATCCAAAGGACACTCTGGTGAGCACTGCACTAAGGCACAGCACTTCACCTCCGTAACACTCACAGGAATTCATAGAATTCCTGGATATCGCGAGAACAACGCGAGAACTGTCCGAATCGAGAACTTGCTATACCGGAGCGAAACACGGCAAGAAAAACTATCAACAGATAGCACGGGAGCACGAGCCAGCCCGTGACACCTCGGTCGGTGCCCCGAGACAGACTGCTTTGACAATAGCCAAATCCGAGAACTAACCATTCTGATTGGTCGAGAGCCTTTTAACCGATAACACTTCTATCTCCTTCGAATCGTCCCTTTAAACCAAATCGAGAGCGTTCCTTAACGAATCGGTACGTAATCTTTTGGAGATCCTCCACGGCCGCTTCCCCAGGGCATCTCCAGCGGGGCGCCGGTATTTCATCCGGGCTTCTGCCGGTCCGTGGGGACGTCTCCGTCGGGTACTCTCCTCTGCCGGGCAACTCGGTACGTCGAGACTTTCTCCCCACGGCAGATTCGAGCACCTCGACCTCCACTTAAACAATAACGAAATCTTCCGAGAGCCTTAACATATCTATGCGAATCAATCCGAGAGCGTAGCTTCTGAGCAGGGTGGCGATCCGAAGGGAACCAGAAATCGAGAACGTTATCTTTATCGGTAACCGGAGCCGCCTTGGGACCGTGATTCGAAAAATCACGTCACAAGCTATTTGTTCCAAAAAGGGAAACCAAGGCTGATTTCTCCACAAGGGCACGACTACGATACCAAGAGCATTCTCTCGCTTTATTTTGGCAAACATTTTTAATATTAGAGCAAACGGCGGAAAAGCGTAAAAGAATTCGTCAGACCAGTTGAGCGTGAACGCGTCAATGCAATAAGCATCTTTTTGCGGTTTCCACGCCACGAATCTCTCGCACTTCCTATTCTTAGCCGTTGCGTTTAGTTCACATTCTATATCATCCTGACTGATTCTCGAGAGTTCGTCCGCTACTACATTTTCTGACGATGCTATATAAGACGCGAATAAAATTATCTCTCTTTGCTCCGCCCACTGCCAAATTTCTCTAGACAAAGCACTTAACGTATCCACTCTTACGCCTTCCATTTTATTTACGTATGATAAAGCTGTGGTGTTATCCACGCGTAAGAGAATTTGTACATTTCTTAAATACGATGCCAATTCAAATAAAGCGATTTTTACGGTAAGTAATTCTAAATAATTTATATGGGGCTTCCTTTCCTCTTCCGACCAGGTACCATATATTTTTCGCACGCCTTCAGTTGCGCCCCAGCGCGTCGAGGATCCATCTGTATAAATAGTTCTATCATAACAACCATTTTTGATGTAGTTTACTTTATTAGGTAAATTTTTCTTCCACCATTTCAAATCCTTAAAAACTGATTCTGGTAAAGATATTCTCTTATCGAAATTATAATCATTCATGGTTAGCTGAAAAATCTTTTCTTTCTCTAAGCTCTTAGTATACAACCAAGCATACTCGACTGCTGGGCATGCTGCAACAAGCTTACCAATTAGATGCGCGAAGTTCTAATTGTACAGATTCTTGCTAACAAAAATTTATTTACTAGTTCAATAAGTTGGTCTCTCTTTTCACTCGGTAAAGAAATGCAATATTTAACCGTATCAATGCTCATGCCTAGAAATGTGCCTTGTTGTGAGGGAATAAGTCTTGTTTTCCTGTAATTTATTATAAAGCCTAGAGACGTAAATAATTTCTTCGTTTGTTTTATGTTCTCGCTACAGAGGTCGAAGGTATGCTCTATGCTCATATAATCATCAAGATAGATAACGTTTTTAAAACCCTTACTTCTTAAAACTTTGATTAGTACTCTCAGCAATTTGGTGAAAATATACGGCGCGGAACTTAACCCGAAGGGGAGGCACGTGAACTCAAAGATTCTTCCTTTGAACCTGAATCTCACGTATTTCCGACTTTCTTCATCTAGCGCGATTAAGAAATACGCGTCCTCGAGATCGATTGATGCTATGAAATCATTTGGAAATGTCAACGCTACTGCAGTTCTCAAATCCTCCATCTTAAAATGTTCCTTAACGACGAACTTATTCACATATTTTAAATTTAAAATAAAACGATCTTTACCATTAGACTTTTTTACTAAAAAGTATGGCGATAGAACCTGACCCTCGACCTCAACGCTTTCTACTACTGCTCCCTTATGCCTAAATGCTTTAATCGTAAGCTCTAGCCTACTCTCTTGCTCTTCACCTGGGAAACAATTGTAGCTCCTGTCAGTAGCTACCGGTGTCTCAGCAAAGCGAATTTTATAACCTAATACAATGTCCAAGATAAACCTGTTGTTGTGCCGTAACGTCTCGATAACGAAGGTGTTCGATAAGACAGGTTAGGGCTAGGATATTTTTGGGATCGTTGCCGGTTAAGGAGTTAGAACTCGCGTGAATATAACAAAACAGTGAAGGTTTATTAAAATGATTAAGTGTGTGTACAGTATGTCGACGTACGTCGACTTGGAAAATATAGTCACCGTTAGTTAAATTGACTATCTTCTATTTCGGGTCTACTCTCAAGACCACCTTATCCGTACGGATTCTAAACGTAGACTCCCGATTTTCGGATGTGCAGCCATAAGCTGGACTTCCGAAAAGTGATTATTGTGTGATTTTATTATTTCTTCATTTCGGTTGCCAGGCCACCTATAGTTCTGACTTAGCACATTGCTGCACGCGCGGACTATCAGGCCTGGCATATTTCTATGGGGTCAGGAGACTCCCAGCGCAACATCCCTCCCCCCTTAAAGAAAATCGCACAATTTCTACACGGCGTTCGCCTCGGGTGGTTACTATCTTAGTGGAGCACAGCTTCCCTGATTATTTTGGGTACAATCGGATACAATTCCCTTAATATTAGCAGGGGCGTCTGCCCGTAACATTGGTTCTGTCTTGCACGTCCTGGTCGGCCCAGCGAAAACGTCTGTCGCGTGCTCTATTTAACGCCGCTCTGAGGCTATCTGGCCTTGATTCCAGCGGTTCCAGCTGGATGTTCACCGCGGGTGAGACAGAGTTCGGCGTGAGAGCCGGTGCCGTTGGCGTCGAATTATGCTTACGCGTGTAACACATATACACGGCAAGACAAACCAATGCTATGAGCGCTATCGTACTTAATGAATAAAGCCCTAGATTATGATAATGTTGCTCCAGGTGTTGGTCATCATAGTCTAGGCTTTCCTTAATTTTAGACACTTGCGTCCCGAGGCGCGCTAACTCCTCGGGGTCCCGTAACACTTTAACTAGTTCCACTTTTCCGGTATCACTGGTCACTCGCGGGGGAATAACTTGGTCCATCTCAGATAGTGTGAGATTGAAGGGGGGCAAGTAATCCTCGTTGGCGACCTGGGTGATGCGTCGGATGGTTTGTAAGCTGAAACTACGGGCGGTTACCGTACATACGCCTACCAAAGCCAATATTCCTATATTCTTTAATACTTCGTGGGACGCGGGGTTTCCGTCACAGGTAATACTGACTGGTACGTCGGTGGGCGCTACAAATAACCATTTCCCCGGCTGATGCATCGTGATCATCAGTACACTGCAGGACAGTAATGCCGTCCTTGGGTGGAGCTAGTAGGAAGCGGGAGTAGGGCGACCGGCAGTGGCGACTGGTAGCGAGCAAGCCAGGCCGCCGCGTAGAGAGGGTAGCCTATTCCCCTCGCTCGGGACGGCATGTCTGTCCAGAGTCCAGGCGTCCCGTATAAGACTGTCTCAGACAATTTCAACAGAGTTCGCATAAGTCCCTCTCACTCGCAGTTAGTGGAGTCCCAGAGGTAGCCTGCACTGTGTATAAGAGCGTCTCACTTGGGTCTAGAGCTAGTCGCCCATAAGACCCTCTCACTCGCTGGCAGCAGTGGCCTAGCGCGCATAAGAGCGTCTCACTTGCGTCTAGTGCTAGTCGCCCATAAGACCCTCTCACTCGGAAGCCAGGCCGCCGCGTAGAGAGGGTAGTCTATTCTCCTCGCTCGGGACGGCATGTCTGTCCAGAGTCCAGGCGTCCCGTATAAGACTGTCTCAGACAATTTCAACAGAGTTCGCATAAGTCCCTCTCACTCGCAGTTAGTGGAGTCCCAGAGGTAGCCTGCACTGTGTATAAGAGCGTCTCACTTGGGTCTAGAGCTAGTCGCCCATAAGACCCTCTCACTCGCTGGCAGCAGTGGCCTAGCGCGCATAAGAGCGTCTCACTTGGGTCTAGCGCTAGTCGCCCATAAGACCCTCTCACTCGCTGGCAGCAGTGGCCTAGCGCGCATAAGAGCGTCTCACTTGCGTCTAGTGCTAGTCGCCCATAAGACCCTCTCACTCGGAAGCCAGGCCGCCGCGTAGAGAGGGTAGTCTATTCTCCTCGCTCGGGACGGCATGTCTGTCCAGAGTCCAGGCGTCCCGTATAAGACTGTCTCAGACAATTTCAACAGAGTTCGCATAAGTCCCTCTCACTCGCAGTTAGTGGAGTCCCAGAGGTAGCCTGCACTGTGTATAAGAGCGTCTCACTTGGGTCTAGCGCTAGTCGCCCATAAGACCCTCTCACTCGCTGGCAGCAGTGGCCTAGCGCGCATAAGAGCGTCTCACTTGCGTCTAGCGCTAGTCGCCCATAAGACCCTCTCACTCGCTGCCAGCAGTGGCCTAGCGCGCATAAGAGCGTCTCACTTGCGTCTAGCGCTAGTCGCCCATAAGACCCTCTCACTCCAAACATTAGGCTCTTATTATAATCCGAAGTCACCTTCAAATTGTTCTATGCACACTTTTGTGTAACATTACATACAGTATATTGAAAAATAGTCTCATTCTTAGCAGAGACGTTGGTAAGTTGACATCAAAATGGCACCGAATATTTGTGTAGAGCAACGCGGGCGCATCGTTGGTTTGTAGCAGGGTGGGATACCCTTTGATGAGATAGCGAAGATTATCGGATGCAGTGTAAAAACTGTACGTCGATGGATCAACGCTTATCAAGTCGGAGGTGATCATGCTCTCCACGACCATCGTGCACAGAATCGGCGGCCGCGAATTACAAATAGCGAACAGGACCGCCTCGTGATCAATGCAATTGATCGCGATCCATTCGCGGCCGTCGCGCAAGTTGCCGCGAGGGAGGGTTTTCCGGGTTCCGCCAGGACCGCGCGTCGTCAGTTACAGGAGGCCAATTATGGTTGTTTTCGGCCTGCCCGAAAGATCTTGATGTTCCCGCAACATCGAAGAGCTCGCGTTGCTTTTGCGGAGCAACAATTGCAGACGCCACGTGAGACCTGGGAGGTTACGATTTGGACAGACGAGAAAGTCTTCCAATCGTCAACTGACCGGCGGCTTCACGTGTGGCGGCCAGTGGGTGTCCGGCTTGATCCGAGATACGTCGTCCCTGCAGATCGCAGCGGGCGTATTTCGTGTGGATTGTGGGGTTGGACTAGCGGACAGACTCTGGGCGAATTAGTGGAGATATCTCCACACATGGATTCTGCAGAGTATATTCGCGTACTGGAGGAAGTTATGCTTCCATCAGTTCGCGCGGTGTATCCGGCAGATGACATGCCCATAATTCGTCTTATTCAAGATAACTCCGCTGTCCATACTTCTCGTGAAACGCGAAATTGGTTTTCGAATCATCCGGACATCCAAGTGGTGCAATGGCCCGCTAAATCTCCCGACCTAAACATCATTGAGAATGTTTGGGCCGAGATGACCCGGAGATGGCAACCTGAGAGGGAAAGATCGAAGTCAGCCATAATTGCGCATGCTCAAAGAATCTGGGAAGAGCTTCGGCACAACCCGGACTATTTGAAGCATTTAATCGATTCGATTCCGAATCGATTAAGTCAGGTAATCGACCGCGATGGTTTTTGGACAGACTACTGATAACCTAACCTTCATTTTGATGATATAACTTCTCGTCAGCTAAACCCCTGGTCGAAAGACCTATAAATTTTTCCACTTTTTTTTTACTATGACCCACCCGCACGCGCTGAGCAACCGCTGGCAGCGAGTGAGAGGGTCTTATGGGCGACTAGCGCTAGACGCAAGTGAGACGCTCTTATGCGCGCTAGGCCACTGCTGCCAGCGAGTGAGAGGGTCTTATGGGCGACTAGCGCTAGACGCAAGTGAGACGCTCTTATGCGCGCTAGGCCACTGCTGCCAGCGAGTGAGAGGGTCTTATGGGCGACTAGCGCTAGACCCAAGTGAGACGCTCTTATACACAGTGCAGGCTACCTCTGGGACTCCACTAACTGCGAGTGAGAGGGACTTATGCGAACTCTGTTGAAATTGTCTGAGACAGTCTTATACGGGACGCCTGGACTCTGGACAGACATGCCGTCCCGAGCGAGGAGAATAGACTACCCTCTCTACGCGGCGGCCTGGCTTCCGAGTGAGAGGGTCTTATGGGCGACTAGCACTAGACGCAAGTGAGACGCTCTTATGCGCGCTAGGCCACTGCTGCCAGCGAGTGAGAGGGTCTTATGGGCGACTAGCGCTAGACGCAAGTGAGACGCTCTTATGCGCGCTAGGCCACTGCTGCCAGCGAGTGAGAGGGTCTTATGGGCGACTAGCGCTAGACCCAAGTGATACGCTCTTATACACAGTGCAGGCTACCTTTGGGACTCCACTAACTGCGAGTGAGAGGGACTTATGCGAACTCTGTTGAAATTGTCTGAGACAGTCTTATACGGGACGCCTGGACTCTGGACAGACATGCCGTCCCGAGCGAGGGGAATAGGCTACCCTCTCTACGCGGCGGCCTGGCTTGCTCGCTACCAGTCGCCACTGCCGGTCGCCCTACTCCCGCTTCCTACTAGCTCCACCCAAGGACGGCATTACTGTCCTGCAGTGTACATGGTCGAACTTGGTGACCCGCTTCGGGCAGTGAAGTCCGTTGTCCGTGTCTAATTTCGCAAACGTCAGCACCTCGCACGGTGCTGAGCTCGTCAGGGGAATAGACGGATGCAGGGGATTGCAAATGTACTTGTTAGAGAATTGTTTACAATTCCTCAGCTCCAGGCTGGTCATTCGCAGGAAGTTTTGATTTTCCTGGTCCACGATCACGAGGTCTTCGGAGGTGTCTAAGTAGTAATACGTTCCGTTCTCCGACCTCACTGGTATCGGGTGTACCTTGCTTACGCTGTACCTCTTCGGGCTTATGAACGGAAAGTCGAGTACGACGATGATGGCATTCCCTTGACTGAAGGCCTTCGTATCGGCCAGTTTCATTAGGGTGGCCGCTTGGTTTCGTTCGATTGGCACAGGGAACCCAGTTCCCGCTGGTAAGTGTGGCAGTGCATCCGTGAGGTATCCTATCAGTTTTCTCGGTGGTAGCACCGCTGCACTCACTTTGCCGCTCGAAATCTCGACTATTAGTCCAACTAAGTCTTTTACGTCGTGTCGTAGTGCTTCGACTATCACGCTTAGGGCGGTGAGGCCCTCATCCAGCCTTTGTTCCTTCATTATTATGCTCATGTCTGCCGTCAGTGTAAGGTTGACACGGGCGATGAGTTCTTGGAGAGCCAGTTCGTTGCTCTGCACGTTAGTGAAGGAGGCGTTGAAGAGGTGCAATGTGGACTCGACCACCTGTAATTGGCCTTTCATACTCTCCTTCAGCGTCCGCTGGTTGGAGCGTATGGCGGCAATTTCCTGGTTGATCCTTTCCGCGTCCGCGGCGTCCATGTTTCCTGTGATGGACTTTATGATCGAACCGAGCCCGTCGATCAATCCCCTGCGTTTGAGCGCTGAGTCCGGTTTCACGAGGTCGTGAACCGTTCCCATTCCGTCTTCTATTTTCTTCACCATCCTGGTCACGGAATCTGCGATGGCCGGACAGAGGGGGTCATCTCTTCCTTGTTTTTCGCAGATGTCTAATAGCAGTTGCAGGTTAGCGCTGACGTCGGCTTCCCGTTTCATGACTGCAGCGAGATCCATGGTGACGGCTAGTCTCCATGCGGCCTTGGCTTCCAAGAGGTACGGCGCAGGAGGTTTCTGTGCCGTCGCACGGTCGAGGCCCTGTGGAGCCTCGGCGACTTTGCCGGGGAAACGGATCCACCGGATTTCTTGGGGCTTGCCCGCCTGTTTAATGACGAGTGCCCTTCCTGCGGGCGAGGATTATAAGGCGTGCGCCGTAATAAATTGAGTGTATGCTTATCCTCAAATGCCGTGTTCTGGAATTTTCCTGTTCGTCCTCCGGCTGTGGCCATCCCGCTTTCTTCTTAGTGCTCAATGAAGTTCTTTAGGCGGTTCGCGTGAACTAACATGGTCTTCCGACCCATCTTTATAGTGTAGTTAACCGCTGAATTTCTCGCGATTACTTCGTACGGGCCTATCCACTTCGGGGTCAATTTAGCTGAACGCCCGCGCCGTACGGCTTCGTTGTGGAGTAGGACCCTATCTCCAATGCGGTATTCTTCAAATTTCGCGTTCGCGTCGTAGGTCAGTTTAGACCTTTCTTTGGCATAACGTACGTTAGCCCCGGCTACCGTCCATGCGGCGCGTAGCCTTTCCCTTAGTTCCTGCGCGTAGTCATCTAGGGAGTAGGAGTTTCGCGGCACCTGTTTCACCGCTGTCGGGAGCTCGGCTTCCCGACCGAACACTAGCGTATACGGCGACAATCCGGTCGCCGTATGAGGCGTAGTATTATAGGTGAACATTGCGTATCGTAGCCATTCGTCCCAATTTCCTTGATCCTCATCTATGTAGTTCTTAAGATACTCCGCGAGCGTGCGATGCGATCGCTCCAATGCGCCGTTGCTTTCCGGATGGTATGCAGTAGTCTGGATCTTCTTAATTCTCAACAACTTGCATACCTCCTTGAAGGTTGAACTCAGGAAGTTCGTTCCTTTGTCGGAGAGTATCGATTCTGGCGTTCCGTATCTGCAGATGATCTCTTCAACGAGGGCTTTCGCCACGGTTCTGGCTTCTTGGTTGGGAAGGGCTACTGCCTTACTGTATTTGGTGAGGGCATCCTGAAAGGTAAGTATGTACTTGTTTCCGGATGCTGTCTCTGGCAACGGTCCTACTATGTCGACCGCTGCCTTTTCGAAGGCCCGTGCGGGTGTGTCCGTTATTATCATTGGGACCCTTCCTTTCTTGCGCAGTTTATTCACCTGGCACTTGCGGCACGTAGAGATGTAATCTTCCAATTCCTTTCGGATTCCTGGCCAGTCGTACTTCATTCGAATACGCTGTAGCGTCCTCTTGACGCCCTGGTGCCCTCCTAAAGGGGCATCGTGGTACTCCTTAATGATTTTCTCACGGTCTTCTACCGTGGGGCAGGTTACGCCGTTGCCATAGTCGAGTTCGTCGTTCGAACTGCTGTCCTCTTCTTGACAGGACGATGAGCCTTCGCTCTGCTCTTCCGAGCTTTTTTTCTTGCGGATTTCTGCGCTATCTCTGCCCCAACCGCACTGCTTTGTGCTGGGACGTTCAGAGTCCTTCGCGCTTTCTTCTGGCCCTAGGCTGCCGTTCGGCTCGGAGGTTTCCCTCGCCTTTTTCTGGGCCCTTGTCGTAGCGTAAATACGACTTAACGCATCCGCGTTAGTGTTTCTTTTCCCTGCCTTGTACTCCACGTCAAACTCATGTTCCGATAGTTTAATTCTCCATCGCATGAGTCGGGAGCCCGGGTCCTTGACTCCAAACAGCCAAGTCAGCGGCTGGTGATCCGTCACGACCTTGAACCGGGTGCCGTAGATATACGGTCGGAACTGTGCTATCGCCCATACGATGGCGAGTAGCTCCTTTTCGGTCGTGGTGTAGTTGAGTTCCGCTTTAGATAGCGTTCGGCTTGCATAGCAGATTGGCAGGTCTTCTTCGATCTTGCCTTGAGACAAGATTGCGCCGATTGCCCTGTCGGACGCATCTGTTGTCACGATAAAAGGCTTCTCAAAATCCGGATATTGTAGAATCGGTGCGGATGTCAGTGCCCTTTTTAATTCTTCAAACGCGGCATCTCGGATTGCAGTCCATTCAAACTTTGTGTCCTTTCGGATAAGATCGGTTAGAGGCTTGGCGATTTTCGAAAAGTCCTTAATGAACTTCCGGTAGTATCCGGCCAAGCCCAAGAAGGACTGAACTCCCTTGACATCCTTTGGTACGGGGAATTCCTTTACTGCAGCGAGTTTCTCTGGATCCGCTCGCACACCTTGTTCCGAGATAATGTGGCCTAGGTAGTGCGTTTCCCTTCGTAGGAACTGGCACTTACCTGGTTGTATGGCCAGTTTGGCTTCCTTTAGGCGTTGGAACACCTCTCTCAGGCGAGCGTTGTGCTCGTCTAGATTCTTTCCGTACACCACTATGTCGTCTAGGTAGACGTAGCATTTTATCCCTTGGAGACCTGCTAGTACGGAGTTCATTAATCTCTGGAAGGTTGGGGGAGCATTTTTCAACCCGAAAGGCATTCGGTTGTACTCGAAGTGCCCTTGCGGTGTAGAGAACGCCGTTTTCTCCTTGTCTTCGTTTGCCATCGGGATCTGATGGAATCCCGAGGCGAGATCCAAGGTTGAGAAATATCGTGCCTTTCCCAACTGGTCCAATATCTCGTTGATGTTGGGCAGTGGGTACGAGTCTCCTATGGTGGCTTCATTTAGCTTTCGGAAATCCACCACCACTCGCATGCGTCGCTCGCCCGTCGCATCGGGCTTCTTTGCTACTACTAGCAAAGGGGCATTCCACTGGCTCCTACTGGGCTGTATTATGCCGTCAGCCAGCATTTCCGCCGTTTGTTTTTCTACTTCTTTCTTATGGACTTCGGGCAGGCGGTATGGGGGTACCTTAGTAGGGGTTACCCCTTCCTTTAGTGGGATCCGGTGTTCCACCATGTGTGTGCACGGGAGTTTGTCTCCTTGCAGGTGGAATATCTCCTCGTATTCGCTGATCAGTCCTGCAAGAGCCCTTTTCTCCTCGCTGTTGAGGTGTGCCAGATCGAGTTCACCCTGTAATCGCTCTATGCGTCTGGCACCTCTTTCCGTGCTTATAGCGCCTACGCGCAACGTCTCGGCCTTATAGCCTCCGTCTTCAGTGGGGGCATCCATCGGCTCGAGTTTCACGGTCGGGCGTTGCACCTCTGCTTCTAACTCGGTCATGTTGACCAAGCTCACTGCACAGCTGTTGCCCTTCGGCTGCGTCAGGCACGAGCCCATGATAACGCCCGTGCTGACTTCGGACTTTGCAAGTAGTCCGACTCTCCGGCTCGTAGTGGCTATGTAAGCGATTGTCTCGCTTCTAGGTGGAAGTTTCATGGTTGACTTCCCATCCATCAGAGGCATGCTATGGCCGTAGAGTTTAAAGGTTTCTCCGCTGATTATGTCCGCCTTGTGTCCTCTAATAAACTCCATTCCCAACAGGCCGTTTACAGTCAGTGGTACATCATCTGGTACCACGTAAAACCAATGTTTCACATCTACTGCCGGGGTTTCAAGGACGACTTCTGCCTTGCACAAGGGCGTGAATTCCTCGCCTCCCACACCCTGCAGTTCTACCTCGCTGTCTTCTATGACAGTATTCGGCTTCAGGCAGCTCTTTTTGATGATGCTGCACTGCGCTCCGGTGTCGGCCTTCAGCGTCAACACTCCTCCGACTGCGTGTGGAGACACGATGTCGAAATCGCTTGCGGATGCGGAATTTGCAGGCAATGTTACCTGTAGTAGCTGCATCATCCTTTTCTGCGGTCTCTTCGTACCGAGGGTGTTGAGCCTCAAGGTACCTAAGGTTCGCTTGCCGGTATTGTCGTGGCTAGAGGAGGTTCGGTCGGAACTGGGCGCATTCCGTCTTTCAGCAACGTCTTGCCTGGGCGGATCTTGCTTCGTTCCTGATTCGTTCTCCTGTTTCTTTCTTAGCCTCTTCCGACACTCCTTCCAAGAGTGACCTTTGAGCTTGCAGTACGTACAGACGACATCGACCTGGTTGATTGCCTTGTTCGGTTGCGGTGCCGGTAAGCTGACGCGACCCGACTTGCGCCTGCAATCTCGTGCCATGTGCCCGGTGTTACCGCAATAGTAACAGGTTTTTCCCCCTGCGACTTGGCCCTGCATGGACCTTCTCGTGTTCTGGGGCTGTCCCGTTATGGTTCCTTTCGGTTGGACCATTCTGCTGATTTCGATAGCACCGGCGATCGATTCGTGTAAGGTTTCGTAGTTTCGCGAACGGACCAGAACTTGGACTTGCCCGTGCAATCCATTTTCGAAATTAGCCTGCGCACACTTGCGTGTGACGGCTTCTACCGATTGCGCGTGACTCTGGTCGGGTACCATATCACATAGCTTCTCTACTATATCTACGGTGATTCTTTCGGCTCTGGTCGCATACGCAGTGACATCTTCTCCGGGATTTTGCTTTAGGCTATTGAACTCCATTTGTAGGGCAGACAGTGATTTACGCTGCCCGTACAAGGCCTCTAGTTCGTATTTTAAATCGTCTAGGGTCTCGATCGTTTTGTTTTTTAGCTCCCTTGATGCCGTTCCGTTTAGTTTGCCGCAGAGCACCAGTTCTAGTAGAAGTTCCTGGTCTGCTTCGGCAACCCTTCTAAATACGGTTTCGCATGACCTTATGAATCCGTCTAGCTCATTCGCGTCGCTTCCGTCGAATGTCTTTATGTTTTTTAACGCTAGCCCTATGTCTAGTCGTGGTGATCCAAGGGTGGCGGGGACGCTTCTTCTTTCTCTTACCGGTTCCGGCCGCCACCTCAAACTTGGCCTATTTCTTCGGTCCCGTCCGGGCTGTAATCGTTCTAATTGTCTTGTGAGGGCACTAATCTGATCTTGGAGGGCTGTAATCAGTTCATACTCGTCCGCTCCTACCTCGTTGAGGGTTTCTGCCAGATCTCTTCTAGCGTTTGGAGTATGCTCCGACCGGCGTTCCCGCGGCTCAAAGACCTCGTCTTCTCGTCCTTCCCCATCGAGGTACGTTCCCAGGTCAGCTGGGTCGTGGTTGGACGTCCTTAAGGGTCGTCTTTCGTGCCTCATTTGGGCTGCGTGAGGTGAAAGGCCTCGAGCCATAGTTACCGCATTTACGGGGTCTGATACGGCAGTCCGCCCGCGTAGACGCGCGATTTCCTCGTTCACCATAGAGTCTGATATTCCCGCGGGAGGAGCCTGTCCTCTGTTAGCCATGTCACCTATTTGGTCTAAAAGAGTATCGTCGTAATCGTCAAAGGCAGATCCTCTTCGCGATACTACTCCGAATTGAGCGTTTAGGCTACTCGAGATAGCCGCCTGTCGACCCTCAGGTAAACGTCCTGACGGGGAGAGAGTCCGTAGCGCTCTCCTAGCTCTAAAAGTTATATCTCCGACCGCGGCTTCTAGTCCGGCTAGGACGTTGACGTTTTCCCTATCCAAAGGTGATTCAAACGAGCCTCCCCTACGTAAGGGTCGCGGCTCAGTATCGCGAGGCATGGACCGATTCGCGTAGGGGTGTCAGGAGTATACCGTGACTAACAATTAGAGACTAATCCTACCTACTGGCTTTGGAAATTTTATAGGCTTTATAGATTGGTAACCGCCACTTACAGTATGAAGCTCCACTCCATGGCGTTGATCCTCCGGGATGACGTTGGTAGTCGTTGGGTGACTCGTACTCGTCCGGATCCCGGTAGCGGCGATGTCTGGATCCCGCTGTCAGTCGTAGACGTCCTTCCAGGCGTCGTTGACCCTTGGTGTGGTCTCGTGTGTCGGCCACGTTTGCTCGACTCTTCTTTGCAATAACGCCTACTGCGTAGCGTTTTGCAGTACGTTCCTCGACGTCTCTTGTCGAGTCCGATTTTATTCCTGACTCAACTACTGCGCGTTGAATCCTACCAGGCTATTTGTCCCAACGAATGTATGTCGGGTTCAGCTCTGGGTTTCGTTTACCGTTTCCGGTTGTTTCCCGTTCGGGCTGCTTGATCACTTCAGACACTTCCGTTTCGCTAATTCACTTTGGCAATATCCCACCGCTGCCACCAAATTTGTTGTGCCGTAACGTCTCGATAACGAAGGTGTTCGATAAGAGAGGTTAGGGCTAGGATATTTTTGGGATCGTTGCCGGTTAAGGAGTTAGAACTCGCGTGAATATAACAAAACAGTGAAGGTTTATTAAAATGATTAAGTGTGTGTACAGTATGTCGACGTACGTCGACTTGGAAAATATAGTCACCGTTAATTAAATTGACTATCTTCTATTTCGGGTCTACTCTCAAGACCACCTTATCCGTACGGATTCTAAACGTAGACTCCCGATTTTCGGATGTGCAGCCATAAGCTGGACTTCCGAAAAGTGATTATTGTGTGATTTTATTATTTCTTCATTTCGGTTGCCAGGCCACCTATAGTTCTGACTTAGCACATTGCTGCACGCGCGGACTATCAGGCCTGGCATATTTCTATGGGGTCAGGAGACTCCCAGCGCAACACTGTCGTTTGTAATTTTCACCCAACTCGCATGAAAATCGCGTAATCTGCCTGCTATACGACTCACACTAGCTAATTCTCCTTCCGTGTTTGGTTCTGTGGTTGTCGACCCGGGTTGGTCCTGCCGCGCGGCTTCTGGGCTCGATGATTGACGAACTGTTGCTTTCCTTTGAAAAAGAATTTGGGTCTCCCCTGTCCTCTTGACTGTGTATACCCCGCACCGCGAGGACGGGCTCTGTACGAGGCACTGAAGTTTGACTGCTGAGGGGCCTTGGAAGTGCCTGGTTGCTGTACTTTCAGCAAGCTCTCGCCCTCTTTCGTTAGAGCTTTTGATTCCTTTATTCTTAAGGATAATTCTTTACCGTACAGGAGATCATCGATCTCAGTATCCTTTAACATATTTATGGTCTCCTTGTTTAACCCGGGCTCGACGAAAGCCTTTCGATTGAGGGATTGTTTATTCATTAACAAAGAAGCTAGATTCCTAATGGTCTTAAGCGGCTCTAGAATCTCCGATAGGTCCAAACCTTCCTCGCAATTTTCATAAATTCTTGTCATTAACGAACCTGTGACCGTTAAGATTAGACCACTTATATTTCGGATCTTCATCAAACTTCAACACGTGTGTTTTATAGCACGCACGAGAAAAAACTGAGGGTTAGGTAGAGCGGTGCTAGGGGCGCCGCCTGACGGCCATTTTTGGGACTCTGAATTTGTGGATCGCGTGTAGCTGGTCGGGGTCATCTACGCATCGTTATAGTAATGTAGGAGAGCGAAAACGAATATAATGTATACCTTCGTACTTTAGCACTGAGCTGATATGTGGGTACGAACTGATCCTGTCTACATTTTGTTTAGCTGGATGAAGGGCTGATGTAACGAACCAGAGAAAACAATACGGATCGTTATTTATAATGTTCACTACTGCCTTTTTGTTCCGCACGTTCTTAGGCAACTCGATGAATGCCGACAGACCACCATGTATCGGTATATATATATCTGTTGAAATTTACCGCCAAATTTATTATTTCCAACAACGACGAGCCCGATTCTCTTTCTTGGAAGTCTTCGATTTTAGTTAATAATTTTTCCAGTACATTGACATTAAACCACTCATTGATCTCCGTGGATGATAGAATAACTTCGTTTTTCGTATTAAAGAACTTTAGGTCCTCAATAAGCTCACCACCTTTCATAGTCTCGAATTTACAGAACAAAACGACGTTCACCTTCAAATTTCCATCTTTTCGGAGTGCATTTTTTACTCTAACAGCGAACAGTTTTCTCGAATCTTCTCGAAAACGCTTCAAGTCCTTGTGTCGTAAATTTGCTATCACTCCCGTTCTTATTCTCCCCCTGATGGCTGATTCCATGTCATCCCAACGTACTCTGTCACTTCTTCTCTCTCTCACAGTTCCTTCACCTCTTTTTTGAAGGTGCTGTTTAAATTTTTCATTCAACGATTTAAGTATTCCAATGGTTGTCAAGATTTTGATTTTCTCCCCGATTGTAAGCGCAATGTTCCTCAGAATTTTGTTCAGAATTTGAATATTTTGAGTACCAAACTTTGTCCACTTGTTAATTTCCACAATCGATGATTCTTTCTTCAGCAGTTTGTATGCTTCTTCCACAATCTTAATCAATTTCTTACACTTTGCAGAATCCATTTTTCTTCCATTAAAAGCGTTTACAATAAGGTACACTCGATGAGGTTTGAATATCAATGGTTGCTCTACATGACGGGCTACCGTTTATAACTCTAACGCATGAGCTTTCCTCAAAACCTTCTTCTGGAATAATAATAATAATATTAAAATCGACAACGATTCTAATTGGCGAGTGGATAAATTGTCTGTCCCTTGATTAATGTGTGTCATTCCAAGAACGTTATTTAGCTCGGCGGTAATATAATATAAACAAATCGTCGGTAGCTTCTACCCATCAAAGACACATGCTGAACACCTCATCTAGCCTTTGAGTAACCCTACATTTCCGGCTCGCCGAAACAGTTGACCATCTCGTTGGAGGTAATTTTTATATGTAGAAGGACTTGACGCATTATTCACTAAGCCTAAGCATTGACACCCTAAAGGTTTGCTAAATTCTTTGACATCAAAGATCCGCCGTCTCGATCCGCAATTCCTCTTGAATAAATAGTGCACATTAAATTATTGTAAACAAATTTTTCAGTAACGTACAAAGGGTAATTTGACACCTCCTTTGATTTTTACTGTCTCTCCAAGGCCACTGTATCGTAGCGGAACGATAGAAACGAAGAAGGCGGAGGTGGAACGGGGGGGAGGGGGTTATTACGATGATGATGAAATGTCATCGAAATTCTTCGGTGACATACAAAGGGTCATTCCTTATTTCACCGACTCCACACGCTAGTCTGCGGGGGAGTGTTAAGGGAAGGAGGGGGGTGGAGGGTAGGAGCTGCCAGGGGATCGGAATTACAAAATTCGGTAACGTACAAAGGGTTGCCGATCACCTCCTTTGGAAATCCATCGCTTCCACGTGCGAGGTCAATGTATCATGGATGAGACTGAGGTGGGGTTGCAATAGAAGAATCTAGAATGTACTCAATTACGTCTGATGTAAATTTTCTGAAACCTGCCGTAAAATTCCTGATACCTGACGTAATACTTCTGAAATCTGCCGTAAAACGCCTGAACCCTGACGTAAAACCAGGGCCCCATTCCGATGATGTGTGCCGTAGAAGGGGGTCAACGACGTCGACTCGTGCGCGCGCACCCTCTTTCTCTCCATCACACTCACTCACTCGCGAGGGGTGCCGGTAAGAAGGAATATTCAAAATTCCGGAGGCGTCGGTAAGCAGAAATCTTTTATACGGGGCCCAAACGCCCTAACTTACCATCCAGAGTGGGCGCCTACATCGTTAACTTAGCACGGACGCGAACCCAGAGGTCGGTAATATGTCGGTGCAGGAATCTTCATCCAGAACTCTTTTTGTATATCTATTAGTTTGAATTTGCGATGTATTGTTAAAAATAAATCAGTAAGTTTCTATAAATTATTATTGTTTACAGTGTTTCAGTTATGAGAAATTCGGTGTAGAGATCGTGATATTGAATTACAAAACCTGACTGTATGTGACGTTAAGGCGATAAGAAATCTTGTAGAACAGAAAATTATCTAGCATATGCGTTACTTGATTTAGAAAAGACTAGTCTATGAGGCTCAATTTTTCCCGGTAACTGATTGAGCTTGTTCCTTAGGGTATGTAATAACGAATCCGTACCTAGTCCAGATTACGAATATTACACCGGATCTACTACTCTAACGGTTAAAGCCACGAGTGACAATGTGCAGTCCGATCTTTTGCGCGTGAAGCTAAACGATTTTCTGAGAATTAATACGATGACTTTGACTTCTTATACATATAGTCATTTTTCGCTGATGCTCTTAGGTATGGTTAGAACCTTAGGAATGCAGTCAACTAAGCAGCTGGTTAGGTGACATGGGCAGTGCACTGGGTAACGTGCTGCGTCTGTAATTCTATTGACTGTTGGCTATGGCTATAACTAAATGGAAATTCGTTGTGAACGGTAGCTTCACGTACAAAGTGTATTTAATTGTGTTATGTATCAGTAAATTACTAACACCATCCAGAGTAAAAATACTTGAAGAAGGCAAAGCAGTCAGCGCCATTTGCCGTGTAAAAAAGTAGATGGACGTGCGAAGACGACGACAAAGACGTCGACGGAACTGAAATAAAATCATCTCGCTCGCCATCTCAATACGTCCTGATCCCGTACACTAATCGCATTGAACTTGGTGGCAATCAGTTCAGAACCCTCAATTCCTATAGTGAATGTATCAATAACTTTATCTGGTATATAGCGGTTCATGAGATATTTTGTTCGAAACAGGTATAAGAGTTGACTCGGATAAAGAGTCTCTGCGAGTCAGACCCCGTACAACCGGTTTCCTGTACTTGGTGCGAGATCCGATCGAGTCTCTTGATAAATAACTATTATATGTCTGTATGCGTAAGTAGGAAACTAGAAAAAAAAAGTTTATAAACAGGTTTTTCACTTTATTTTAAACGTTTCAGTAGGACTGAAACATTAAGATAGATTGTAATAGGACATAGAGGTTTAAAGTAGGTTGAAATTCAAAATGATATAATCTATAGGTTCAAAGTACCTAACCTAACCTAAGGGTCGAAGAGAAGTAAAAGGGTCTTCGTTTAGAACCTCGAGGTACAATCGAGGCACATTTGAGATACTATGGAAAGTATAGAGATACAACGAAGTACACAAATTTCTGTTCGAGGTGAAATAGAATCCAAATTAATACCCGTTTAAAAACCAATCAAATAATTATCAACGTATATGGTATATGCGTCAAACTTAATAAGATTTTTACAAGGTTTCCCGGTCACCCTTCTAAGGAGAACAAATAATTTTTTATTGCTTATGCTATTAGGGAAATCAGGTAATTCATATTTAGAGGGTATGCTATAGCAAGGTCTTTCCTATTTAAGAAGAAGGACTTCATAAGGGATGGTATAGAGCGAGATCGCTGTGATAAGAGTTTACACTACGGGGTAACTTGGGATCTAACACTATCACCCCTAGGATATCTTAGCCTGACCTCACCCAGGCCTACGGACCTTATAACTTTATAGCACCGAACAAAGGATGCTCGGGATCCCTATCGGGTCTATGGAAGTTTCATGAAAGGGGTGAACAAATTAGAAGGAAGAAGATACTTCTCGTAAAAAGGACCAGGCTGAATGGTAGGAAGAAAGTTTCGGGTGGTATGGGGGGTGGGGGGGCTGAAGAGAACAGGGGCAGAGCTCTCGTTTTATTTTTAAAGTCTGATTTATAAATTCGTGTTTTCACGTAGTACAGATACGTAGGATGGACACAAATATTAAATAACTTTGGGGAAGTTCGTAATATCCATAAATAATATTGATTACAATCGGATAGCTGTACGACGGAACGCTAGTTGTAGCGGTTCATTGAATGTTCGGTTTTTTGCTTCTGAATTTTAGAGAGTATTTAATACAAGAAAGCATTTCAACATTGGGAAATATAATTATTGAAAATAATCCGTTTGTTCAAAAAATATTCGCATTTTTTAAATGACTGCGTAATATTTGCAGTAAAAATTGCATGAATAGTAGTTTTAATTATACACATAATTTCTTATTAATCATGAATTTCACGATGCACTTAATCAGGTAAAATAATTATTTTACTGTTTCCAACAAGAAATGAGAAAATTAAAAAAAATATAATTTTTACAATAATCTTTAAGATTCCTTTAGTATATTATTGTGTATAATGAGGAATAAGTGTCAACAACAATGCTTCATCGATAATTGAAAGCAGTATTGCTATAGCACATGCTATAGAGGTGGCAAACGCAGATGAACCAGTAAATAGAAAATTGAATTGAAAGCGTAGATAATATTCCACACGGTTATAATATATTTTACTATATATAATATATTTACAACCAGGTCATAATAGGAAATGAAAAAGTAAAATGGACATAGGTTGAGAGTTGGAAGGAAGATGGAAACTTAGCGGGGGGTACGTCATACGTAGAAAAGACGCCAGGTGAAAGTCAGGTTTACAAACAGAATCTCGGTCATGGAACGCGAATCCTTCAACAGGATTGGAAATGGGGTAGAAGTCTTAAAAATTAATGTGGAAAGACGTGACCTTTCGGAATTTCAAATATACCCTCTTTTCCGTCTTCTCACCACCCTCGACTCCTGTAGTACCTGTACCGAATCGATCCGCCGCCCGTTATAAAACTCCCAACACACCTTACACACTGTTATCAGATCCGTCATCTCCTAAGATATCTAAAAACTCTCATAAATCTCGCTGCACTTTAATTTATCACATAAATTAACTTTAAGCCCATTGATTAATTCATCTTTCCACAACTTCACACTCGTCGTAATCTCGTATCCATCGTGTACAAATAAAGGTCTTAGATTGTACCATCATATCCCTTTATAATTCAGCCCTAATCATCCCTTAAGACATTTACTATACATGAGGCGATCTATGTCACTTCAGCCAGTAAAAAGAAAAAAAATTCCACAAATATTTTCGAAAAATCGAGTTACTTTATTGAAAAATATTCACCGAGTGTCGAAATTAAAAAAAAATTTCTGACGTTTTTTCTTGTTGATTACCATTTTTTTAAACATTTTTCCATTCAAATGGCTGTATCTTTAGCAGGATTTGACGTATTTACATTTGTAAAAAACGAAAATGTGCGTCTTTTTATAGCCTTCCAGAAAAAAATTAATTTATATCTTATTGAGCAAGTCGAACGTCCGTTTTAGGGCAAAATATGCAAAAAATATATTAAAATACATACAGGGTGGCCCAATAACTTTGTCCACCCCGAATATCTCTGTTATTTTTAGAGATATAGAAAAACTGTGTCTACGAAAGTTGTATGGTTCAATGGGGGCCATAATGTGCATGTAATAGTTTTTTTCTAGGCGAAGGCGTTTTGAAGATTTCAAGGTCATTTCCATTTTTTCAAATGGCACGCTATATTTTTGTATTCCGAATAAAATAGCAGGTATTTAGACGATTACAATGACCCC
The DNA here is from genome assembly GCA_963971525.1 of Cephus spinipes. Taxonomy (NCBI): domain Eukaryota; kingdom Metazoa; phylum Arthropoda; class Insecta; order Hymenoptera; family Cephidae; genus Cephus; species Cephus spinipes. The sequence continues at coordinate 6,862,476 of OZ020580.1, read as the reverse complement.
TCATACATGGTCATCCGATAACAGGAAATAGGGTAAAACAGAGTGACTTACGTTACAACAAATGCTCGAAGTGATGACCATCCGCATCGATGCAACGTTGCAATCATTGAATTTTTAAAGACCAAACAACAAACGACGAAACAAAATAATGCTGTAACAAAACACACGCTGCATCTTATGAAGGACAACGAGGAACAACACTGTCAGTTTGTTTACGAACGTCGGCATAATAAGTTAACGGTAATAAGTTTCCGAAAAAATGAAGTTTTCATTTAGCGAACAAGTTGATATGCTCCTTGTTTATGGCGCAACAAATGAAAATTCAATAAGAGCACTAACATTGTACGCTGAGTGATACCCGGAGCGTACACTTCCTTCACACCGCATGTTTCAACGAATATGCAAAAAATTGACAAACACTGGAACATTGAAGACAGAAACTTCCAAGCGCAAAAAGAGAGTATCTAATGAAAATAACGAAGTTGGTGTGCTTGGAATTATTAACATCAACTCTCATATTAATTCACGGCAGATTACGCGTGAGTCTGGCATTAGCAGGAGCAGTGTCTTAAGAATTCTTGCCAAACATAAATTTCATCCGTTTCATATGAATCTGCATCAAGAATTACACGGTTCAGATTTTCATCGACGCGTCAGTTTTTGTCAATGGATGCAAGTAGTATAGCAGGGCCGGTTCTGGATACAGATTCCTTCACCGACATAATACCGACACTCCAGAGCCTTCGAAGGTGGGTGTCCGTGCTAAGTTGCCGTCGTGAGCTCTACGATTTCCGGAAGTGACGTCATCAGAACCCCTCGATTCCAAGAATTTTGGCTCGATTCCGGGAATTTTACGTCACATTCCAGGAATTTTGCGCTCGATTCTAGGAATTACGCACGATCGAGAACCTTCTAGAACATTCTAGAACCTTCTAGAACATTCTGGAAGCTTCGACGGTTCGTGTCCGTGCTAAGTCGCGAAGGATCGCTTCCAGAGCCGGCGGTCCTCTCGGGCGACGTTTTGAGACAGCCCCTTGCCCCCCCACCCCGGAAAGCCTTCCAGAAGCTTCGACGGGCCCCGTACACGTTCGTGCAGGTTTCGGACGTCAGCCCTCAGCCCGTTTGACCTCGAGCAGAATTGCGCAGCATCGCTGATGCAATCCTGCAGGAATTTTCCAGAACTTTTGTCCCTAATCTTGAACCGTGGTGCGTAGCATCGGTGAATCAGAGAGAGAGAGAGAGAGAGAGAGAGAGAGAGAGAGAGAGAGAGAGAGACGGGCGGCATCCCCTTTGAGCGCAGTGCCGAAAAGCGGTTTCGGCGACTTTTGCGTCGAGGTTGATTCCAGGAAAAACGATAGCATGCAGGTGTCGGACGGCAGACGTTATCTCGCAGTGGTCGCGCGTCAGCCTCCTCATCCCACCGAGAGGCTTCCCCATCCCAAGATTCGTCAGCCTCCTCATCCCACTGAGAAGCTTCGCGAATTTCCCATCCCCCAGCCTCGTGCGAGAGCACCGGCGAGTTCAAAGTCATTCTAGAATTATCATCTATGTATCGGTTGTTCTAATGCGCAATACCGAACGTTATCTCGCAGAGTCGAGAATGCGGTCCCTCATACCCCCGAGGTGTCAAGTTACGCGCGACGCAACTTCGTCGTCGTCGTCGTCGGTGGAGAGCCGAGGAATATTCCGGAAGATGCATCGACCTTGACGTCGATTCCTTGAAATTTGCAGGGTTTCAACGACAAGAATACAGGTTCATGTAGTCGAATTCAAAATTTTATTGATTACAATATGTATTTGTGTGATTCGAATAAGGACGATATGTTATCTTGTTGATCGATTCCCTCTTTCAGATCCTTCTGTTTGACCTTGATTCGAGGTTGTATTGCCAGAAGAATTTCCTGCAGCGTTAGCACGATCTGACCTTGCAGAATTTTCATTCAACGATGCGATTCCGAATAATTTATTGTTATCGAAAGTGATACGATCGCGTCTTTCAGGTAGATCCGCGCTCCGTACCCATTCGTGGTACCGATCTCGTCGAAATTGTTCTCTCTCTCGCATAGCTCGTTCTCGTTCTCTTTCTTTCCCATGCGATTGCCCCATTTTTGGGTTATATTTCACAGATGCTACCTCAAAGGAATTTCTTTGCAAACTAATTTTATGATGTAGTTGCATCGTTACTTGTAACTGAATATTCTAGAAAATGCGTTCTCGATTTCGCAATTCGGGTAGGTGTGTCATCGCTCGAACCGATGCAAAACAATTTCAGGAAATCCTTGGAAGCTTCGTATAAAAGGCCCTTCGATGATGTGCAGCGATCATTGTTTCTTGAACCTTCAAGTACATTATTGCTATTAACGAGATGGATTCTACAAAGTGTAAAAAGTTGATCGAGATTATGGAAGGAGCGTATAAACTTCTGAAGAAGGGATCAACGGTTGCAGAATTTGAAAAATTGACAAAATTTGGTGCTCAAAACATTCGACTTTTGAACAAAATTCTGAGAAACGTTACTCTTACGGTTGGAGAGAAAACTAAAATCTTGACAACCATTGGAATACTTAAATCGTTGAACGAAAAATTTAAACAGCATCTTCAAAAAAGAGGTGGAGGAACGGTGATAGAGAGAAGAAGCGATAGAGTGCGTTGGGATGATTTGGAATCCGCCTTTAAGGGAAGGATAAGAACTGGAGTCATTGCAAACTTGCAACACAAGGACTTGACTCGTTTCCTGGATGATGCAAGGAAATTGTTTACTGCAAGAGTGAAAAACACACTTCGAAAGGAGGGAAATTTGAAGGTGAATGTCGTCTTGTCCTGCAAGTTTGAGACCATGAAAGCTGGTGAGATTATCGAAGAACTGAAGTTCTTCAACACCAAGAACGAGGTTATTCTACCATCCACCGATATCAGTGATTGGTTCAACACAAATGTACGAGAAAAAATACTGGCAAAAATTGAAGACTTTCAAGAGAGGGAATCAGGCTGGTCATTGCTTGAAATTATAAACTTGGCTGTGAACATCAATAAATACATACCGATACACGGTGGCCTGTCTACCTTCATCGAACTACCGAAGGATGTACAAAGGAAGAAAGCAGTTGTGAACGTTAGAAACAACGATCCGTACTGTTTCCTCTGGTCCGTCACCGCAGCTCTTCACCCAGCAAAAAATAATGTAAGCGTTATCAGCTCATACCCTCACTTCAGCTCAGTGCTAAGGTATGAAGGTTTAAATTTTCCCATTGGTTTAAAGGATATTCCAAAATTCGAAAAGATGAATGATTTGGCAATAAATGTTTATGGAATAGAGAGCGAAAGTGGTAATGAAATAGTACCAATTTATTTAAGTAAAGAAAAATCAGATAAAGAAAGGATTCACCTACTTATGCTCGAAACAGAAATTTATTCGAATGGAGATGAAATAGATTTCACAGATTGTAATGTTTATCACTTTGCTTGGATCCGAAATCTGTCTCGCTTATTGAGTTCTCAAATTTCAAAGCGCGAGCATCGTACCAGACTGTGCGACAGTTGCCTATGTCACTTCAAAACAGAAACTTCTTTTCAAAAACATAGACTTGACTGTATAAATATAAATAAATGTAGAGTGGAATTACCAAATGAAAAGGATAAAATTCTAAAATTCAAAAATTATAAACACAAAGAAGCTGTACCGTTTGTTATATACGCTGACATTGAGTGTATTTTAGAGTCAGTAACGAATGTTTCTAAATCGTCAAACACAACGGTCTATCAAAAGCATGTTCCACACAGTATCGCGTACTATCTACAGTGTAACTTTGACGACTCCATCTCCAAATTTAAAGCCAATCGTGGAAATAATTGTATACAGTGGTTTATGAACGAATTGCAAGAGTTAGCTCAATTCGTAGAATTTTATCTTAAACGCAACGTATCTATGGAACCATTGAATTTTCAACAGACAAATGAATTTTATTCTACACAGACTTGCCACATTTGTGAAAAACCGTTCACATCTGAAGATATCAAGCATCGCGATCATTGCCATTTTACGGGTAAATATCGGGGTGCTGCGCATCAGAGTTGTAATTTAAATTATAAGAACTCGCATACCATTCCTATTGTGTTTCATAACTTATCTGGTTATGACTCGCATTTCTTGATTAAAGCCTTAGCAACATCCTTCGAAGGTTCAATGAACTTATTGCCAGTAAACAAAGAACGATATATATCCTTTACGAAAAGCGTTAAAGATACAATCGTAAATTTCAGATTTATCGATTCGTTTAGGTTTATGCCAAGCAGTATTGAAAAATTATCATCCTATTTGAAAGATGATGAAAAATTAATTACGCGTAAACATTGTAATAATGTAGAGGAATTCCATTTATTGACTAGAAAAGGTGTTTTTCCTTACGATTACGTGGACAGTTGGACAAAACTCGATGATGAGCAATTACCATCTAAAGAAAAATTTTATTCGGAATTAAATAATGAAGAAATTTCAGACTCAGATTATGTACATGCATCTACAGTTTGGCAAACTTTTCACATAAAAACATTGGGTGAATATTCTGATTTGTATTTGAAAACGGATGTTTTACTTTTGGCTGACATCTTTGAAAATTTCAGACGTAATTGCTCCTCTATATACAATCTAGATCCTCTTCATTATTATACCGCACCAGGCCTCGCTTTTGATGCAATGCTCAAGTGTACTGGCGTTGAACTCGAGTTGTTAACCGACGTAGAGATGTTGCTATTTATTGAGAGAGGAATTCGAGGTGGCGTAGCACAATGTTCAAACAGATATGCCAAAGCGAACAACAGGTACATGGGCACAGAGTTCGATCCAAGCAAAGACGAATCATATCTTATGTATTACGATGTAAATAACTTGTACGGTGCAGCTATGAGTCAATTTTTGCCATTCGACTCTTTCGAGTGGGAGGAAAATTTTGAAAAACTACATATTTGCAATATTCCCGATGATGCTCTTACGGGCTATACAGAGTGTCCCAGAATTGCTTTTCGACCGGAAAGTGGGCGATGCCTGGAGGTGCCCTGAGTACCCTCCCGCAAACCGTTTGCCAAAATTCGCAATAGTTTTTAAATGAGAAGCATTTAAGTGCGACCAATCAGAACGAAGGATTTCCGCGGATTCATTCGCGGATGCCAAAGATCGCTGCTTTGCAATAGCTTCCTACAAATTCCGCGCCTAGCAATTGTTTCATAGCCCGAGCGAGCGTCATAGGATTCGTTGACAAACTCCCAATATGGGCATGGGCGTGACTTAGGCTGGCGCAGCAGCTACACGTGCAACGCGCGATCGGCAATTGTTTTGGGATACGCATTCAGCCAGACGAAAACCGGTACACGGTGTCCAAAACGTCATGCACTGAATTTTATAGCAGTCCGAAAGAAAACAGATTATTAAAGTGAGAGGGAGTCGGGAGGGTGGGTGGTGGGACTGATGCATTAAATTTAACATGACTTGATAACTAAGCATAGAAGTATTATTTCTTCGTCCTGTGAATAGCCATATCAAATTTCCAAGACATCGCGATTGCTGATTTCAAAGTTATAGAGTACTCATCGATTCTGGAGACTGTAAACAATACGTAAAATAGGAAAATAGATTAGGAGAGAAACGCAAAGACACGTATACCTTTTTTTCGTTCCTAGAATGTCCACACCAAATTACAGCCCTTTGCGACTTCCGGTGGCAAAGTTACGCAACACTTGTCGACTTTGAATTTTCAGAAAAATACGTCAAATTGAATAAATTAACTAGGAGAGAAATGCAAAAACACGTATCCCTTTTTTTCGTTCCTAGAATGTCCACACCAAATTGCAGCCCTTTGCCACTTCCGGTGGCAAAGTTACGCAACACTTGTCGACTTTGAATTTTCAGAAAAATACGTCAAATTGAAAAAATGAACTAGGAGAGAAATGCAAAAACACGTATCCCTTTTTTTCGTTCCTAGAATGTCCACACCAAATTGCAGCCCTTTGCGACTTCCGGTGGCAAAGTTACGCAACACTTGTCGACTTTGAATTTTCAGAAAAATACGTCAAATTGAAAAAATGAACTAGGAGAGAAATGCAAAAACACGTATCCCTTTTTTTCGTTCCTAGAATGTCCACACCAAATTGCAGCCCTTTGCCACTTCCGGTGGCAAAGTTACGCAACACTTGTCGACTTTGAATTTTCAGAAAAATACGTCAAATTGAAAAAATGAACTAGGAGAGAAATGCAAAAACACGTATCCCTTTTTTTCGTTCCTAGAATGTCCACACCAAATTGCAGCCCTTTGCGACTTCCGGTGGCAAAGTTACGCAACACTTGTCGACTTTGAATTTTCAGAAAAATACGTCAAATTGAAAAAATGAACTAGGAGAGAAATGCAAAAACACGTATCCCTTTTTTTCGTTCCTAGAATGTCCACACCAAATTGCAGCCCTTTGCCACTTCCGGTGGCAAAGTTACGCAACACTTGTCGACTTTGAATTTTCAGAAAAATACGTCAAATTGAAAAAATGAACTAGGAGAGAAATGCAAAAACACGTATCCCTTTTTTTCGTTCCTAGAATGTCCACACCAAATTGCAGCCCTTTGCGACTTCCGGTGGCAAAGTTACGCAACACTTGTCGACTTTGAATTTTCAGAAAAATACGTCAAATTGAAAAAATGAACTAGGAGAGAAATGCAAAAACACGTATCCCTTTTTTTCGTTCCTAGAATGTCCACACCAAATTGCAGCCCTTTGCCACTTCCGGTGGCAAAGTTACGCAACACTTGTCGACTTTGAATTTTCAGAAAAATACGTCAAATTGAAAAAATGAACTAGGAGAGAAATGCAAAAACACGTATCCCTTTTTTTCGTTCCTAGAATGTCCACACCAAATTGCAGCCCTTTGCGACTTCCGGTGGCAAAGTTACGCAACACTTGTCGACTTTGAATTTTCAGAAAAATACGTCAAATTGAAAAAATGAACTAGGAGAGAAATGCAAAAACACGTATCCCTTTTTTTCGTTCCTAGAATGTCCACACCAAATTGCAGCCCTTTGCGACTTCCGGTGGCAAAGTTACGCAACACTTGTCGACTTTGAATTTTCAGAAAAATACGTCAAATTGAAAAAATGAACTAGGAGAGAAATGCAAAAACACGTATCCCTTTTTTTCGTTCCTAGAATGTCCACACCAAATTGCAGCCCTTTGCCACTTCCGGTGGCAAAGTTACGCAACACTTGTCGACTTTGAATTTTCAGAAAAATACGTCAAATTGAAAAAATGAACTAGGAGAGAAATGCAAAAACACGTATCCCTTTTTTTCGTTCCTAGAATGTCCACACCAAATTGCAGCCCTTTGCGACTTCCGGTGGCAAAGTTACGCAACACTTGTCGACTTTGAATTTTCAGAAAAATACGTCAAATTGAAAAAATGAACTAGGAGAGAAATGCAAAAACACGTATCCCTTTTTTTCGTTCCTAGAATGTCCACACCAAATTGCAGCCCTTTGCGACTTCCGGTGGCAAAGTTACGCAACACTTGTCGACTTTGAATTTTCAGAAAAATACGTCAAATTGAAAAAATGAACTAGGAGAGAAATGCAAAAACACGTATCCCTTTTTTTCGTTCCTAGAATGTCCACACCAAATTGCAGCCCTTTGCGACTTCCGGTGGCAAAGTTACGCAACACTTGTCGACTTTGAATTTTCAGAAAAATACGTCAAATTGAAAAAATGAACTAGGAGAGAAATGCAAAAACACGTATCCCTTTTTTTCGTTCCTAGAATGTCCACACCAAATTGCAGCCCTTTGCGACTTCCGGTGGCAAAGTTACGCAACACTTGTCGACTCTGAATTTTCAGAAAAATACGTCAAATTGAATAAATTAACTAGGAGAGAAATGCAAAAACACGTATCCCTTTTTTTCGTTCCTAGAATGTCCACACCAAATTGCAGCCCTTTGCCACTTCCGGTGGCAAAGTTACGCAACACTTGTCGACTCTGAATTTTCAGAAAAATACGTCAAATTGAAAAAATCAACTAGGAGAGAAATGCAAAAACACGTATCCCATGTTTTCGTTCCTAGAATGTCCACACCAAATTGCAGCCCTTTGCCACTTCCGGTGGCAAAGTTACGCAACACTTGTCGACTTTGAATTTTCAGAAAAATACGTCAAATTGAAAAAATGAACTAGGAGAGAAATGCAAAAACACGTATCCCTTTTTTTCGTTCCTAGAATGTCCACACCAAATTGCAGCCCTTTGCGACTTCCGGTGGCAAAGTTACGCAACACTTGTCGACTTTGAATTTTCAGAAAAATACGTCAAATTGAAAAAATGAACTAGGAGAGAAATGCAAAAACACGTATCCCTTTTTTTCGTTCCTAGAATGTCCACACCAAATTGCAGCCCTTTGCGACTTCCGGTGGCAAAGTTACGCAACACTTGTCGACTTTGAATTTTCAGAAAAATACGTCAAATTGAAAAAATGAACTAGGAGAGAAATGCAAAAACACGTATCCCTTTTTTTCGTTCCTAGAATGTCCACACCAAATTGCAGCCCTTTGCGACTTCCGGTGGCAAAGTTACGCAACACTTGTCGACTTTGAATTTTCAGAAAAATACGTCAAATTGAAAAAATGAACTAGGAGAGAAATGCAAAAACACGTATCCCTTTTTTTCGTTCCTAGAATGTCCACACCAAATTGCAGCCCTTTGCGACTTCCGGTGGCAAAGTTACGCAACACTTGTCGACTTTGAATTTTCAGAAAAATACGTCAAATTGAAAAAATGAACTAGGAGAGAAATGCAAAAACACGTATCCCTTTTTTTCGTTCCTAGAATGTCCACACCAAATTGCAGCCCTTTGCGACTTCCGGTGGCAAAGTTACGCAACACTTGTCGACTCTGAATTTTCAGAAAAATACGTCAAATTGAATAAATTAACTAGGAGAGAAATGCAAAAACACGTATCCCTTTTTTTCGTTCCTAGAATGTCCACACCAAATTGCAGCCCTTTGCCACTTCCGGTGGCAAAGTTACGCAACACTTGTCGACTCTGAATTTTCAGAAAAATACGTCAAATTGAAAAAATGAACTAGGAGAGAAATGCAAAAACACGTATCCCTTTTTTTCGTTCCTAGAATGTCCACACCAAAGTGCAGGCCTTTGCGACTTCCGGTGGCAAAGTTACGCAACACTTGTCGACTTTGAATTTTCAGAAAAATACGTCAAATTGAAAAAATGAACTAGGAGAGAAATGCAAAAACACGTATCCCTTTTTTTCGTTCCTAGAATGTCCACACCAAATTGCAGCCCTTTGCGACTTCCGGTGGCAAAGTTACGCAACACTTGTCGACTTTGAATTTTCAGAAAAATACGTCAAATTGAATAAATTAACTAGGAGAGAAATGCAAAAACACGTATCCCTTTTTTTCGTTCCTAGAATGTCCACACCAAATTGCAGCCCTTTGCCACTTCCGGTGGCAAAGTTACGCAACACTTGTCGACTTTGAATTTTCAGAAAAATACGTCAAATTGAATAAATTAACTAGGAGAGAAATGCAAAAACACGTATCCCTTTTTTTCGTTCCTAGAATGTCCACACCAAATTACAGCCCTTTGCGACTTCCGGTGGCAAAGTTACGCAACACTTGTCGACTTTGAATTTTCAGAAAAATACGTCAAATTGAATAAATTAACTAGGAGAGAAATGCAAAAACACGTATCCCTTTTTTTCGTTCCTAGAATGTCCACACCAAATTGCAGCCCTTTGCCACTTCCGGTGGCAAAGTTACGCAACACTTGTCGACTTTGAATTTTCAGAAAAATACGTCAAATTGAAAAAATGAACTAGGAGAGAAATGCAAAAACACGTATCCCTTTTTTTCGTTCCTAGAATGCCCACACCAAATTACAACCCTTTGCGACTTCCGGTGGCAAAGTTACGCATCGCTTGTCGACTCTCAATTTTCAAAAAAATACGTCAAATTGAAAAAATTATCTGAGAAAGAAATGCACAAATACGTATCCCCTTTTTTCGTCCCTCGAATGAGCATGCAAATTTTCAGACCTTTGCGAGTTACGATGTGAAAGTTACAGAGAGATAGCCGATTTTTTAGTCGAAAAGTGTTGCGTAACTTTGCCACCGGATGTTGCAAAGGGCTGCAATTTGGTGTGGACATTCTAGGAACGAAAAAAAGGGATACGTGTTTTTGCATTTCTCTCCTAGTTGATTTTTTCAATTTGACGTATTTTTCTGAAAATTCAGAGTCGACAAGTGTTGCGTAACTTTGCCACCGGAAGTGGCAAAGGGCTGCAATTTGGTGTGGACATTCTAGGAACGAAAAAAAGGGATACGTGTTTTTGCATTTCTCTCCTAGTTCATTTTTTCAATTTGACGTATTTTTCTGAAAATTCAAAGTCGACAAGTGTTGCGTAACTTTGCCACCGGAAGTTGCAAAGGGCTGCAATTTGGTGTGGACATTCTAGGAACGAAAAAAAGGGATACGTGTTTTTGCATTTCTCTCCTAGTTGATTTTTTCAATTTGACGTATTTTTCTGAAAATTCAGAGTCGACAAGTGTTGCGTAACTTTGCCACCGGAAGTCGCAAAGGGCTGCAATTTGGTGTGGACATTCTAGGAACGAAAAAAAGGGATACGTGTTTTTGCATTTCTCTCCTAGTTCATTTTTTCAATTTGACGTATTTTTCTGAAAATTCAAAGTCGACAAGTGTTGCGTAACTTTGCCACCGGAAGTCGCAAAGGGCTGCAATTTGGTGTGGACATTCTAGGAACGAAAAAAAGGGATACGTGTTTTTGCATTTCTCTCCTAGTTCATTTTTTCAATTTGACGTATTTTTCTGAAAATTCAAAGTCGACAAGTGTTGCGTAACTTTGCCACCGGAAGTGGCAAAGGGCTGCAATTTGGTGTGGACATTCTAGGAACGAAAACAAGGGATACGTGTTTTTGCATTTCTCTCCTAGTTGATTTTTTCAATTTGACGTATTTTTCTGAAAATTCAGAGTCGACAAGTGTTGCGTAACTTTGCCACCGGAAGTGGCAAAGGGCTGCAATTTGGTGTGGACATTCTAGGAACGAAAAAAAGGGATACGTGTTTTTGCATTTCTCTCCTAGTTGATTTTTTCAATTTGACGTATTTTTCTGAAAATTCAGAGTCGACAAGTGTTGCGTAACTTTGCCACCGGAAGTCGCAAAGGGCTGCAATTTGGTGTGGACATTCTAGGAACGAAAAAAAGGGATACGTGTTTTTGCATTTCTCTCCTAGTTCATTTTTTCAATTTGACGTATTTTTCTGAAAATTCAAAGTCGACAAGTGTTGCGTAACTTTGCCACCGGAAGTGGCAAAGGGCTGCAATTTGGTGTGGACATTCTAGGAACGAAAAAAAGGGATACGTGTTTTTGCATTTCTCTCCTAGTTAATTTATTCAATTTGACGTATTTTTCTGAAAATTCAGAGTCGACAAGTGTTGCGTAACTTTGCCACCGGAAGTCGCAAAGGGCTGCAATTTGGTGTGGACATTCTAGGAACGAAAAAAAGGGATACGTGTTTTTGCATTTCTCTCCTAGTTCATTTTTTCAATTTGACGTATTTTTCTGAAAATTCAAAGTCGACAAGTGTTGCGTAACTTTGCCACCGGAAGTCGCAAAGGGCTGCAATTTGGTGTGGACATTCTAGGAACGAAAAAAAGGGATACGTGTTTTTGCATTTCTCTCCTAGTTCATTTTTTCAATTTGACGTATTTTTCTGAAAATTCAAAGTCGACAAGTGTTGCGTAACTTTGCCACCGGAAGTCGCAAAGGGCTGCAATTTGGTGTGGACATTCTAGGAACGAAAAAAAGGGATACGTGTTTTTGCATTTCTCTCCTAGTTCATTTTTTCAATTTGACGTATTTTTCTGAAAATTCAAAGTCGACAAGTGTTGCGTAACTTTGCCACCGGAAGTGGCAAAGGGCTGCAATTTGGTGTGGACATTCTAGGAACGAAAAAAAGGGATACGTGTTTTTGCATTTCTCTCCTAGTTCATTTTTTCAATTTGACGTATTTTTCTGAAAATTCAAAGTCGACAAGTGTTGCGTAACTTTGCCACCGGAAGTCGCAAAGGGCTGCATTTTGGTGTGGACATTCTAGGAACGAAAAAAAGGGATACGTGTTTTTGCATTTCTCTCCTAGTTCATTTTTTCAATTTGACGTATTTTTCTGAAAATTCAAAGTCGACAAGTGTTGCGTAACTTTGCCACCGGAAGTGGCAAAGGGCTGCAATTTGGTGTGGACATTCTAGGAACGAAAAAAAGGGATACGTGTTTTTGCATTTCTCTCCTAGTTAATTTATTCAATTTGACGTATTTTTCTGAAAATTCAAAGTCGACAAGTGTTGCGTAACTTTGCCACCGGAAGTCGCAAAGGGCTGTAATTTGGTGTGGACATTCTAGGAACGAAAAAAAGGTATACGTGTCTTTGCGTTTCTCTCCTAATCTATTTTCCTATTTTACGTATTGTTTACAGTCTCCAGAATCGATGAGTACTCTATAACTTTGAAATCAGCAATCGCGATGTCTTGGAAATTTGATATGGCTATTCACAGGACGAAGAAATAATACTTCTATGCTTAGTTATCAAGTCATGTTAAATTTAATGCATCAGTCCCACCACCCACCCTCCCGACTCCCTCTCACTTTAATAATCTGTTTTCTTTCGGACTGCTATAAAATTCAGTGCATGACGTTTTGGACACCGTGTACCGGTTTTCGTCTGGCTGAATGCGTATCCCAAAACAATTGCCGATCGCGCGTTGCACGTGTAGCTGCTGCGCCAGCCTAAGTCACGCCCATGCCCATATTGGGAGTTTGTCAACGAATCCTATGACGCTCGCTCGGGCTATGAAACAATTGCTAGGCGCGGAATTTGTAGGAAGCTATTGCAAAGCAGCGATCTTTGGCATCCGCGAATGAATCCGCGGAAATCCTTCGTTCTGATTGGTCGCACTTAAATGCTTCTCATTTAAAAACTATTGCGAATTTTGGCAAACGGTTTGCGGGAGGGTACTCAGGGCACCTCCAGGCATCGCCCACTTTCCGGTCGAAAAGCAATTCTGGGACACCCTGTATACTCGAAGTTGATATGGAATATCCAATTGAACTTCAAGAACTCCATAGAGATTTACCACTATGTCCAGAGCAGTATACTCCTCCAGGAGCTAACAAATCAAAATTGATGACAACACTCCTCTCAAAAGAAAGATACATAATTCATTATCGAAATTTGAAACAGTGTTTGACATTGGGTATGAAGTTAACGAAAATTCACCGTGTTCTAAAATTTAGGCAGTCACCGTGGCTCAAAAAGTACATAGATTTAAACACTGAAATGAGAAAAAAGTCGAATAATGATTTTGAAAAGAACTTCTTCAAACTTATGAATAATTCGGTTTTTGGCAAGACAATGGAAAATGTTAGAAAACAAAAAGATGTCAGGCTCATTACGAAATGGGATGGAAGGTACGGAGCAAAGGCTCTCATAGCGAAACCAAATTTCCATAGCTGCACTGTCTTCGACGAAGATATGGTTATAATCGAACTAAGTCGCGTTAAAATTAAGTTCAATAAGCCGATATATGCAGGATTTTCCATTCTCGATCTCTCCAAAATATATATTTATGACTTCCATTATAATTACATAAAGAATACGTTTGGTAACCGAGCTAAATTAATGTATACTGACACTGACAGTCTTCTCTATCATTTTACCGTTCCAAACATATATGATTATATCAAACGGGATCTAGCTAAATTCGATACTTCAGACTATCCCCCAGATAATGTTTACGGCATACCACTAGCAAATAAAAAAATATTAGGTCTGATGAAGGATGAAAACAATGGAAAAATTATGACTGAATTTATAGGATTACGAGCAAAATTATATTCATTCAGAGTGTTAGGAGAAGGCAAAGATAAAAAGCGAGCTAAGGGGGTAAAAGGATCTACGCTAAAGACAATCACTTTTAACGATTACAAGCAATGTCTTTCATACCACACGAATTTAGTTAAAACTCAAAATTTAATTCAGAGTAAACAACATAAAGTTTATACCGTAAAACAACAAAAAATAGCACTGAGCTGGAAGGACGACAAAAGGGTCATTCTTCCTGATACGACCGACACCCTACCGTGGGGTTATAGAATGTAAGATGTACAAATGTAAATAATCTGTAAGAAAATATAAATAACAAGATGTAATAAATATTTTAGTTCTGATTTATTTCAAACACCTTAAAAATCTGACTTATCGATCCAACTATTGTGCGAACCATCGAACCCTAACCATTTCACGAATAGCTTGTTTCCACGCCTCCTCAGTACCTTCTCCACGAGATATATGTCGGGATTCTTCACGCTGGTAAGTTCATGCTCGTAGAAGCCGCCTTCGATGGGGTGATCCTGGTAGTCCTTGAGATTGTACGTCACCGGATCGGTATTCTTCACTCGACTTACGGTGAAAATTTCAGTCGTCCAATTGGGTGTATAGCCTTTCTCGAAGACGTGTTTAAATTTGCTGATTCGTACTCTGTCGCCGACTTTAAACTTTGATCGTTTAAGTGTGGACTTGACTTTGAATTTCTTGTATGTTTTTTTTTTTTTTTTTTTTTTTTTTTTTTTTTTTTTTGTACACCCGTTGCAGTAGATCCTTCTCGTTACGAGCAGTCACATCCGCCGGTTTCATACCAATGGTGCGATGCTTACTGTTATTGTAAGAGGATACCAAGTCCGATAAGATATCCAACCACCGGTGATTGCCCTGTAGGCTAAACTGCATCCACATCTTACTTTTCAGAGTACGATTGAAGCGTTCGCAGATCGATGCCTTCAAGTTACTGAATGTCGAGTACAGGGTAATACCGTGTTTTTGCATGAGATCCTTGAAATCGGAATTGTAAAATTCTCGGCCTTGGTCAACGTGCAATTTCTTCGGGATTCGACCCTTCGCCAGTACAGATCTCATAGCTGCTGTCACGTCCTTGGCGTTCTTGCTCTTGATCGGTACGGCCCAAGCAAACTTTGAAAATATGTCGATGACGGTGAGCAGATACTTGTATCCATCGTTCTCTCGGGCGTACGCTGACATGTCAACGAGATCCGCTTGCCAAGTCTCGTCCAGCCCACGGACGTCAACGTGCCGGCGCTGGTAATTTCTCCTGGCAGGTCTATGCAGTTCCTTCACCACCGCTAATTTTTTTCCGTCCATTCTCCAGCGCACTCAGTCTGCCGTCCAGCTGAGAAATGATCAGAGAGTTGCGAATCGCCAATTCTTGTCCTGGCTCGATATCGGCTTGCAGACGTTTCAACGCATCCTTCGTGGTAGAATCGAGAGATTGAATCATCAAATTGTTGTTATCGATATCATTGCGCATTTCGGCAGTCACTTGAAACACGGTATTCAGCTCCTGCTTCACTACAGTTTTCATCAGATTCAAGGTCACAGCATCGTTTTCCTCCTCGGGATTGGCGACGTTGCAGAGCTTCTTGTTATCAATGTCGTAGTGTCCAGTAGCAGTGAATTTGAATCCAATGCCAGGGAGACCACGGCTACTCGCAACCGCGGTCCTGCTACTCAACTGACGTCCAAACACGTCGACGCTCATATTCAAAGTGACGAGCGTGATCGTTTCATCGAATTAATAAATGATTCCCGCCTCGCGCAATTCTTCGATAATCGACACGATTTCGTTCGAGTGACTGGGGTTACCAGCTTCCCGAGACGCAAGGAGCAGGCGAAGCCGATCTACCAGTTCGTTGGGATCGTCCCAGTACACGTAATCCGTTCGTTCGTCCTTGGCGGCGATCATGTACCGCGGTACTATACCTTTACCCGTTACAGAGGGTTGTTCGATCAGTTTCGCAATAACGTTATTAAATTTGAAACTCTTGCTTTTACGAATTTCACCATCAGGTTTATAGTATTTTCTGTGTGCATTCGTCGTTAAAATAATGTTTTTGTAATTGTCCATGTCATTCTGGGTTATACTAGTCTCGTCAGGTACCTTCTTGAACAAGAGTTCGATCAAACCCGCAGTTTTCAAGTAAGTCGTATCGCCTACATGGATTCGATCACCCTCAAAGCTGATGGGCGAATCGCCTATCATCAGTTTGTTCTTGGCGAGTTTACGTACACCATAGGCAGTATCCAATTGTTTATTCTCCCTCGATAGCAGCATATCGAGATACCGTTGCGTAGGATCGTTCTGATCAACGGATACGTCTGCGTCATCGTTATCTCCTTCGTCATCATGTTTATCTTCTTCTTCTTCATCTTCATCTTCTACTTGCCCATCATCGACTCCCTCGATAGAATCATTCTTTAGCGACTTGAAGGATTCATCTGCCGATCTAAACGTATCATCCGCTTCTACGTCTTGCTTTACTTCATCCTTAATCTCGTCCTTGATAAGATTACGCTCCGGCTGAGATGCAGTCACTAGTTTCTGCAGTGGAGTCACTACCGGTTTCAAAACCTCACTCATCGTCTGTTCGACGTTCTCTCTACCCAATTTTAGCATTCTATGCTTTTTGCGAATCGCATCGCTGGCTTTAGCGATTTGGCGTAAGACGTCTTTTTGCTCCTGAAGTTTTCTTTGCATGTTGACACTGCCGAATCCAAAACGTTACTGCATTCACTTTTTTCAATGATCACTCATTTATGCTCACGAAGCAATCGAATCCTTTTCTGTATCTACCAGCGTCGAGCTCGCTGTCCTTGTCGATCATGAGAAACCCATACTTATCGCCGTTCCAGCATGTCGAGCACAGGTCTTTAAACTGTGCGTAAGTCATATCAGTGTTTACATGGTCATCGTACACGTGTTTGAGCTTCATTTCATCCTGCTTAAAGAGCACCAGTAGATTAGCATTGTCCCGTACCAGATGTTTGGGAATGCGAGCGTACGTCTGACAGAGATAGAAACAGTCAACGTCCCTGTGCCGCCCCATGCTGAAGAAGGCTCTGATGTTATCTTGCTTCTCGCAAGCAATGTCGTCGTAAATAATTATTGAGTTTCGACGTGCCTCGTTCGGTGGCAGCACCTGTTCGTGTTCCGTAAAGGGGAAGTACTCGACGCCGTCCACGGACGCGAGTAAACGTTCTAAAAACTTGTACTTTGGCTGATCGAGCGATTTCGAGTATACGTAGACGTTTTCGAATCTTAATCCGTTGGGATGGGTTATGAGAGCGAGCAGTGCGTTCGTCTTGCCGCAATTGGATGGTCCGCAAAACACTGCACGTATACTGTTTGGCAGTAATTCGCCGTGTCGCTTGGCCTCCTTCCTCTCCTTTACTCGCACGATTTTGTCAAAGTTCGTTACGGGTAACTTGACGGACTGCTTCTCGAACCTCATCTCGATCTTGACTAACGTGGAAACTATAAATGACTAGTTTATAAGGATCAGTGTTCAGTCGGAACTGTTTCACCGCAGGGACATGATCGTGCATTCTAAGCGTAAACGCATTGAGAGGAAAAAGTCTCGTCGTGGCAGAGGATTAGTCAACAGAATCATCAACAGTCTACCCGTTGAGTTACATATACCCGGTTATCAGTACTGCGGGCCCGGTACAAAACTAGCAAAGAGACTCGCGCGAGGCGATCCGGGCATCAACCCCCTGGACGCAGCCTGCAAAGAGCACGACATCGCCTACTCGAAGAATCGAGAGAGCCTCGAACACAGAGGGGCGGCGGACAGGGTACTCGCCGACAAAGCTTGGAAGCGCGTTTCCGCCAAAGACGCGAGTCTCGCCGAGAAGGCAGCGGCCTGGTCCGTAGCGAACGTAATAAGTGCCAAGTCGAAACTCGGTATGGGACTCAAGAAGAAGAACAAAAAGCCAAAGACTGTAACGCTGAGGAAAGTCATCGAGGAAGCCAAACGATCGATGATTCCCAGCAACGATGCAGGGCTAGCTATCAGATCTACCTCTCAAGGGCGCACAAGCTGCCGTCAAGCGAGCGGGTGGAAAGCGCAACGTCCGCACACCGCGCATTCTACCCGTGCCTTCCAAAGTCGGAGGCTTCCTGCCGTTTCTCGTCCCCGTG
This sequence comes from Cephus spinipes, assembly GCA_963971525.1. Classification (NCBI taxonomy): domain Eukaryota; kingdom Metazoa; phylum Arthropoda; class Insecta; order Hymenoptera; family Cephidae; genus Cephus; species Cephus spinipes. The sequence continues at coordinate 6,844,371 of OZ020580.1, read as the reverse complement.
TTTGCGGGTCTCAGCGCCGCTGGAGCGTTGGCCGGCGGTGCTGCGGGTATAGTCAAAGCCGTGAACGATGCGAATGCAAGCAAGGAGCAACTGAAGGAGAGTCAGAGGCACAACGAGAAGATGGAAGCCATCGCGTTAGGCAAAGGACTGTACTTGAAACCCTACAAGAAAGGACCGGGCCTTCATCTGAGGCCAAAAAACTTGAAGTGAAACTACCACGCCGAGCGCTGACCGATGCGGATCTGCTCAAATACGCCAAGATCATGAAGATTCCACATTTTCGCGGAGTCTTCATGCGGAACGCTATGCCGAAGGGTGGACCGTACAAGTACGAGTCGGCAATCGTCAATCTCGATGACGAAGATGGGCCAGGAACACACTGGGTCGCGTACAAGAAGCTGAACGATCGAGTCGTTTATTTCGACAGTTTCGGCAATCTTCGACCACCGCTAGATCTTATCGGCTATCTCGGTGTTGGTAGTGTAAAGTACAATTACGAACGATATCAGGAGTACGATACTTTTGCGTGTGGACACTTGTGTCTAAAGTTCCTATGCGGCCAATTAAATCGTAAGAACAAGTATCGTCTATATAAGCTTGCTATGTAATTTCGCAAGGTCAGTCGAACGTTCGCAATCATGGAAGATTCGTTCACGTTGACCTTATCAGGCACCTCCTCCATACTGGAAGCCGAATACTTTCCTCCTATCGAGCTTTCTCCGTACAAAAATTACGCTCTGGGGCTCATCGAGTTGCTGACCTTCAATTCTATTCCCAACGTGGACACGGATCACAACAAGCTCTACGTGGGGGACGAAGTTATCACTATACCCACTGGTAGCTACGAGATCGAAGATATCGAAAGCTACGTGCATAGCGCGTTGACGGACAAGAGCATCGTCATTTACATTAAACCTAACAATAATACGCTGTGCAGCGAAATTAAGTGCAACCGTGATGTTGACTTTCGACCCAACGATTCCATAGGTCGCTTGTTGGGCTTCACTCAACGCGTTCTGGAAGCTAATAAATTACACACGTCCGACGTACCGGTCGCCATTCTCAAGGTGAACGCCCTACGAGTCGAATGCAACGTCACGACGGGCGCTTACATCAACGAACGTAAAGTGCACACCATACACGAATTCTTTCCGGTCGTGCCACCCGGATACAAGATCATAGAGGTGCCGTCGCACGTCATTTATCTACCGATCGCCACCAAGACGATAGATCACCTGCAGCTTCGGATAGTCGATCAAGACGGGGACCTGGTGAATTTTCAAGGAGAAGTCATAACGATCAGGCTGCATGTCAGATCCATGCGATAATGGGTATCGTCTATAATAGAAAAATCGTCAGTGGTTATAATAGTAGACCGATATGCCAAAGAGGGATCAGTCGTCGACCGCTTCTCAAGACGCTAACACGTCGAAACGTCCTGTTTCTGGAAAATCTAGGATTCAAGGTCGTGAGAGGAAAGTAACGCGTTCGTTCTGCTGCATTCTTTTCGTCTGCCGCGTACCATGGAGGAAGAAACGCTGAACATTCAGACACCGATCGTCTTCGACGAATCTATAGCACACTATGAAACGCATGCGCATCAACCTTACGCCTCCTCAACGTTCAACAACAGCGACGAGGTTCGAATCTCCGTTCAACATCAAGATCTATGCTTACTACCGAGCAAAAGTTCGCTGCACGTGTATGGAAAGCTGGTCAAGGAAGATGGGTCCACAGCGACTGCGAGCACGACTCTGGTCAACAATGCCGTTTGCCATCTCTTCGAGGAGATTCGCTACGAAATGAATGCTATAGAGATCGACCGGAGCAAGAACGTCGGTCTCACGAGTCTCATGAAGGGATATGTTTCCCTGAGTCCCGGTCAACGATCCTTGATGGAGAACGCCGGTTGGCTCGACGTCCGAGAACAAGAGAAGTTGACCAATGCAGACGGTTACTTCGACGTATCCGTACCGCTGAGTCTGATACTGGGTTTCGCTGAAGATTATCGCAAAATCGTCGTTAACGCTAAACACGAACTGATTCTGATGAGAGCAAAGAGCGATGTCAATGCAATAGTGCAAACTGCCCCGGAAGAATGCAAAGTCGTAATTCACAAATTAGAATGGCTGATACCGTACGTAAAGGTGTCGGATCGACGAAAGATACAACTGCTGAAGTTCATCGAGAGGGATGCACCCATCTCCGTGAGCTTTCGTACCTGGGAGCTGTACGAGTACCCTCTACTCCCCACCACTTCGAAACACGTGTGGACCGTCAAGACGTCGACTCAGTTGGAGAAACCACGATACGTGATACTGGGTTTTCAGACGAGCAGAAAGAACAAGAAAGATAAGAATGCTAGTCACTTTGACCACTGCAACGTCAGAGACGTTAAGCTCTTTTTGAACTCGCAATGTTATCCCTACGGAAATCTGAATTTCGACATTGCTCATAATCAGTTTGCTCTGCTCTACGAGATGTATGTAAACTTTCAAGCTACGTACTATGGCAAGGAACCCGAGCCTTTGCTGAAGAAGAATGAATTTCTCAAGTACGCTCCATTGATCGTCATCGATTGCTCCAAACAAAACGAGTCCCTCAAACTCGGACCAGTCGATATTCGTCTGGATTTCGAGGCGCAAGACAATTTCCCTGCAGAAACATCGGCATTCTGCCTGATCCTGCACGATCGCATAGTCGAATATAATCCGATCAGTGGTGGGGTGAAAAAATTGGTATAAAGACGCTGCAAACGTCTCTCCCTGCGCAGTTCATAAAAAATGGAATTCATCGTGGACGTACAAGGTTTCAAGAAACCCTCGAACGAGTTTGTCCTGAAGGAGCTATCCGTGATTGGAGTCGGCAGCAATTTCTCCGAGCCTGCAACGTTCCTGTTTCAACCACCTTGCCCATGGAAGCATCTACCGGTTAAATACAAAAGTATAAATTTGTGGTTGGAGCGCAATTTTCATGGTATATCCTGGAGCGCTGGAGACATTGCTTACAATCAAGCTAGAAACATTCTTCGAGTCATCTTACAAAATGCCTCTAAGATCTACGTAAAAGGATTGGAGAAGAAAGTTTGGTTGAGAGCTTTCATTGGACGAACCGAACACATCGTGGATCTCGGAGATCTGGGATGCCCTTCGTTGCAAAAATTGCGTAAAAACTTACTCACCCGCTGCTCGCATCATCATGCCCCCCATTTCCAATGTTCGATGGAAAACGTTAAATTGTTAAGGAATTGGTTGTCGGAATGTATTTTTGATTATGAATAAAGACATAAGATATAATAACAAGTTGTATATTTATTTAACACGTATACATAGTAGTAGTATTAAGAGCATGATTACAAACATTGAAATTCAATCTGATTGTACTGCCCACCGAGATAGCGTATGAGCAGTCGATCTTCGTCGGCAGCACGCACCATGTTTTGGAACAAACTGTTATCGTCTTTCAAGGCTTTTGACACCCTCGATGGTAGAAACGTAGAGAAGCTATTCTCAATGTCGACAATTAATCTTGTTCCGTATTTCGTTTCAATTTTCCGAATACAACTAATTTTGTAATCCTTTTGAATCTCTAATTCTGCCAACTTTTTCGTTGGTAGAAATGCGTCCAAACGGGCCACTTTGTTAATTGCCGAGAAGTCCATTGCCTTCAATTAATATTGAATTTCTTATGGCCTCTTTTAGCTTCGATCAACTGTATTCAAACTTTGAGCTCACGTTGTTTACTCTTATTCGATATCAGTCGAATTGTTACAGCAGACTAACGAAGGCACGTTCAGCTCCTCCTTTTATAGGAAACTCTTAAAGGCTAAAACGGGGGATGAGGGGGTTACGCGAATTTCTAGGAATCGAATCGCCTACAGAGATTCCTGGAATCGACGTCAAGGTCGATGCATCTTCCGGAATATTCCTCAGCTCTCCATCGACGACGACGAAGTCGCGTCGCGCGTAACTTGACACCTCGGGGGTATGAGGGACCGCATTCTCGACTCTGCGAGATACGGTTCGGTATTGCGCATTAGAACAACCGATACATAGATGATAATTCTAGAATGACTTTGAACTCGCCGGTGCTCTCGCACGAGGCTGGGGGATGAGGAGGCTGACGAATCTTGGGATGGGGAAGCCTCTCGGTGGGATGAGGAGGCTGACGCGCGACCACTGCGAGATAACGTCTGCCGTCCGACACCTGCATGCTATCGTTTTTCCTGGAATCAACCTCGACGCAAAAGTCGCCGAAACCGCTTTTCGGCACTGCGCTCAAAGGGGATGCCGCCCGTCTCTCTCTCTCTCTCTCTCTGATTCACCGATGCTACGCACCACGGTTCAAGGTTAGGGACAAAAGTTCTGGAAAATTCCTGCAGGATTGCATCAGCGATGCTGCGCAATTCTGCTCGAGGTCAAACGGGCTGAGGGCTGACGTCCGAAACCTGCACGAACGTGTACGGGGCCCGTCGAAGCTTCTGGAAGGCTTTCCGGGGTGGGGGGGCAAGGGGCTGTCTCAAAACGTCGCCCGAGAGGACCGCCGGCTCTGGAAGCGATCCTTCGCGACTTAGCACGGACACGAACCGTCGAAGCTTCCAGAATGTTCTAGAAGGTTCTAGAATGTTCTAGAAGGTTCTCGATCGTGCGTAATTCCTAGAATCGAGCGCAAAATTCCTGGAATGTGACGTAAAATTCCCGGAATCGAGCCAAAATTCTTGGAATCGAGGGGTTCTGATGACGTCACTTCCGGAAATCGTAGAGCTCACGACGGCAACTTAGCACGGACACCCACCTTCGAAGGCTCTGGAGTGTCGGTATTATGTCGGTGCAGGAATCTGTATCCAGAACCGGCCCTGCTATACTACTGATGCAACATCAAATGCAAACACATAATGATTTTTTTGCATCAATATTATTTACTGATTTGGCAAGTTTTACGAACTATGGACAACTGAATTTGCATAACATGCATTATTGGTCCGTAGAAAATCCACGCTGGTTACGAGAAATTAATCGACAACAGGGATGGTCACTTAACGTATGGTGTGGTATTATCGGCAATACAATAATCGGACCATATTTCATAGAAGGAACTCTTACCGCTGTAAAATATGAAAACTTTTTGAAATATGAGCTTAGTGCTTTATTAGAAGAAGTACCACTAAACTTACGTCAAACAATGTGGTACCAACAGGATGGCTGTCCCGCACATTATGCATCTAGAATAAGAGATACTCTTAATAGTATGTTCCCGAATCAATGGATAGGTCGTGGCGGCCCAGTTCCGTGGCCAGCCCGTTCGCCCGACGTAACACCATTAGATTTCTTTTTGTGGGGAACATCAAAAAATATCGTGTACCACCAAATGCCAACAACTCCAGAAGATATGAAACAAAGAATTATTAGAACATGTGATACAATCACTCCGGAAATGATAGCATGTTTACGGACTTCAGCAATTCAACGATTGCAATGTTGCATCGATGCGGATGGTCATCACTTCGAGCATTTGTTGTAACGTAAGTCACTCTGTTTTACTCTATTTCCTGTTATCGGACGACCATGTATGAGGGGTCATTGTAATCGTCTAAACACCTGCTATTTTATTAGGAATACAAAAATATTGCGTGCCATTTGAAAAAATGGAAATAACCTTGAAATCTTCAAAACGCCTTCGCCTAGAAAAAAACTATTACATGCATATTATGGCCCCCCTCGAACCATACAACTTTCGTAGACACCGTTTTTCTATATCTCTAAAAATAACAGAGATATTCGGGGTGGACAAAGTTATTGGGCCACCCTGTATATGTATGTATTTTTAAAAACCTGGTAAAACATACAGAGAGTGCTCCACACTCTTCAATCTATAATATATTAATAAAATATTAGTAAAAAAAATAGCTGTTACTTCACGGTGTTAAGAAATCCCATAATATAAACAAGCTGCAAGTTGAAACTTGCAATTTGCTTCCTCCGAATCGTAAGTAGTGTACGAAGTCCTTATATGAGGAAGCATTTTAATTTTTTTTTGAATCTTTGGCTTCCTCATAGATGAATCTTCATCTAGTACCCACGATTCAGAAGAAGCAAATTGCAAAATTAAAATTCTTGGCTTCCTCGTATAAGGACTTCGTACGCTACTTACGATTCGGAGGAAGCAAATTGCAAGTTTCAAATTGCAGCTTGTTTAACGAGAGTCCCCATGCCTCTCGCAACTTGGGGTGCTTCATACTGTAGAGAACGTATGTAAGGATAAATCTCTTGCATGATCTCTTCGGGCCTAATATTTTTGAATTGGCTGAAATTCAAGAACTTGAATATACTACGCGAGTCATAAGCTCGCGTTGATTACGTCCCTGCCCTTTGTACACACCGCCCGTCGCTACTACCGATTGAATGATTTAGTGAGGTCTTACGTATAATCAGATCCGTTTTTCCGATCTCGGCCAAATTTGAGACACATCACGGCTAAATGATGTTCTATACTTTTGGAAAATTGGAGCTCAATCGGTCAAAGTTGACGGGAGTTATATTGATAAATTTAATTTTTCGAAAAATTCAAAATATCATAAAATCAAAACTTCTCGATCGATTCGGTCCAAATGCAATACCAACCAACCTTGGATACATATCTCTTTGTCAAGAACTATTTAGACGATTATCATAAAATTTGCGATCGCTAGAGTGCGAACGTCGTTTTTTTGGAATTTTGAAAATGACATAAATTTTGAGCCACAGCTTGAATCATGACAAAAATTATAGCTAATGAAGGGATTATAGAGCTGCACATATCTGCAAAATTTGGAGGCTGTAGCTAAAACCGTTCTCAAGTTATACACGTTTGAATTTCGAGAGACCATTACACACATACATCCGGACATTTTCTCCAAACGTGTTTTCTCGACGTTTTGGCACATTCTAAGCATGGTGACATAAAAATCTCGACATGAAAACTTTTCACCGTCACATAGCTTCCTCTATGAGGAAGCAAAAATAAAAAAAATTTGTGTTTCGTATTTACAGAATGCGGAAATTTTTAAAAATAAAATAACGAGTGTCTTTCCTTGAGAAAAAAATATTTTTTCCTAACAGCGTGCGCAAAATTCGATTTTGCGCACGGGTTTGCGTGCGCAAAGTGCCTCATTCCCGCAATGTCAAACGCAAAATTCAATTATTTCGCATCGTTTCGCTTCGCTTCGTTACCCTGGTAACGTAACAAAAATATTTGCCGCTCGTTGCTTAAGTTGCTCATTGAATCGTCAACGAGTGATAAAAATGGATTCAGAAGCTGAAAAAACTGACACTGATTGTGAAAACACAGTCCCATTGGAAATTATCGAAGCGGCAAAAACTGTGGTTTTAAATTTACTACCGGACGCATTTCGGAGGAAATATACCAAAGTGTACAATGTCTTTAAAAAGTGGCGTGCTTCTAAAAAAACGAAATCATTTTCGGAAGATGTTCTTCTGGTTTATTTTGCTGAACTTGCACAAAATCTCGCATCACCAACTCTATGGTCACGCTACTCAATGTTAAAAGCTACGATGAAAGCGTATGATAATATTGACATTAGCAGATACAACAAATTGGTCGCTTACTTGAAGAAAAAAAGTGCTGGATACAAATCCAAGAAAGCTAAGGTTTTCACGTCGACTGATATCTCCAAATTCTGCAATGATGCTCCAGATAATCAATGGCTACTAACGAAGGTAAATATAATAAATCCACATGTGCTCATATATAGGTATACACACACATACAACGCAGGACTTACTTTCCTAAACTTTTCTAGATAGCTCTTGTCATTGGAATTTCCGGTGCGTGTAGACGTGAGGAGTTGACTGCCATGACAGTAAAGGATATAGACGATCACGATACGTTCCTTTTTATTCGTGTACCAAAGACAAAAACTAAAATCGAACGATCTTTTACGGTTGTTGGGAAGTTCTACAATATATGCAAAACGTACATGCAAAAACGACCAGATGATACCAAGACCAGTCGATTCTTTTTGTGCTTTAGAAATGGAAAATGTAATCAACAACCAATCGGCATTAATACATTCGGAAGTATACCTAAACAGGTAGCAACATTTTTAAATTTGCCCGAGCCTGAACTTTACACTGGTCACAGTCTCCGGCGAACATCTGCGACACTACTTGTTGATGCTGGAGCCGATATTACGACACTTAAACGGCACGGGGGCTGGAAATCTAATGCAGTTGCGGAAGGTTATATTGAAAATTCTCTGCCGAACAAAAAGAAAATCGGTCAACAGATAATAAGCTCTATTGCTCCGCACTCAGCATCTCTACTGAAGCGATTGCATAGCTCTCATCACGAAGATTTGGATCCATCTGCGTCAACTTCTTCTGATAAATTACCATCAACTTCTACGGCCCAAACTGAGCCAGCAGCACCAGTGCCGATTTTAAAAGAATCTTCAAACAACATTAATTCTAGCGCAGATAAAGCCTCAAACCTAAATCTGTCATCTACTTTGAATTTCGAAAGAAATGTTCCGTTTAATTTTAATAATTGTGCTGTAACTATAAATATCTATAATAAAAATGATCAAAAGTAAATATAACCATCTAAAATTCAACTTCAGATCATTTGCCTCTTATTACCAATTACAATCCAATTACAATTTATTAATTAATTTTTTTTATTTTATGGGGGGGCTTCGCCCCCCCACCCCCACCAGGGGCTTCGCCCCTGGACCCCACAAGGGGCTTCGCCCCTTGACCCCACCAGGGGCTGCGCCCCTGGACCCCCCTCTATGTTGTGTGCATTGATTTTGACGTACTTAATAATTTAATATTACAAACGAGTTACCGATGGTGTCGAATTTTACGCAGCTTGTTAGGAAAAATAGTATACGATACACGTGCGCATAGGTGTCTCCCGCACTCGTCTCTTTTGTCACCCTCGCTACGCTCGGGCGACAAACCCGACTCGTGCGGGAATCACCTACTTTGCGCACTTGTATCGTAATGTACTATTGCATATTTTGCCCTGAAACGGAAGTTCGACTTGCTCAATAAAATCTAAATTAATTTTTTTCTGGAAGGCCATAAAAAGACGCCCATTATCGTTTTTAACAAATGTAAATACGTCAAATCCTGCCAAAGATACAGCCATTTGAATGGAAAAATGTTAAAAAATGGTAATCAACGAGAAAAAATGTCAGAATTTTTTTTTTAATTTCGATACTTCGTGAATATTTTTCAATAAAATAACTCGATTTTTCAAAATTGTGGAATTTTTTTTTACTGGCTGAAGTGACATGGATCGCCTCACATATACAAGCCATAGCATCTTAAGTTTGGCTACTGAACTTTGATGAGGTTTAATGGGAGTTGGTCCTTATATAAGAGTGAGTTCCTTTCGGAAAGGGGTAGATAAACAAGTCCGTGGGACGGTGGAACAGTGAAGGGGGTCGAGTCGAGGGTCTCAGGAATCACAATTACATTGGTCTGCTTCTTGGAAGGGGCTTTGCATGCCTGGCATCCTTTAGCAAGCAAACGACTCGAGGGCGTCTCTATGGCGATACAGCAACTAGCAGTGTCTGGGAGCAGCGTCAGGAATGCCCATGAGAATAAAAACATTGTCAACAGGAATAGAGGGTAGAGGATGATCGAGAAATTTTAAGAGAGAAGAAACAAGGAATGAAAAGAAAGAGAGGCCAGGAAGAAAAAGTAAGAAAGGAAATAGACAGTGGGACGCGGATTTACCTCGTGAAAATTAGACTGTGTATTAGTACGATGCCCCTCCCCCCCACCCCCCGATCAGTCGCTGCCATGACTTGTTTTTCGATGTGAAATTAGATTTCAAGGGATCGCAATTAAGGGTAAAATGCCGTTATCGGTAGTGCGACACCCCTTGTGCTGTGTGTTGACGGTCGAATTCAGCGAATTGAGAGAGTACTGATTTCATTTTTCCCCATTTTTAAGGACTCTTTTTTTTCTTTTAAGAAATCCCATTGGTTTCCTTTTCAATTTTTATTGAATACGAGTAAAATGACTTGTGAAAATTTCAAAGGTTTTACTTTGCCACTTTTTGCGTTATTCGTTTATGAATTCTGTCATGTCTTAAATTGTAGGTGGGTGTCCCTGTGGGTTCATTGTGTATTTTACGTCGTCACAATTTAAGAATTTTACGAGCTATTGTGACAAAGTGAGCGCGCACAAGTTATCAAGCATGATTTTCAGATCGTTCGTAGACTTTGAGGGATTTCAGTGAATTTTCAAGGTGTTGCCTGTAGCTACATATGGCTAATGTAGAAATTTGAAACCCGTGAAATTTCCCGTGCTATACTGACTGATATTTCATTAAAGTTACATCAAAGATTGTGTTTCGCATTAAGGGATCATTCTGGTTTAGGCGGCCAAAAAAAAAGACTATTTTCATTAATTTTTTTAGGAAGGAATTGTTATAAATATTTATAAAAAGTTTATTGAGGTTAACTAATACACTCTTAAAGTACATAGAAATTTTTTTTTTCCACTCTTCTAATTCTTCAAAATGGCAGGTGACTGTAACTCCGTGAAAAAAAAGTAGTTCGCTGGCGGCGGTGATATCTCGATAATGGCTGATCGAAAATGAAAAAATCAAAATTATTTACATTCAGTATACGTGTAGGTCTAGTATGAACTACGGATATTAATTTTTAACAATACATAAAAAAATGGCGGACATTTAAAAAAAAATTTCAAAAAATAAGGTTTTTTTCCACGGTTTTTGGGCCAAAAAAAGAGTAAAAATCAAAATTTAAATTCGATCGTAGTTCAGACGAGAGCTGTTTATGTGTACAATATGTGGTTAAAATTTCATGAAGATCAGTTCAGTGGTTTCGGAGAAATCACCGCCGCCGACCGTAAAAACGTAGTTTGGAGAAAAACGCGTTTAAAGTTTTAAGTTAGACAATAGGCATACGAGCGAGCGCGCTCAGGTAGTAAAAGTTGCTATGAACAAGTCAGAAAATAATATGGTTAGACTGTTCCGATCATTCTAATTTTTTGACACAATACTTTTAGATATACATATATACTTTGAAAAAGTGCAAAAAAAATCAATTTTTTGAAAATTATAAACCAGAATGATCCCTTAAATTGATATCCAATGGAGACTTTGATGATATGATGACACTCGTTACTCGTGATAAAACTTCACAAATTCTAGGAATTCAACTTAAATTGAATTAATTATTATATCAAATGTATCAATTTACATAATTATTGTTGTATTAATTGGAAATTCAATTATTATGCAATATATTATTTTACGTTTGAACTACTTAAATAAAAACTTATAGTAGGTACAGTTTGAAAAGTCCTGATAAATCGATAATGTACATTTGATAAATACACGTCGCAGATAAAATCTTACAGCTATTCCGTCACCATATACTGTAATACATAAGTAGCAATTACTTTAATTCGTAAAACGACAATTGTTCTTGTATCATTTATAGCGATGCATAAAACAGGTTTTATAAACAGCCTACATTGGGTCATAGCACCACACATAATAGTATACAATAAATTTTGTATTTGCTACTTTTGTCGTTATCCATCATACATAAGAAAGTGCAAAATACATCAAATACTTGTAATGTGTCCAAAAAGATATCAATTAAGAATTCATAAAGTATATAAATAAGTAAAGGAAACTAAACCAAGTACATATATAATATATCCCAAGGGACAATAACGATCGGATGGTTGAAAAGTGAAGGAAACCAGAAAATCTGTAAGGTATAATCAGACGATACGAAAGGATTTCCTACTTTATTTAGCTAAAATTTCCAGATCGTTCTAGAAAGTTCGCTAATTCGATTAGGGCCACTTTTTGGTAGAAAATGCTTTCCTCTGTAGGAGCCCTCCGAGAGTTTGTGGAGAGAGTGAGGAGGGGGGGGGAGAAGAATATGTAAAAGCGACTATGAGTGAGTAAGAGAAACTAAAGAAAGGTTGACCCCGAAAAATGCAAAAATGGCGTGTCTTGTGAAATGTCTGGCGTGTCGAATTGAGTAAACCACCCTACATAATAGCAACCATCTATCAGCCTTTGTTCTGGCGCTAACCCTCCTGACCATCAGAAATATTACGTTTATATTACACTTCTATTGCATCATAAATATGTCGTACGTTCGGCATTTTCGAAGACGCTGGGATTCACCGCGCGATGAATTCCAATAGTGGTACCCATAGTGATGGCAGTAGGTGCTGCCTGTTCTTTACTCGGGATATTATATAGGGTGTTCCGAAACTACCTGACCCGGTGGGTATGGTGGTGTTCGGGAGGCTTCACTGATCACAAAAATGACCTTCTTTTTGTCCGGAAGGTCATAGTTTTTAAATAGGTGCAGGTCAAAGTTGACCAATCAGAACGAGGCGTCAAGAGAAACCTAGGCACCTGCGAACTCTGAGTTTTCTTCCCTCGCTTTTGTTTCTCGGTAGCTTGCTTCTTGTTTCCAATAGGCATGTCTTCGGCTGACGTCATCCTGCCCGAAGCCACCGAGAAACAAAAGCGAGGGAAGAAAACTCAGAGTTCGTACACTGAGAAAAAAAATTCGTTGCGTTAAAGAAAACTTGGTCTGTCCAACAAAACGCGGCGGTTACGGGCGGCGAAATAAATATTATATAAATATGACAAAATATTGGCTGCTTCAACTGAATTAAAACTTGTTCAATTAAACGAATGCATAGGTAATTCAAAAAATGATAAATTCGTGTGAAAAAAAGATTTAGTCTACTGACGTGTACTATTTCGTTGATGCAAAAAAAAAATTTTTAGTCAGAATGTGACCTTCTTGAATTGAATAAACTTTTAAACAAAGCAAAGTGATGTTCTGTCTGTTCGACTGAATAGCTTTCAATGCAACTAAATATCTTATTGGAACCACTAATGATCAGTCCGGTAAACTCTAAATCCAGTTCGGTGCAGAATTTCCTTTGTTGATTCGAGAAAACATTTCGGTGATCGCAGTAAGACGTTGTTGGATTGAAAAAAGCTTTCGGTCAAAGTGACGCAATATTGTGCTTGTTGGACTAAATCTTAGTCCGTGAAACCGAATATTTAGTTGCTCTCTCAATGGACAGTGTGACACGAAAAAATAGTTCTCTTTCGGACGAGAGAAGCTGGATATTAGATGCAGGATACAAAAGTATATATCGCTGGCGAAGACAAAAACTGCAAAATCGACGGATTAATTATTTACACGGTCCTACGTTTCTTCATGCGAGTTGCCTTGGCCATCTAGTGGCGCGACAGCGAACTAGTGCTCGCTCGGATATCCCTTGTCTGGTGAAGGACTATTGTCACAAATCCAACGACGTCTCGCTGCAATCACCGAAATATTTTCTCGAATCAACAAAGGAAATTCTGCACTGAACTATATTTAAAGTTGTCCGGAGTAATATATGGTTGCTGGAACTGTTAAAGCAACTATAGTTTACTCCTGAGTAATCTTTGGTGGCTCTAACTGTTAGAGCAACCAAAGATTACTCCGAACAACTTCAAATCCAGTTTCGTGCAGAATTTCATTTGCTGATACCATTGAACGGCGCATCGATTTGCGTCAAAGAGGTATAAGGTTGTTTCAAAAACAATCCGAGTTCGTTCGACGTGAGGTCGAAAATATGACTATAATAATATTCGATACGACTCTTGTCGTTTTTGTACTCAATCAGTATCTTGAACCTAGGTTTTTTCACAAATAAAATAGGCCGAACAATTCGATTCGTTCACCACAATCATCACAAGTTTCAAACTAATATGGCATTTAGTCAAATCAACCGAGCGCATTTGACAGAGTTGACGGAGTTATAAATTTGAATGAAATAAATGCGGATGACTTGATTCTATCAAACCATTTGCTTTATCGAACGATGCATAGCGATTGTTTCAAGCAGTTCAAGTTCGGTTGATCCAATCACTGTATTTATTCAAGACAGCAACGTATGTTGTTGATCCAATTACATGCATCCAAATACATTGCCTCTCTACTTTAACCGAATGGTTTTAATCAAAACGACTAATCTATAGTTGTTTTAATTAAAAATGTGGTCGAACTAACTATCTGTTCCGAATAATCCATTTGTTTGATTCAAATGGCAAAGATTTGTTATGGTAATTACGGCTTATTCATTCAAAGAAAATGATGGTCAAAGTAACTATTTTTTAACCAACAAAATCAGTATGTTTAATTCAACGAATTTTTTCTCTCAGTGTAGGTGCCTATGTTTCTCTTGACGCCTCGTTCTGATTGGTCAACTTTGACCTGCTCCTATTTAAAAACTAAGAGCTTCCGGACAAAAGGAAGGTCATTTTCGTGATCAGTGAAGCCTCCCGAACACCGCCATACCCACCGGGTCAGGTAGTTTCGGAACACCCTGTATAATAGTATTAATACTATATACTGTATAGTATGCAGTAGATATCTTATAGGTAACGTGGGAGGCTATATGAGGTAAATATAGTCGTCACGTAATGCTTTACTACTGTTAATAAAAAGTACGTAAAACTTAATTACGATGTTGTTTTACTCGACGCGTTATACTTTATTGCCTTTAATGGAATCTATTTGTTTGAGGTGAACGTAAATTCGTGAAACTTATAGAGAACGAGAAAATTATTTTCACGGAAGATATACATAGTTAGTCAAGCCGAGTTCATCACCTACAGTTAGCCTGTTAATTTTGCTTGTAGCGTAGAAGCGTAGGAGATAGATTTAACACGCGAAAGGATTCGTACGAAATGTGTCGGCACGCGTTACTGGTCCAGGTGAAACTCAGCGGCAGATAACAAACAATTTCTCTGAAATCAAAATTACAGAATTACGTAAAATAGGCACGAAACAGATAATTATGAAATATACAACAAAATTGACGATAATTAACAATACATGAACTCACAAAAAGCGTGAAACACTGATTCCTTGATATAGTCTCCAGAGTCACCGAGACATTAGGATACACTCAATGATATAATAGAGAATACAGAATGGAAATGAATAAGACACAAAATCTTTTCCTTCTGGCGAAACGCGAATTTTTCTCAGGCCGAAGATACAGGATGGTCCATGGGGGTGTCTTCTACTTGGCCGACCCCCTATTCGATTCGAGAGTTATCGGCCGCAGGGTGAAGGCATCGGGTGTTTCTGACTACACAGTATCCTTCGCGTAACGGTAATAATGGCTATAATGCCACTAACATTATTATTAATTATAATAATTCTCCTAAAAATACTAAGGTGAATTCTGGAATTGTGTAGCCGGTGATTCTTGTGATTTTCCCGAGGGACGGTACTGCGTCTCGTAATCGAAACATGCGAGTTTTAAATTCCGGAAGTTTGTGACGTAATAAATAATATAATAACATATACATATATTGAGTTATTCAGCCCAAATGCAGCGCCTGAAGCTAATGTGTCTATTTGATTTATATAGTAATTCAATGTTCAGATACTGCGTTTGGGTTGAATAACCGGGTAGATATATATTTAATGTGAACTTTTGTTGTTGAAAAAATAAAAAATGCCGCATTATGCTGTAAATCAAGAGACTCGATCGAGTCTCGCGCCAAGTACAGGCAACCGGCTATAGAGGGCACGGCTCTCTGAGACTCTTTACTTGAGTCAACTCTTATCCCCCAAAAAACACTTACGTGTAAAAAAACTACGCCAAGTACAGGTGTGCTGTGTATTCCTCTAATAAAAAGTATTGATATCAGATTATTGAGGTCAAGTACATAAGTGACTACATGTTTGCCTATTATATGATCTAGCACTGGCCCATCATTTTAATTGTATTTTCAAAATTTCTTATAACGTTTTCACTACTCTTTTACATTACTACTGTTTCTCGTAGTTGATTATGAATTAATGGTTATTTAATAATTAATCAAACTTTAGCTGATTCCTTATCGAGTACTACTTGGCGGGTCCGTGCCAGAAATTCCAAAGTACTTACTTTCAACGTACTAATAGTATCCTAAAATTATATGTTTGTTATTAAGATTTTACCGTGATTATTATTAACGAGTTATCGTTAATAAGCTCTATATAGAAATTTGACATTGCTTTTGAGTTTAATGACTGGCATTATGAATGCAAATTTATATCAACAATTGCGCGGACCCGCCAAGTAGTACTCAATAAGGAATCAGCTAAAGTTTGATTAATTATTAAATAACCATTAATTCATAATCAACTACGAGAAACAGTAGTAATGTAAAAGAGTAGTGAAAACGTTATAAGAAATTTTGAAAATACAATTAAAATGATGGGCCAGTGCTAGATCATATAATAGGCAAACATGTAGTCACTTATGTACTTGGCCTCAATAATCTGATATCAATACTTTTTATTAGAGGAATACACAGCAATCCTGTACTTGGCGTAGTGTTTTTACACGTAAGTGTTTTTTGGGGGATATCACAAGTTTTTGTTGTTCAACGGGACATAGAAGTATTAAGCACTGAAATCTATATTGTGACTGATATAAAATGTAAATGCATTATGATGTTGCTAATCAGAAAAATATATTGCGGTGTTGAACATGTTTAATGGCATATAAATTTAAATTGTAAGTCCCTTTTTCTAGAAATGCATAAAGACATACAAATTTTTAAAGAAAATGTAATCTTCAATGCATATAAGCGTCGTTAATGGTGTCCAACTTTGTGAAGCCGTGTGGTAAACGTAAGAGAGGAGAGTGTGCTGGATTATTTCAAGCCTTGTACCTCAGACCGTGCGAACATCAAAGAGGATACTATAGTTTGAGCGAAGCACCAAAGCTTGTTGCACACTTTTCTGGAATTCTACGTCCGTCACCTAGATACAGAAAACTACGTGACGGAATACCTGGATACCCTGGACTTCCACATCCAACACCTGAACACAGGAAACTACGAAGCAGAATACCTGGACACCGTGGACTTCCACATCCAGTACCTAGATACAAGAAACTACGAAGCGGAATACCTGGACACCCTGGACTTCCAAATCCAACACCTGGACACAGAAAATTACGAAGCGGAATACCTGGACACCCTGGACTTCCACGTCCGCCACCTAGATACAGGATATTACGGAGAGAAACACCTGGACATTCTGTGTCTCTAAAAACTGTCACCTAAAATACGAGGAACTATGTTGAAGCACATATATACATACACCCATACACGCGCGCTCCACATGAATGCTATTAAAAACTTAATAATTGTATACGGTGTGAAAGCACCCTTATACTAACTGGAAATTCGGTATGAACAGTAGCTTCACGTATAAAGTGTATTTGACTGTGTTGTGTATTCGTAAATTACTAACACCATTGAGAGTACAAATAGGTAATGAAGACACAGCAGTCAGCGCCATCTGTTGGGTAAAAGAGGACGACGACGACGACGACGACGACGACGACGACGACGACGACGACGACGACGACGACGACGACGACGACGACGACGACGACGACGACGACGACGACGACGACGACGACGACGACGACGACGACGACGACGACGACGACGACGACGACGACGACGACGACGACGACGACGACGACGACGACGACGACGACGACGACGACGACGACGACGACGACGACGACGACGACGACGACGACGACGACGACGACGACGACGACGACGACGACGACGACGACGACGACGACGACGACGACGACGACGACGACGACGACGACGACGACGACGACGACGACGACGACGACGACGACGACGACGACGACGACGACGACGACGACGACGACGACGACGACGACGACGACGACGACGACGACGACGACGACGACGACGACGACGACGACGACGACGACGACGACGACGACGACGACGACGACGACGACGACGACGACGACGACGACGACGACGACGACGACGACGACGACGACGACGACGACGACGACGACGACGACGACGACGACGACGACGACGACGACGACGACGACGACGACGACGACGACGACGACGACGACGACGACGACGACGACGACGACGACGACGACGACGACGACGACGACGACGACGACGACGACGACGACGACGACGACGACGACGACGACGACGACGACGACGACGACGACGACGACGACGACGACGACGACGACGACGACGACGACGACGACGACGACGACGACGACGACGACGACGACGACGACGACGACGACGACGACGACGACGACGACGACGACGACGACGACGACGACGACGACGACGACGACGACGACGACGACGACGACGACGACGACGACGACGACGACGACGACGACGACGACGACGACGACGACGACGACGACGACGACGACGACGACGACGACGACGACGACGACGACGACGACGACGACGACGACGACGACGACGACGACGACGACGACGACGACGACGACGACGACGACGACGACGACGACGACGACGACGACGACGACGACGACGACGACGACGACGACGACGACGACGACGACGACGACGACGACGACGACGACGACGACGACGACGACGACGACGACGACGACGACGACGACGACGACGACGACGACGACGACGACGACGACGACGACGACGACGACGACGACGACGACGACGACGACGACGACGACGACGACGACGACGACGACGACGACGACGACGACGACGACGACGACGACGACGACGACGACGACGACGACGACGACGACGACGACGACGACGACGACGACGACGACGACGACGACGACGACGACGACGACGACGACGACGACGACGACGACGACGACGACGACGACGACGACGACGACGACGACGACGACGACGACGACGACGACGACGACGACGACGACGACGACGACGACGACGACGACGACGACGACGACGACGACGACGACGACGACGACGACGACGACGACGACGACGACGACGACGACGACGACGACGACGACGACGACGACGACGACGACGACGACGACGACGACGACGACGACGACGACGACGACGACGACGACGACGACGACGACGACGACGACGACGACGACGACGACGACGACGACGACGACGACGACGACGACGACGACGACGACGACGACGACGACGACGACGACGACGACGACGACGACGACGACGACGACGACGACGACGACGACGACGACGACGACGACGACGACGACGACGACGACGACGACGACGACGACGACGACGACGACGACGACGACGACGACGACGACGACGACGACGACGACGACGACGACGACGACGACGACGACGACGACGACGACGACGACGACGACGACGACGACGACGACGACGACGACGACGACGACGACGACGACGACGACGACGACGACGACGACGACGACGACGACGACGACGACGACGACGACGACGACGACGACGACGACGACGACGACGACGACGACGACGACGACGACGACGACGACGACGACGACGACGACGACGACGACGACGACGACGACGACGACGACGACGACGACGACGACGACGACGACGACGACGACGACGACGACGACGACGACG
Source organism: Cephus spinipes (assembly GCA_963971525.1). NCBI lineage: Eukaryota > Metazoa > Arthropoda > Insecta > Hymenoptera > Cephidae > Cephus > Cephus spinipes. The sequence goes on along the minus strand of OZ020580.1, from coordinate 6,824,835 downwards.
ACGACGACGACGACGACGACGACGACGACGACGACGACGACGACGACGACGACGACGACGACGACGACGACGACGACGACGACGACGACGACGACGACGACGACGACGACGACGACGACGACGACGACGACGACGACGACGACGACGACGACGACGACGACGACGACGACGACGACGACGACGACGACGACGACGACGACGACGACGACGACGACGACGACGACGACGACGACGACGACGACGACGACGACGACGACGACGACGACGACGACGACGACGACGACGACGACGACGACGACGACGACGACGACGACGACGACGACGACGACGACGACGACGACGACGACGACGACGACGACGACGACGACGACGACGACGACGACGACGACGACGACGACGACGACGACGACGACGACGACGACGACGACGACGACGACGACGACGACGACGACGACGACGACGACGACGACGACGACGACGACGACGACGACGACGACGACGACGACGACGACGACGACGACGACGACGACGACGACGACGACGACGACGACGACGACGACGACGACGACGACGACGACGACGACGACGACGACGACGACGACGACGACGACGACGACGACGACGACGACGACGACGACGACGACGACGACGACGACGACGACGACGACGACGACGACGACGACGACGACGACGACGACGACGACGACGACGACGACGACGACGACGACGACGACGACGACGACGACGACGACGACGACGACGACGACGACGACGACGACGACGACGACGACGACGACGACGACGACGACGACGACGACGACGACGACGACGACGACGACGACGACGACGACGACGACGACGACGACGACGACGACGACGACGACGACGACGACGACGACGACGACGACGACGACGACGACGACGACGACGACGACGACGACGACGACGACGACGACGACGACGACGACGACGACGACGACGACGACGACGACGACGACGACGACGACGACGACGACGACGACGACGACGACGACGACGACGACGACGACGACGACGACGACGACGACGACGACGACGACGACGACGACGACGACGACGACGACGACGACGACGACGACGACGACGACGACGACGACGACGACGACGACGACGACGACGACGACGACGACGACGACGACGACGACGACGACGACGACGACGACGACGACGACGACGACGACGACGACGACGACGACGACGACGACGACGACGACGACGACGACGACGACGACGACGACGACGACGACGACGACGACGACGACGACGACGACGACGACGACGACGACGACGACGACGACGACGACGACGACGACGACGACGACGACGACGACGACGACGACGACGACGACGACGACGACGACGACGACGACGACGACGACGACGACGACGACGACGACGACGACGACGACGACGACGACGACGACGACGACGACGACGACGACGACGACGACGACGACGACGACGACGACGACGACGACGACGACGACGACGACGACGACGACGACGACGACGACGACGACGACGACGACGACGACGACGACGACGACGACGACGACGACGACGACGACGACGACGACGACGACGACGACGACGACGACGACGACGACGACGACGACGACGACGACGACGACGACGACGACGACGACGACGACGACGACGACGACGACGACGACGACGACGACGACGACGACGACGACGACGACGACGACGACGACGACGACGACGACGACGACGACGACGACGACGACGACGACGACGACGACGACGACGACGACGACGACGACGACGACGACGACGACGACGACGACGACGACGACGACGACGACGACGACGACGACGACGACGACGACGACGACGACGACGACGACGACGACGACGACGACGACGACGACGACGACGACGACGACGACGACGACGACGACGACGACGACGACGACGACGACGACGACGACGACGACGACGACGACGACGACGACGACGACGACGACGACGACGACGACGACGACGACGACGACGACGACGACGACGACGACGACGACGACGACGACGACGACGACGACGACGACGACGACGACGACGACGACGACGACGACGACGACGACGACGACGACGACGACGACGACGACGACGACGACGACGACGACGACGACGACGACGACGACGACGACGACGACGACGACGACGACGACGACGACGACGACGACGACGACGACGACGACGACGACGACGACGACGACGACGACGACGACGACGACGACGACGACGACGACGACGACGACGACGACGACGACGACGACGACGACGACGACGACGACGACGACGACGACGACGACGACGACGACGACGACGACGACGACGACGACGACGACGACGACGACGACGACGACGACGACGACGACGACGACGACGACGACGACGACGACGACGACGACGACGACGACGACGACGACGACGACGACGACGACGACGACGACGACGACGACGACGACGACGACGACGACGACGACGACGACGACGACGACGACGACGACGACGACGACGACGACGACGACGACGACGACGACGACGACGACGACGACGACGACGACGACGACGACGACGACGACGACGACGACGACGACGACGACGACGACGACGACGACGACGACGACGACGACGACGACGACGACGACGACGACGACGACGACGACGACGACGACGACGACGACGACGACGACGACGACGACGACGACGACGACGACGACGACGACGACGACGACGACGACGACGACGACGACGACGACGACGACGACGACGACGACGACGACGACGACGACGACGACGACGACGACGACGACGACGACGACGACGACGACGACGACGACGACGACGACGACGACGACGACGACGACGACGACGACGACGACGACGACGACGACGACGACGACGACGACGACGACGACGACGACGACGACGACGACGACGACGACGACGACGACGACGACGACGACGACGACGACGACGACGACGACGACGACGACGACGACGACGACGACGACGACGACGACGACGACGACGACGACGACGACGACGACGACGACGACGACGACGACGACGACGACGACGACGACGACGACGACGACGACGACGACGACGACGACGACGACGACGACGACGACGACGACGACGACGACGACGACGACGACGACGACGACGACGACGACGACGACGACGACGACGACGACGACGACGACGACGACGACGACGACGACGACGACGACGACGACGACGACGACGACGACGACGACGACGACGACGACGACGACGACGACGACGACGACGACGACGACGACGGACCTGAAATAAAATCATCTCGCTCGCCATCTCAATACACCCTGATCTCGTATAATAATCGTATTGAATTTAGTGGCAATCAATTCAGAACCCTTGATTCCTAGAGTGAATGTATCAATAAATTTTTCTCACATACAGCCGTTCATAAGATATTTGAGTCGAAACACAGGTACAAGCGATGCTTCGAGTAAAGAGTCTCGGCGAGCCGTGCCCCGTACGGCGGGTTGCCTGTACTTGGCGCGAGACTCGACCGAGTCTCTTGATCCGCAAGTTTTTCGATAGAGACGTGATTCGTTTCGTACGTGACGTCATCCTTAGGCATTTCGGCCGTGTTCCAAGTTCAGAGGCTATCAGATTTGTGGGGATCTTCATCCTCGACAAAATTTTCCAGGGAAATGTCACTGATTTGGAAATCGACCCCAGAAGGTTTTGAAAGGGCAGAACCTCCACCTGTACCACTCGCACGCCTGCGATAGCAAGAAATACTCTTCTTTGCTGCGAGTTTCCATCGCTGCTATCCATCTCTTATATCTTTCTATTCTCTCTTAATTCCAGTCCCTGCCATTTTTTCTGTTAGTTTCATTCATTTGTCTCTTTTACTCTTTTGCAATCAAGCATTATTTGCTTTATTCTCTAGTATATCACGATTGTCCCTTACAAATTGTATAACTAATGCATTTTCTTCGAGGGTGAAATTCTCCTTTCATTCCATGATGATCTACAACCATTTAATTTTTCTTCATTTTCATGTCATGCCTGTCTTATAATAGTTTTAACGTATTAATTGAATATTAATAGTTTGACTTCAAGAATGGGAATTCTTGAATTTCGAATTTCAAATATGACTGCAATTTCCACCAAATATGAAGTTCGCGCTTTCCGAATGCAACCGAATAACCCCGGACATAATCGAATATTCCCACGTATTCCCGAATGATTCTGAACGCGGTTGAAAGTACACGTTACAACATGCTGTTCCTTGTTAGTGCATCTTTAGTTAAAAGCGGCTTAAAAGCGAGTTCTGAATCCGGTCACTAACAACTCGGTGCAGTCACTTTTAACTAATAGTGACTCTGTTAGTGACCTTAAGAGCGGTTTCTGAATACGGGCGAAAATGTAAATGCATTGCGATGTCGCTAATCAGAAATATATATTGGGACGTCGAAAATGTTTGATGGTATATAAATTTAATTATCAAGCCCATTTTTTTTAGAAATGCATAAAGATTGTGACGTGATTTTTCGAATCACGGTCCCAAGGCGGCTCCGGTTACCGATAAAGATAACGTTCTCGATTTCTGGTTCTCTTCGGATCGCCACCCTGCTCAGAAGCTACGTTCTCGGATTGATTCGCATAGATATGTCAAGGCTCTCGGAAGATTTCGTTGTTGTTGAGGTGAGGTCGAGGTGCTCGAATCTGCCGTGGGGAGATAGTCTCGACGTACCGAGTTGCCCGGCAGAGGAGAGTACCCGACGGAGACGCCTTCACGGACCGGCAGAAGCCCGGGTGAAATACCGGCGCCCCGCTGGAGATGGGCAAAGGGCTGTAGAGCGGGCGGAGATATAGTTTTGATACAGTTAAGGGCAGGAGAGGAACCTCCTGCCCAAGTTAAGGATGTGGTGCCCAGCTGTCGCCCGATGCCCTGGGGAAGCGGCCGTGGAGGATCTCCAGAATTACGTACCGATTCGTTAAGGAACGCTCTCGATTTGGTTTAAAGGGACGATTCGAAGGAGATAGAAGTGTTATCGGTTAAAAGGCTCTCGACCAATCAGAATGATTAGTTCTCGGATTTGGCTATTGTCAAAGCAGTCTGTCTCGGGGCACCGACCGAGGTGTCACGGGCTGGCTCGTGCTCCCGTGCTATCTGTTGATAGTTTTTCTTGCCGTGTTTCGCTCCGGTATAGCAAGTTCTCGAATCGTACAGTTCTCGCGTTGTTCTCGCGATATCCAGGAATTCTATGAATTCCTGTGAGTGTTACGGAGGTGAAGTGCTGTGCCTTAGTGCAGTGCTCACCCGAGTGTCCTTGGGATGCAGTTCTCGACCTCCCCGGATTAGCTGTATCAGCTCCGGTGAGTCTTCCAATTTATTAATTGGTTAAGGGATCTCGATGGATAGTTTAGATTCGTTCTGATACGTTCTCGGTCCGTCGCTCTCTATCCCTCGCACTATTTGCCGGACTCGTACTCCGACCCTCTCTACCTCAAACCTAGCAGCCTGAGCGGCCGTGCATTTCCGTAACCGTCCGCTCCCGTTCGTGTATCCAGTTGCGTTTGCTGATTTTACGCGACCCCAAAGGTCAGCCCCTACGGTTGCGTTTCTCGATTTCACGCGTCAACAAAAATCGAAAGGATCCGTTAAGCTATCGCCTCGTCTGATAGGTTCCGTCAGAGCTCTCGTTCTTGGTGGAGTTGGGCCTGTTCCACCCCAACTCCTAGTTTATACCGGCTCGTCAGTTCCCGGTGAAATAAGAATTGACTGGCGCCCGCCTGGCTTGCGGATGCACGAACGACGGGTGGACGGCCGAAGGTAACGTAGGTTGGTTCTCGAAGATAGTTCGTTCTCTGAGTTTTGCTATCGGTGTCGGGTCTCGAAAAGAAATACGTTACAAATGGCGCCCAACGTGGGGCCAGCCAGCAAATAGTGTGTTACCGTATGCTCTCGACTACTTTTGCTCGCGAAGAGATGCTCCCGAGCTCGTCTCGTTTTCGACCTATGCTCCCGGTTACGATGATTCTTCGTAGATCCCGAAGCGGTCACGCTCGTTCGGCGATCGGTCCCCGATCTGCAGTAGTTCTCGAACCCTAGAAAAATTCCGATGCACTTTCTTGCATCAGGCTATCGCCTTGCGAAAACAAAAATCGCCAGTTATCGAAAAGTTCTCGGTGAGGAAATTTCAAATTTCCTCCTCTCGCGATCCCCACCCATCGGTGACGTTCTCGACGCGGTTACCCCTAGGTGACAGCAAGGTTACCGCTTTATTGTGAAGCTTAGGCTAAACACGGTAAACGGTCGCGAATATTCCCCTCCGGGAATCCTCGACTTTGAAAAGTCGCGTTCTCGTTACCCGCTGGTGACGCTCCTTGAGTTGTCATACCCGGGTGACCCTATCGGTCATCGAGGTATTGTTACACCGAAGACGGTTACCGAAACGGTTCCCGAATTCTGAAAACAAGTTTTTCAGAAGATTTCGAAGGACCCCCTACCCTAGCGTCCTGGGTCGCGACAGCCGAAATCGGCAGGTACTCGGTCACTCCGTCCTGGTACCTCGCTGTGTGCAGACCTTTTCTTGGGAAGCGACACGACACCAAGGCACCTTAGTAGATCGACTCCGATCACCGTAGCTCTCGAATATAGAATCTTGCTCTCGATTTAAAGGACCTTCTCTAGGTTTGCTCTCGTTTAAATAGTTCTCCCGAATCGCCGGTCAGTTGGGAATTTCGAGGGAATCTCTTGTGTTCCGTGGGCGAGTTCGCGAAGTCCGACCTTCCGGTATAGGATACCGTCGGTGCTCTGGTACACGCGCACACGCGTAGGTTCGCGGATTCCTTCAGTGGAAACTGTCAGTGACAGCCAGCTCCCGATTTCCTTCGTCGGCCATCCGTCATGGCCGAGGAGCAGGGAAAGGTGTTGCTCCCGAGCCCACCCCTGGGTGAAGAAAGCGCGCCTTTCAACGCCTCAGGGGAGGACAGCGATCCCGAAACCGCCGTCCCGGAGATCCCGGCTTCGCATCGGAGGAGGGCTCAGGCCTGGGGTCCGATGCCCGCGATCGCGACGTCCCACCGGCCCACCGCCGTGAGGACACATGCTCCCGTCCCCGACGACACTCGTCGACGGCTCTCGGTGAAACCCGGTCCCTCCAGGGGTACTCCCGGCACGACGCGCCGAAGGGTACAGCCCCTGCGTGAGGAGTTCACGTCATCCGACGAGGATAGGCTCACGCGACGGCGGAGGCGATTTCTGTCTCCTCACCGCGTGCTCCAGGAGGTCCGCCGATGGGGCCTCTCGTTCTCGGGCCGCCCCGAGGAAGACGTAGAGGACTTCATCTCTATCGTCGAGGAGGGTCGCACCATGGTACCGGTTCAGGATGAGGATCTCATCCGAACGCTCTCGTTCTGCCTAAAAGGCGTAGCCCGAACGTGGTATCGGGAAGCTAGCGCCCTGCTACCGGACTGGCAGGCTGCCAAGGCCGCGCTGCGGGAACGGTTCTCGGATCCTGATTATCAGATCGCGCTTCGCGAGGAGATCTCGCGGAGGACCCAAGGCGAACGGGAATCGGCTCTCGAATATCTCGGGTGTATGAACGGGCTATTCTCCCGCCTGAGTCCACCATGGACCGACGGGGAACGCGTTCGGTATGCACACCGAAACATGCTCCCGACCTACCGTTTGGTGATCCCGATGCACGATCGCCTGACGATGCGCGATCTCGAGCGCACCGCCGCCCGCCAGGAGCAGATCCTGAGGAGCGTAGGGACTCGACGACCGCCACCGGGGCCGGAGGTATCCCTCTGCCCGGGGTTCGCCTATCGAGGCCCACCAGCACCGCGCAGGTTTTCCCGGCGCACCGAGCTACGGGCCGTAGCCGATCTCGACGTTGCGAGCGACGAACAGCTCTCGACAGGGGAAGAAGACCCAGCTCACGACCTGCTCGAAGCAGTGCTACCGCCGCGCCAACCACGCGCAAGGGCTACCGGAGGAAAGCCACCAGGCCCCTCCGCATCTCGTACGGTTCCGAGAACGGAACCGATCCCGACTTCCTCGCGGACCAACCACGCTCGGAGGGAGGCTACCGCCGAACCGCCACTGCTCCCGAAACGGGAGACATCAACCGCTCCAGCTCCCGATCAACGTGCCTTCGACTGTTGGAACTGCCGCCAGCCTGGGCATCGACATAGAGAGTGTTCGGAACCCCGACGTCTCTTCTGCTATCGCTGTGGGCTCTCGGGCGTGAGTACGGCGCGTTGCACCTTCTGCAACCAGGGAAACGGGCAAAAGGGCGCGTGAGCAAACCTCCCGCGCCTCCAGCCTCGCCAAGCTCTCGTGTGCCGAAGCCTCGCCGACACGCTACCGGTCGTAAGAACGGATTGAGGCCGCTATCGACAGAAGACACCGATCCCGGCACGTCAGCGCAGGGAGTAGACGCGCCAGAAGAAGACGTGGTAGTTAACGCAGCCCCGGATTCGGGCGTTATCGCATTTCGGGTCGAGGTAAATATTTACGGTCGGTCCGTCAAAGCTCTCGTGGATTCTGGTGCTACCAGAACTTTCATAGGTCCCGGCTTAGTGAAATACCTAGGCGATCTCGGCAGGCTAACCGTGCAAGTACCGCCACGTCGCGTGGTGGTCGCGAACAGTCAGGTAGAAACCGTGGACACCGCCTCGGAGTTCTCGGCCATCCTGAACGGGCGTCAGACCAACGCTCTCGCTTATCACTTGAATTCGCTCTCGGAAAATCTAATCCTTGGGTTGGATTACCTACGCAACGCGAAGATAGTTGTCGACTTCTTTGCGGAGTCGTGGCATTTCCGCGACACCCCGAGGACGCACTACTCGTTTGCTCCCGAGGGAGGCGTGCTGCACATTTCAATGTGCTGCGGTCTCCGCACTCCCGATACCGACGAGGCAAAACGCTTGGGCGAATTCCTCGAAGCTCACGTACCGAAAGTTTCCGCCGAGTCGGCGGTCACCTCACTCGTTGCCCACCGCATCGACGTGGGAAACAGCCCGCCGATCAAGCAGAGACCGTATACCGTCACGCCGATCATCCGTGACGTCATGTGGGCGGAGGTAGATCGAATGCTCGCGACAGACGTTATCGAGCCCTCGCAGAGCGATTGGGCGAGTCCCGTTGTCATGGTTAAAAAGCCAAATGGCAAATATCGTTTCTGTATAGACTACAGAAAGGTTAACGCCGTCACGAAGAAGGATGCTTACCCCATCCCGAACGTGACAGCGATTCTCGACGAGCTACGGCAGGCCCAATACATCTCGACTCTCGATTTGAGTCAGGCGTATTGGCAGGTCCCCATGGACCCTGGTTCTCGCGAAGTTACCGCATTCGTAGTACCGGGCAGAGGCTTGTTTCAATTTAAGCGGATGCCCTACGGTCTCACGAACGCTCCCGCAACGTTTCAGCGTATGTTGGATCGACTTATCGGCGCGGAGATGCATCCGCACGTTTTCGTTTACTTGGACGACATTATTATTGTCACCAAGACTTTCGAAGAACACTTAGTGTGGCTTCGAAAGGTTCTCGAAAAGATCTCGACGGCCGGACTAGCCATTAATCGCGAGAAAAGCGAATTTTGCCGTCCACAGGTCCGCTACCTAGGTTTTCTCGTCAACAGGGAAGGCTTACAGGTCGACCCTGAGAAAACGGCTCCCGTTCACAAGTTCCCGGCTCCGCGCAATATTCGCCAGCTGCGTCGATTCCTCGGCATGGCCTCGTGGTATCGACGCTTCTTGCCGGACTTTGTCACAGTGGCAGAACCACTGACGCGGCTCACGAAGAAGGGACACGCATGGGCGTGGGACCCCGAACAACAACAAGCTCTCGATACGCTGAAACGGTTGCTGACGAGTGCACCTACACTCGCCTGCCCCGATTTCTCGCTCCCGTTCACGCTACAGACCGACGCCAGTGGCGTGGGCCTCGGCGCAGTGCTCACGCAAGTTATCGACGGTCACGAAAGAGTTATCGCTTACGCGAGTCGAGCCCTGAACGCCGCGGAAAAGAAGTATACCGTGACGGAACAGGAATGTCTCGCCGTGATCTGGGCAATACGGAAATTCCGTTGCTATCTCGAGGGGTATTCATTTACGGTTGTGACCGACCATAGCAGCCTACGGTGGTTGCATAATTTGAAGAACCCTACGGGGCGACTAGCCCGGTGGGCCCTGGAGTTGCTGGAATACAGCTTCGTCATCGTCCACCGCAAGGGCGCGTTGCACCACGTTCCCGATGCGCTCTCGAGGATCCCGGAGGGTCAACAGGACACCCTCGCGTGTGTCCTGGATACCCAGGACGCCTGGTACCGGCGGAGGTTCCGCGACGTTTCGCGAGCTCCCGCGAAGTTCTCGAATTGGCGAATTGTCGAGGGAAGGTTGTACTTCCACCGACCGTCCGATCTCGCCGGTCCAGATCTCGAAGATCTCGACGCGTGGAAGCTAGTGCTCCCCCGCGAATCCCGTTCCGCGGCCCTCCACGAGTGCCACGCGCTACCGCAAGCAGGTCATCTAGGTGTCGACAAGACGTACCGGCGTCTGGCGAACTCATACTACTGGCCTGGCCTATTCAAGGATGTGGTTGCTCACGTAAGACAGTGTGATACCTGTCAACGCTGTAAAGTGGAACAGCAAGCTCCCGCAGGTCTGATGGGCCATCGAGTAATCGAACAACCCTGGACAGTTATCGCCACGGATATCATGGGTCCGGTCACTCCGAGTGCTACAGGGAGTGCCTACGTTCTCGTTGTCCAGGATCTCTACACGAAGTGGGTGGAGATCTGCCCACTACGGAAGGCCACTGGGGCCTTGATCGCGAAAGCTCTCGATGAAGTTATCGTCACCCGATGGGGAGCACCCCGGGTTCTGCTCACGGACAACGGCACCGAGTTTATCAACCGGGACATACGCCAGTTTACCGAGCGTGTGGGAATACGGCACAGTACAACGCCGCCCTACCACCCACAGGCTAACCCTACCGAGCGGGTGAATCGCGTGGTGAAAACCATGATCCGCGCTTTTCTAGACGGGAACCACCGCGAGTGGGACCGTCACCTGCACGAGTTCCGGTTCGCCTACAACACGGCATATCACAGCTCTCTCCAGGCGACGCCTGCGTTCGCGAATTTCGGTCGCGAACCGCTCCCGGCTTCCTCCTTGCGACGAACGGCAGAGGGAGATCCCGAAATCACTCCACGTAATCCAGAGGAGTGGATGAGGCGTATGGCACGCCTGGATACCTTGCGGATGGCTTTCACGCACGCTCTCGACGAAGCTTTCCGGAGACAATCCGAGCAGTACAATCTCCGTCGCAGGGATCGTATGTTCGAGGTTGGCGATCTCGTCCTGCGAAGATCGCACGTGCTATCGTCGGCCGCCAGACATATATCTGCGGCCCTGGCACCTCCGTTCGAGGGGCCATATGTGATCTCGAAGAAGTTATCGCGAGTGGTTTACAACCTCTCCGATCTCAGCGGGCAACCGATGGGGAAGATTTCCATAAAGGACATCAAACCATACCGGCCGCCGGATCTCGACCGAACGGCACCTCAAGGGATGCAGGATCTCGGGGATGGACAGTAGCCTCGGCTACGCGGGCCACAAAACCTCAGCTCCCGAAAAGAAAAAAAAAAAAACCTTAGTACTTTCTCGGGGCGAGAGAGGATCAACCTCTCACGCGTTCTCGGTTCACCTGCGAAAAATCTTAAATCAGTTCTCGGCAGTAAACAGCAGGTGAACAAGGCTCGCTATCGTTATGGCTCCCGAAATAAGCTAGGCTTAATACTTTCTCGAAGCGAGAGATGACACATCTCTTGCGGGATCTCGATCTACCCGCGAAAAATAAGAAATTAGCTCTCGACAGTAACCAGCGGGTAGAACCTCGTGCTATCGAAGAAGAATAAATTCAGTTCTGGGTCTCTAGACTTAGCTCGCGACAGCCAGGATAACCGACCTCAGCTCTCGGAACAGGAAACAGAAAAAAAAGACTTGTGAGATCTCGTGCCGCGCGCGGATAAGGAATCACCGAGAATAATCGGTGAAGAAAACAAAAATTCCCAGCGCGAAGATACCGAAATTATTCCTGTCTGTAAACGGATAGTCGCTCTCGATATTATTGTTCTCGAATATTATTGTCACGCCGAGGAAAACAAAATCTCGGGCCGCTCTCGGTTTACCCGTGACAAGGTAAAAGGCTCTTGCGTGTAACCACGCGTAAGAAGGCAAACGATCTCGGAAAGGAATTAAGTCGATTCCCCGCTCTCGAATTAATTCGCCACTTGGTCTGAGGACCATGCGAAGAGATATCGTTACCAAAAAAAAGGGTATAATAGTTCATTTCTCGAGCCGAGAGAGTAAACATCTCTCGCGCGATCCCGGCTTACCCGCAAAATATTAATTGAATAGCTCTCGACAGTAACCAGTGGGTAAGACATCGTTCGCTCTCGGAATATCGTATTTTGCTTTCTCGTTCCAGGAGACCTCGGTCCCTGAAACAGTTCTCGATTTCAGTTCACGACTTAAGTACGGCCTAAGGGCCAGAACTAGCTCACGATCGGAAGTAGGACAGAAGGGTCTAGTTACCGAGTTCTCGAATAGTGATCTTTAAACATCTTCTCAAGCCTACGAAGTATCAGGCAGCTCTCGCCTTACCTACCTCAATGTTATTGTTTTCACTCTGTCTCGCTCTCGCTCATAACGGTGGGTAAGAATCCCAGCTATCGAAACTGGTTTTGACTGACCACAGTTCCCGAAGTAAATTAGTAAATGTCGTAATTGACAAGCTCTCGGCCGAAATATTAATTTCGGAAAAGTGAAATTTTCTCGAGCTGGAGAAATTTCTCCGGCTGGTTTTCGATCTTCCCCGCCGCCACCTAGCTCTCGACAGTAAACAGGGGAATGAATAATAAGCTATCGAAAGAAAAACTAATTATATAATCCAGTTCTCGAATATGTCAGAATACCGACGAAAATATTCTAATCAGGAAGTTAGCTCTCGGTCAGATCTGCTTGCACTAGCTCTCGTTCGATCTCTAAGCCTCAACCACCCTTAAGAGGTGGGGAGTTGTGACGTGATTTTTCGAATCACGGTCCCAAGGCGGCTCCGGTTACCGATAAAGATAACGTTCTCGATTTCTGGTTCTCTTCGGATCGCCACCCTGCTCAGAAGCTACGTTCTCGGATTGATTCGCATAGATATGTCAAGGCTCTCGGAAGATTTCGTTGTTGTTGAGGTGAGGTCGAGGTGCTCGAATCTGCCGTGGGGAGATAGTCTCGACGTACCGAGTTGCCCGGCAGAGGAGAGTACCCGACGGAGACGCCTTCACGGACCGGCAGAAGCCCGGGTGAAATACCGGCGCCCCGCTGGAGATGGGCAAAGGGCTGTAGAGCGGGCGGAGATATAGTTTTGATACAGTTAAGGGCAGGAGAGGAACCTCCTGCCCAAGTTAAGGATGTGGTGCCCAGCTGTCGCCCGATGCCCTGGGGAAGCGGCCGTGGAGGATCTCCAGAATTACGTACCGATTCGTTAAGGAACGCTCTCGATTTGGTTTAAAGGGACGATTCGAAGGAGATAGAAGTGTTATCGGTTAAAAGGCTCTCGACCAATCAGAATGATTAGTTCTCGGATTTGGCTATTGTCAAAGCAGTCTGTCTCGGGGCACCGACCGAGGTGTCACGGGCTGGCTCGTGCTCCCGTGCTATCTGTTGATAGTTTTTCTTGCCGTGTTTCGCTCCGGTATAGCAAGTTCTCGAATCGTACAGTTCTCGCGTTGTTCTCGCGATATCCAGGAATTCTATGAATTCCTGTGAGTGTTACGGAGGTGAAGTGCTGTGCCTTAGTGCAGTGCTCACCCGAGTGTCCTTGGGATGCAGTTCTCGACCTCCCCGGATTAGCTGTATCAGCTCCGGTGAGTCTTCCAATTTATTAATTGGTTAAGGGATCTCGATGGATAGTTTAGATTCGTTCTGATACGTTCTCGGTCCGTCGCTCTCTATCCCTCGCACTATTTGCCGGACTCGTACTCCGACCCTCTCTACCTCAAACCTAGCAGCCTGAGCGGCCGTGCATTTCCGTAACCGTCCGCTCCCGTTCGTGTATCCAGTTGCGTTTGCTGATTTTACGCGACCCCAAAGGTCAGCCCCTACGGTTGCGTTTCTCGATTTCACGCGTCAACAAAAATCGAAAGGATCCGTTAAGCTATCGCCTCGTCTGATAGGTTCCGTCAGAGCTCTCGTTCTTGGTGGAGTTGGGCCTGTTCCACCCCAACTCCTAGTTTATACCGGCTCGTCAGTTCCCGGTGAAATAAGAATTGACTGGCGCCCGCCTGGCTTGCGGATGCACGAACGACGGGTGGACGGCCGAAGGTAACGTAGGTTGGTTCTCGAAGATAGTTCGTTCTCTGAGTTTTGCTATCGGTGTCGGGTCTCGAAAAGAAATACGTTACAAGATATATACTGTGACGTATTTTTACCGACCGGCGCACAACTTTACGCGATTCCTACGCGTTCCAGGCAACCCAGGGGCTAACAAATTTGACTTACGAAATACCTAAGGTATTGTAGGGCGCCAGGTTCCAAAACGGGAACCACGTATCAGTTTCTACAGTTCGTCTTCGCGTGCCTACGTTGGCTAACTCAGCTACGCGGAGGCGTCGGGGTTCGGAACAATAGGTCGGATGGGTCAGACGATCACGCGACACACAAAATCATTCGGACACTTCGATTTAACACGTTCACGCCGGCGCGGGCCACCGGTGGCCCGCACTATATTGTTTCATCGCGCGGCGCGGGCCACCGACGGTACGCATTCGATTGTGTTCTGAATTATTAGACTATTAGACACTGAAAATTAAAATAATGAAAATTTAACGTCTACTCATTCAAAACATTTATATAGAGCAAACAAACAACGCGTATGCAGCTCTGAACAGGCAATAATCACGCGCCGCCAGATGAAGCGCGATATTAATTCGAGCGCCGCCTCATAGCAAACAAATGAAAATCGGCCCCGGCGTGAACGTGTTAAATAAATGGTTCGGTTTATTAAAGAAAATCGGCGGCGCGAAGCGCGACGATTTTGTACAATACCGAATTCCGGAGTTACAAAAAAAAAATAGTAATTCAAAATAATCAAAAGACAAAAACAAAAGTACAATCAAAAGAATAGTAACGGGTACTTCGCGTACCGTACAAATTCAAAGCCAAATCGTAACACGGCTAATCCGCGTTTAACAAAATACGATAACTGCCCGTCAAGGACCTGAACACGTTCCACGCGTTACAAAAATCAAAAGTAGCAATGCCTGACGGGCGGACGACAAGAAAACAATTCGGATAACGTAACGAAAATTCTAGTTCCAAAAATTTAAGATCAAATAAAAATTCTAACAGTGAACCCTGCCGGTCGACGGACCTTCGTGCTGTGGTCTTATTCGAGGTGAGGGATTGTCCCTCCGCGTGTTCGTTACACGTGCAGTCAAACTTACGAAAAACAAACAAAACTCCGGTACCACGATTTGCACGAAGTTACGTCGCTCACAAAAGTCAGTTAGACTCGCTTACCGTGTTGTTCCCTAGTCGCGTAATCCCAGAAAACCAATCGACAGCCCAATGGCACTTTGTGCACTCGCGTACTCACAAATGGAATCCGATAAAACCAAAACGTCTAACGTCTACGCGTATCCAAACAGGAATCTCGTCTTCACGCGTTTTGTCTCCGCGTGAAGGATAGCACCCCCCTCCCTCTAGGCTAATGGGCGGCGATTTGCCCTGCGGACGAATCCTTCAACCCAGCGTCTTCGCCACGCGCCAGTTTCGGACATGTCATCGCGACAATTAACAATTTCCATAATATCTCGTGGACAATTTGTACAGATCGGGTCCTACGAAGAATATCAGTCGTTCTCGCGCGAGGGTGCACCAGGCGTCCCTGGATTCCCAACTCGCGGAAATATAATTATGCGCACTGCCGATGGGCGCCATGCCATAGGTGTCGGTAGTGGTGCTCATTCTGGTGGCGCTGTGTGCACCGCTTCCAGTCGTGGTTGAGTACCAGCTGAGTAGAGCGCGTTGCTGCCGCGTGACGTCAAGCTGTCCCGCGTTGCGCGCGACTCCGGGGCCATTAGAGCTGCTCTCCGCAGATAGCGCGAGTGTCGACCCTCGCGTGTCGCAGCTCCCTTCCTTCTGGGACTCCAGCTGGCTCTCCCTGTCTCTCCTTCTACGCGTCTTCACGGGCACGTCGAGCGAGCACCTATTCGAACTCCGGCAGAGTACATGCAAAACAAAAGAAGATAATAAAATAATCTATCGTAATTTTCATTAGGCCCTTGCGGTCGGTGGGTCCTGCCTGGACTTTGCAATGGCCTTTTTGGCCCGTATCGCGTTTCAGCGTGATTTTCCGCCGAGGACAAGACGGGTGAAATCCACCACGTCACAATACATATACATGTTTTTTAGAACCAGAAGCAGGTAAACACTGCAAAGACAAAGGTGGTGGTATTCAGGAAGGAAGGGGGAAGGAAAAGAGGTGAGGTATGGAAATACAGTCGGGACAAGATAGAAGAAGTAAACAGCTATAAGTATCTAGATTTCTGGTTGATGGCGAAAAATTCATATTCAAAACACCTTAACTTCCTGGACTTTATCTACCTAGGCAATAGCCTCCATCTGGTCCGCAATATTTAAGCGACCTGTCACTTTAAACATGCCCCCGCCCACATCTCCGAATAGGTCGCTGTTAGTTATAAAATGGCGCCTAGTAGCGCGCTGTTAAATGCTTAAAAGCGGTTCTGAATAGGCTTTTTCGCTAATAACGCGCTATTAGCTGTTAGTGACCTTAAGACTGACCATAAAAGCGTTTCTGAATACGGTCACCTTTAAACTCACTAACAAACAATTTAAAAGCGCGGTGTTAACACTAAATGCGAGTTCTGAATACGGGCTTATATGTTTGTTATTAAGCTTTTACCGTGACTATTTTTGATGAGTTATTGTTAATATTCTCTACATAGAAAGCTGACATTGGTTTTGAGTTTGATGAGTGGCATAATGAACGCAAACTTGTATCAAGAAATGCACGGACCTGCCAAGTAGTATTCGATAAGGAATCACATGAAGTTTTATTAATTATTAAATGACCATTAAATCATAATTAAATACGGGAAGCAGTAGTAATGTAAAAGAGTAGTGAAAACGTTATAGGAAAGTTTGAAAATACAATTAAAATGATGGGTCAGTACTAAATCATATAATAGGCAAACATGAAGTGACGTATGTACTTGGCCTTAACAATATGATTTCCATACTTTTCGTTAGAGGAATTCACAGCACTCCTGTACATGGCGTAGATTTTTACACTAAGTGTTTTTTTTGGAGATTTATTCTTTTTAGGATCGCTACACATTTGTATTTTTATTTCACTATTTTTATAGATATTACAGGAAGTTGCCGCAATCTTGCCACAGGAAGATAGGATGGTGATGCTTGATGCTATTCAAAGAGTAGCTAGAGAGGCGTCGCGACGCTTGAGAAGAACCAGTTGCCCGGATTCATCTTCAACAGGATCGCCAAAACAGACTTACAGAGCCAGGTATTCCACTTTTATTTGTTCTACATGGAACTTGATATAATGCTGTATATTTATATACATTGTAACGTGGCGTTACAGAGCTGGAGGGGATGTCCACCTAGAAATGACCGAAAAATAAATAAATATGATTTATCAGGTCGGACAGTGGTTTGGTGGCACAGTGGTAAGTGCCCGACTTGGCAGTCCGAAGGTATCGGGTTAGACTCCCGATCAGAACTCCTAATTTTTCGGAAATTCCTTGCCCTCTATCGCTCCCTGGCGGTTCTGTGGATAAATTAATTATAGCAGGGATGAGCCGGGCACTCCGTTATGACATATAGACAACATACATATATACTTTTTTGTTCACTTCAGCTCTCGTTTGTGAGGACTTTACTGTTTCCGATTTGTATCTCATTTCTCAAATACCATTCTCAGTTAATTACATCCCCCAAAAAAACACTTACGTGTAAAAAACTACGCCAAGTACAGGAGTGCTGTGTATTCCTCTAATAAAAAGTATTGATATCAGATTATTGAGGCCAAGTACATAAGTCACTACATGTTTGCCTATTATATGATCTAGCACTGGCCCATCATTTTAATTGTAGTTTCACAATTCCCTATAACGTTTTCACTACTCTTGTACATTAATACTGCTTCTCGTCAGTGGCGTAGCTAAACCATTAGCGCCCTGGAGCAGTACGTATCAACCGCGCCCCTTATCTCCGACAAGTTAACGGTCTAAAAAACTTTTTTTCGGGCCTTCGCTGTAGCAAATTGGTCATTTATTTTATCGAGATCAAGTTGACGTGCTTTTTCTCTTTCAATTGACAACGTGGCCAGAGAACTCAAACGATGTTGCGACATACTACTCCTCAAATAGGTTTTAATCAATTTCAGTGCAGAAAAACTCCTCTCACAAGACGCTGTAGTTACTGGTAAAGTCAGAAATATCATGCATGCAGTAATTATGTCCGTGAAACTACTTGATGCAGGGCTGTGAATTAGAAGGAGTTCCGCTACTTCGCGAATGGAAGATAATTTTGATAGATGATTGTGGAAGCACGATTTAAAGCGGAGCATTTGTGAGCCCAGAGTTGGTGACAAATCTAACGGATATGCGGATGATAATAATTCTGATGCAGTCAAAATAGTTTTGTCAGATCATTGGGATAGAAATGTGGGTGATAGGCACTTAAAATTCGCACACAACCGATTGAAAGACTGAAATCTGGTGTTGAGTTGATTGATTGTCACATCCAGCAGTCGATAAAACACTTCAATTTTAAAACGTTCCTCATTATTTGCAATACGTTCATCTTCTAGTAATTCGTCAAAAAAACGTTTGACACGTCGTATCCGTTTTTCAGGAAAAGTAGGCTCGATCTTCCATTTATTTGACAATTCAATTGCATCAGCTCTCACGGACTTCCAATCGTTTCTCATATTTGTAAATTGAAGAATGAGTGAGGATAGCATCTGAACCGATTTCTCTATGTCTTTATCAGTTCCTTGAAGCATTTTAGATACTGAATTGATGGGCTCTAGTATTTTGGTTTGCACGACTATCAAAATAACGGTAGGAAATTTTTCGAAATATTTGATCAAATTCTTGGCTTCGCGTTGTTCTTCGGGATTCTTACCGTTTAATGATAGATATATCAACAATTTGATAACGTCAAAATAACGAGAGCGTAATGCATCGAGCGCCTGGATACGAGAAGACCATCGCGTTGGGCAAACTCTTTTCAAGGTCTTAACTAAATTACTTTGATTCGAATTCATTAACATAGCCCATCATCTGACAGAACTGAAAAAAACATAAATGTTTTGTAACTGCTCATAGAATTCCGTGACTTCCTGAATATTCGACACACTGTCGTTAATTACCAAATTCAGATTATGAGAGCAACAGTGTACAAATTCAGCGGCAGCATTCATCTTCTTAATACGAGCTTGGAGTCCCGAATAAACGCCACTCATATTTGCAGCACCGTCATAAGCTTGACCACGTAATTTGGATAAACTTGCGAATTCCTCAATAATTTTCATAACTGTTGCTTCTAACCCTCCAGCTGTTTGATCACTGATTTGTGTAAAACCACAGAAAGTTTCTTTTATCTCTATCCGACATGGCTTATCATTTTCATCTCTTTGTATTAATACATAGCGGAACACAGTACTGAGCTGATCGATTTTGGAGATATCCTGGGTTGTATCTAACATAATAGTCACGAATGGAGCCTCTTCTATATTCTTTTTTAATCCCAACATTGATCTGGTTAGCAATCAAGTTAATTACCTCGTTCTGTATATCAGGGCTCAGATAATTGACCGTGCCTTTAGGACGCGCTAATAAATCTGCTAAGACTTCATCATAGCGAGAGAGTAAATGTATTATCTCCAGAAAATGGCCCTGTGAATTTACGTTATCTTGTGGGTCCGTGACTCTGTGACCTCGAAAAGGTAAATTATTTGTAGCCAACGTAATTGCTACATCAATTACGCGCCGCAATACTTTACGCCAATAATTGGCTGCATTTTCAATTGCTCGCTGGTCAATCGCATCGATAGTTGAACCAGTCTGCCAGCGGTAGTAAATTTCGCACGAAATTCCGTGTTGTCTCGATTCCTCATGCAATTCAATATCGCGACTTAAATGAGCCCAGTCTGCTGTTCCTTTTACAAACTTGGGATCTGAATTTGTATTATCAAAAAGCCAGCACGGCTGACAGTAACAAATATTTTTTTTGTAGAATAACATAAACATTGTCTCTTAATTTTTATCGGACCTTTACCTGTATAATAATTTTCGCTGAACCCTCTATTCTTATTACGACCAGTTGAGTCTTTGACAAAGCTACCTTTTGGTTGACAAGGGCCGAGTTTGATAATTAGTCGCTTCTGTTCTGGCGTCAAAACATCGGGAAAATTAGCTTTGTCTGATGAGTATATAACATCGACAATATTACCATCACTATTCGGACTAGGTTTTAGAATAACCGCAGGATTTGATATTGAATATGCTCCCGGTGCTGGTGCATCATGTTCACTAAACTTTTCATTTAGTGTTGGCACAAGCTGTGGAGTACAATCTTTTAATTGTGCTGGAATAAAAGGTGGATCAGATTGATCATTCGCCACTTCATTAGTAGCAAAGGATGTCGACGGAGCGTTAAAAAATGCCGTTATTTTTGGAACTTTCTTCAAAACCTTTATTTCAGCCTCTTCCTTTTCTATTCTCTTTTTTTTAAACGCAGCTCCGCTCAGCTTTTTTAACTCTGACATGATCTTCACTCTAAACCAAACTATAATCTCAATCTTATCAACTATCAATAATAACTCGTGTTAAATGACGTGTATACCTAACATATAATAAAGGCAACGATCACAGTGACTCTAACTAAGATTGCTTTCAAGATAGTAATTGACTGAATCTCGTAAGTCGCAAAGTAGAGCTAGTAGCTACAGCGCTTTTATTTGAGGTATGCTCGAACATGCTTCACTTGCGGGTGAACTGTAGAGCGCGACGCCGTACAGTGGTGAATTCAACAACTTCGATAACCGAGCGCTCCACGCGGCGGAGCGCCCTTGCGACCGTGCGCCCCTCACAATCGCGCGCCTGGAGCAACTCGCTCCATTTGCTCCACGGTAGCTACGCCACTGCTTCTCGTAGTTGATTATGATTTAATGGTTATATAATAATTAATAAAACTTTAGCTGATTTCTTATCGAGTATTCCTTAGCGGGTCCGTGCATTTCTTAATACAAGTTTGCGTTCATTATGCCAGTCATCAAACTCAAAACGCATGTCAACTTTCTATATAGAGCTTATTAACGATAATTCGTCAATAATAATCACGGTAAAAGCTTAATACATACATACAGAGTGTATCAGCAGAAATGCACGTTTGAGATTTGCGGTGAAACGGTGCACAATTTTGAAAATCTGATGTCACAACCATTGAATATTTTTTGATTGCGCATCGAATGGGCATATTATTATTGTACGCTCAACTTCCGGTCGCAAATAAAAAAAATTATCTTCGCCATTTCAAATGATATTGAAACAAGTTAAATGCAAAAGTTGTAGAGCAAGAAAAAATAATAGAGATGAAAAAAAAATTCGGACGGATTGCACACATAATAAGAGAGATATTTGCGTCCGAATTTTTCTCATTTTTTGAGAAATTTCTGATACTGGAGGAGCGCCTTAGCTTCGTGCAGCAGCTTCACGCCGAACTCACGATTCGCAATTGTTTTGAGGTAAGCGTTCAGTCAGACGCAAACCCGTACAAGGTGGCTAAAACATACTACAATGCTATCTTTCATTACAAGTTAGAAGTCAAACTATTCCTGCTGTAGATTTCCGTAATCCTGGAAGTAGGTTTTCGAGTCTTCGTCTTCCTGGATGTGGATTTTCGAGCCCTCGTGTTCCTCGTCGTAGATTTTGGAGTCTTCGTGTTCCTCGTCGTAGATTTTGGAGTCTTCGTGTTCCTTTAGCCACCTTGTACGGGTTTGCGTTTGACTGAACGCTTACCTCAAAACAATTGCGAATCGTAAGTTCGGCGTGAAGCTGCTGCACGAAGCTAAGGCGTTCCTCCAGTATCAGAAATTTCTCAAAAAATGAGAAAAATTCGGACGCAAATATCTCTCTTATTATGTGTGCAATCCGTCCGAATTTTTTTTTCATCTCTATTATTTTTTCTTGCTCTACAACTTTTGCATTTAACTTGTTTCAATATCATTTGAAATGGCGAAGATAATTTTTTTTATTTGCGACCGGAAGTTGAGCGTACAATAATAATATGCCCATTCGATGCGCTATCAAAAAATATTCAATGGTTGTGACATCAGATTTTCAAAATTGTGCACCGTTTCACCGCAAATCTCAAACGTGCATTTCTGCTGATACACTTTGTACAGTCTTAGTTATATAGTAACATACAAACATATAGTTTTAGGATACTATTAGTACGTTCAAAGTAAGTACTTTGGAATTCCTGGCACGGAGCCGCCAACTAGTACTCGATAAGGAATCAGCTAAAGTTTTATTAATTATTAAATGACCATTAAATCATAATCAACTACGGGAAGTAGTAGTGATGTAAAAGAGCAGCGAAAACGTTCAAGGAAATTTTGAAAATACAATTAAAATGATGGACGAGTGCTAGATCACATAATAGGCAAACATGTAGTGACTTATGTACTTGGCCTCAATAATCTGATATCAATACTTTTTATTAAAGGAATGGACAGCACTCCTGTACTGGCGTAGTTTTTTACACGTAAGTGTTTTTTTTGGGGGATATCACAATTTTTGTTGCTCATCGGGACATAGAAGCTCTAAACACTGAAAATCTATATTTTCATAGATATAAAGTGTAAATGCATTATGATGTCGCTAATCAGAAGAATATATTGCGTTGTCGAAAATGTTTAATGGCATATAAATTTAATTTGTAAGTCCCTTTTTTTAGAAATGCATAAAGATATATACCAATTTTTGAAGAAAATGTAATCTTGAATACATATAAGCGTCATTAATGGTGTCCAGCTTCTTGAAGCCGTGTGGCAGACGTAAGAGAGGAAAGTGTGCTGGATTATTTACGTACCTCAGGCCGTGCGAACAACAGAGAGGATACTATAGTTTGAGCGAAGCGCCAAAGCGTCGCTTGTTGCACACTTTTCTGGACACTCTGAACTTCTACGTCCGACACCTAGATACAAGGAACTACAGAGCGGAACACCTGGACATCCTCGACTTCCTCATCCGATACCTAGATACAAGAAACTACGGAACAGAACACCTGGATGCCCTGGACTTCCATATTCGACACCTGGATACAGGAAACTACGGAGAGGAATACCTGGACACCCTGGACTTTTACATACGACACCTATATACAGGAAACTACGAAGGGGAAACACCTGCACATCCTGAAATTCCACATCTTACACCTAGATACAAGAAACTGTGGAGCGGAACGTCTTGTAACATATATTATTTTCAACTATCAAGACTGGTGAAGTACCAGTCCCCTCGAATGACAATTTTGGCCACTTAGCTCTTAGAGGGAACCAGGGTTCGGAACGGTAAAGGGATAGTTGTGTTATAGCAATAATAAAACGTTCTTTCGGGTAAACTTTTCTTGGTTTATTATAATTTGAGTCTCTATTCGGTATCATCTATCGGTTCTGTTACAATCGGTGTAATTAGAAATGTCGAAGGAATGACTTGAGGCTCTGAAAGCCAACAGTTCCCAGCTACGGATGATGCGTGACTTGAGATTGTGGAAACCAACATTTTCGGCTACGGGTAATGCAAGAGCGATTACTCTCTGCTAATTTGTCCAGGGTAGCTAAACGCTGCGCTACTGGACTCAATGCTCGGGCTGAGTTTCTGAAATGAAACTAGAACCACAGAGTCCTCAACGGATGGCGTGGTCGCAAAAATGCTTCTCTCTCGCATGAGAGAAGCTGGATATAAGATGCAGGATAAAGGGTACAAGATGCAGGATGCAGGATACAGGATACCGAAGTATATATCTCGATGACGACGACGACAACCGAAACATCGACGGATTAATTATTTACCCGGTTCTCCGTTTTCTCATGCGAGTTGCCTTGGCCACCTAGTGGCGCGGCAGCGAACTAGTGCTTGCTCGGATACCCCTTGTCGTTTTAGGGACTCTTGTCACAATCTGAACACCCTGGACATCCACGTCCACCACCTAGACACAGGAAACTACGGAGAGGAACACCTGGACATCCTGTATCTCTAAAATCTGTCACCTAGAATACAAGGAACTATGCTGAAGCATACACATGCATACACCCATACACACGCGCTCCACATGAAAGCCTTAATAATTCTGTATTATTGTGAAACCAGCCTTATATTAACTGGAAATTCGGTATGAACGGTAGCTTCACGTATAAAGTGTATTTGATTGTGTTGTGTATTTGTAAATTACCAACACCATCCAGAGTAGAAATAGGTAAAGAAGGCCGAGCAGTCAGCGTCATCTATCGTGTAAAAAAGTAGATGGACGTGCGAAGACGACGACGACGACGACGGAACTGAAATAAAATCATCTCGCTCGCCATGTGAATACGTCCTGATCTCGTACATTAATCGTATTGAATTTGGTGGCAATCAATTCAGAACCCTTGATTCCTACAGTGAATGTATCAATAAATTTTTCTCGCATACAGCCGTTCATAAGATATTTTAGTCGAAACACAGGTATAATAGATGCTTCGAGTAAAGAGTCTCGGTGGGCCGTGCCCTGTACGGCGGTTGCCTGTACCTGGCGCTAGACTCGACCGAGTCTCTTGACCCAACTCGTTCCAAGTCCTGCGAAATTACAGGAAAGTGCCCAAATGCTAGTATTTTGGTTAGTCAAGGGCCATTATTCCATTCGTAGTCCTGTTCCACTTATCATACTAGCAGAGGTACGAACTTTAGGATTATTCTCTCAAAGTTAAGGTGCGAATCGGTTAGAATCCTCGATTAATCATGCTAGTCTTTTGAAGTTTTATCCTTACAGGAATTACTAGACCATAGCCTAAGTCTTTTACAGGAGTACGTTCTAGGGATGAAATTCTTGGACGATTTTCGTGCTATTCATTATTTTGTAATTTGACCTTCAAATGTATGTAGGATAATGAATAAAATATCAAGAGGTGAACAAAACGAATGAATCTTTATTAGTAAAAGGGCGGACTATTAACAACCGCTGTTGCTTTTCCCGTGGGCTTTGCATAAATGACCTATCTTCCCGCTCTCCCACCCGCTACCACTGCATACAGCGCTCCGGTGTCGGGCCGGCGAACCAACCAAGGTGCTCAGTCCCACACTCGACTATTCCTACTCGTCTTCGGTCTCCGGTGTCATGAAGTCTACTGATGACGTTGTTATCGTGGGTCCTTTTCCGTCTCCTTCTCGAATTATCTCATAACGATTCTGACCCTTGGACCGTGTGACTCTATAGGGTCCAAGATATTTCTGTTTGATCTGCAATTTGGGGTTCAACTAGGTTCGCTTGATGACAACAATGTCACCTTCACGATTTTCGTTGGTTTGTTTGCTGCTTTTGTTATAAGTTTTCTTGTTCTCCGCCTGGATTTTGGAAATGTTAGCTTTAGCCAGATTCCTTAGGTCCTCTCGTTCTGCGTCGAATAACTAGACGAGGTCTTGCTCGATTAGTGATAAGACCTCGCAGTTCCCCTTGCGGCGCATCTTCATGGGGAACAGTACCTAAAATGGAGTAATTCCGACGCTACATAGGTAGGTGCTATTGATCGCGCCCTGCGCCCGATCGATGTGGTGATACCAGTTATCAAGGCAATCGCTGGACAACTTCGTAAGAACCGGAATAATAATTCGGTTGATTCGTTGCACTTGTCCCTTACCCCATGGTACTCCCGTGGTAATGGCGATGTGCTTTATATTTTTCTCTGTACAGTAATTCTTGAACTCTGCCAATGTGAACATTGCTCCCCGATCGCTGACTATCATCTCGGGATTAACGAAGGTCTTCTGTTGAGTCTTCAATCCGTCTATAACTTCCTTGGCATTTGTAGTTTTCGTGGGGTAGATCCAGACGAACTTAGAAAATCCGTCGACCATGACCAACATATATTTGTACATCTTTGTGGTTCTTGTAATCGGCCCGAGGTGATCGATGTGGTAAGTGGACAGCGGAACATCACTTATGGGAATCGGCATGAGTCGACCTTCTTTCTTACCTTTCTTCCCTTCCCCCAGAATGCATGGCACGCAACAACTGACAAATTTGTCAAGTTTTTCTTTCAATTTTGGGATATAATAGTCCTCCTCGATGCTTTCCATTATTTCTTCCTAGCGAAGTGCCCGTTATCGTGGGCTCTACTGATAATGTCGCATTGCATACTTCGCGGTACCACTATCACGTTTTTGCAACTGATTTTTTTCATTAGAATCCCGTTTTCACAGAAGCAGTCTTCGTACGGTTCAGTTTTCAACACTTGCTTGATCACTCGTAATCGTTCCTCCTCGTCCTGTTGCTTCCTGATAGTGATTGAGAGCTTTTCTTCGACCAATATTATCGGGTAGCGGCTGAGGGCGTCGACGTGCTTCAAACGGCTTTCGGGTCGATGTCCGATTTCGTAGTCGAAGTCCTCTAGAAAGAGGGCCCATCTTGCCACTTTCGGTGTGATATCACTCTTACTCAGAGTCTACTAGAACGCTGAGCAGTCCGTGACTATTCTTACCTTGATCCCTTGCAGGTAGACTCTGCATTTCTTTATGACTTGAACAACGGCAAGTGCCTCCAACTCATAGGAGTCGCGCTTCTTCTCGGCATCCGTTGTCTTTCTGCTCATATAATACACAGGATGTAAATATTCGTCCTCACTGTCTTTTTGAAGTAGTACGGCACCGTACCACTCCCCGGCTAGAAATTTGATCAGACATGCTCGAAGTACTATCAGGACCCGATCTGGCAGAGTTAAGGCATGCCTCATTAATACGTGCCTCGTATGATCTGATCGGGTCCGAATCAAGATTGCCTGATATCTACAAAAATAAAGACCTACAAGGCATGCGCAAACAGGTTTCGATAAGGATCATATGAGGATCATTTCCCATTGCCCGATCACAGAAACAGTGTCAAAAACCGTAAAGCTTTATACGATACTTACAATGAACTAATACGGTTTCCCGACCAGATCCTGCTGTAATTACACGCCACATAGCGAGAGATATTCTTTGTACATTCGTTTTAGGTCCATAATGTGAAAAATATATCTTGTATATTCTATGGAAATATTTTCTGCATACATCTATGTATACATGCATAAATGTCCTGAATACATTGTATATACTGTCCGTGGCATTTTGATACACGTCACAAAATTAGACGAATTCGGCTACGTCGTAGGGCCGGATGGGTTACGGATCGTTTCGCGTGGCGTTGGACCGACTTTATTTTAAGAATTTGTATTTATTTCCCTGTGAGGAATATTTCGTTTGTTTTTGAGTTCATTAAGCGGATCCGAGAGGATTCGACACAATTTTTATTGAGACGGGGCCCGAGAGAGAGCCAACTACGGGCCTGGCGAAGCACTGTCGAGGAGAGGTGACGTCAAGACTGGAGCACACAACCTGGGGGCTCAAGTACGCGAAGCAAACGGCGAGCGTTTTCAGGAGCAGAAGCCATATAGGAGTTGCAGAATCGGCGTGAAGCCGAATATCGAGGGAGTAGAGGTGGATGTGATTCCCGCCTTCCGGAAACGGTACTGTAGCCATCCTAACGTAGCAAGATGCCAGGATCTATGTTACCGGGATCGTTAAAACAATTGAAGATCGTGAGCTTGCTAGCGGAGCCGATGTAACAGCGAACCTGATCGGACCAGGGGGTGGTATTACAGCGCGCTCTCGGGAAGGTTCCCGATTTTGCAAATTTGTAGCGTCACTCATGGCGTGACCTAACTCAGGGATAGACGTGCTATCATTTTGTACCGATTTTTGTATTTATTGTATCGTATCGTGATCCGTTTGAGGGACTATAACCCAGGAGAGTGTGTTCCTGGCAATAGTAGGAGCTACTGGACAACGGTGAGTGACGCTCAGGGTATTCTGGCTATTTTTCAATTCACGGGATCAACCGATCTTTTCTGTTCGACGTACTCTTACGCGTCATCCTGTGCTTTCCTGACCTCTAAGGGTCCAAGGATAGCTAATCTGGTGACAAACAGGAGATCGGTCTCTCATTTCATTATTTCGATTCTTCTGGTTTTGTGTCTAACCATTCAGTCGGGGGGTACCCACTGGCACACAACCCGATTGCGCACACGCCCAGTTGGACACAAATCATTGGACACAACACGATTGGACACAGTGTCCATTCCGCACAGCAAGATTGGACACAATGCCGATACGACACACTAGTTTTGGACACAGATCGTTTAGCATGCGATAACATTGGACACATTAGAACTGTGTCCAATCTTGTTGTGGCGAATTGGTTTCGTGTGCGATCTGACTACGTAAGGACGGATCGTGAAATTGGACACAGATAGTTGTAGATAAATTTCAGATAATTCATTGGACACAAAGCTAGCTGCACAAATATTATACATACGAGATCAATGGAACAGGTTCTTACGTACTTTTCTGAAATAATGTTGAAGTTATTATAGAAATGTTACATGCTAGATTATAGGGAAGTGAACGCTCATAAGTTTATCCCAACAGCATTTAAATACATATATGCATATTAAAAAGCTGGGGGAGAGTACGATTTCCGTGGCGCCTCAATTTGACTACTGGATTTTCATCTACGGACAAAAAAAAGTGATTTTCAAGAATAAAAAAAAGTCAATTTCGTCTTAGTTTAGGAGATACGAACCACGAGTCTTACTCGTGGCTTTCATTTATGGCACAAATTCTTTACCACGAGGTAAGGTCAGATTAGGTTAGGTTAGAATGAGAGTGGGTGGGTGGGTGGGTTTAGGCTCTTTAGTTTCTTTAGATTCTTTAGGTTCTTTAGGTAGTTAGTTAGGATAGGTTAGTTAGTTTTTCATTTATTTTATTTTTCTCGGGAGGGTGATGTTATCCTTAATCGTGGAACGAGCTTGCGAGCAGAGCAAAAGAACCCCCATCATTATGTTCTTTACGGCCGTGTATCTCGTAAACTAAGGCGAAATTGACTTTTTTTTTATTCTTGAAAATCACTTTTTTTGGTCCATCGATGAAAATCCAGTAGTCAAATTGAGGCGCCACGGAAATCGTACTCTTGCCAAAAGCTGCAATATCAAGGATTCAAATATGAGTGAAAAAATGGTATTGTGACGTATAACTGTTCTGTACGGTTACGGGGTAAAAATCTGGCCCATTATTACATTATTATGAAATATTCATCAATAGTCGTATTCTTTACAAAACGTGTGACTTTCAACTCACGAATAAATCCCATTGGCTAGTGTAAATTATCATGTTATAATTAAGATACTAATTAAAAATTTCATTAAAATGCATTACCAAGTCATTAACAAGAAACATTGAACATAGAATTCATTTATGCCTGATGACGATTATCTCTATCTATTTGACGCGAACACTTTGTAAAGTTACAAATATTGGAAGATCATTTTTAGAAGATATATAATAAATTTATTATAAATGTACCACAGCAGTTCACATTCCCTCACTTCTTGTAGAGTTCTGGTTACATCGATATACCTTATTGTGCAGCTAGCTTTGTGTCCAATGAATTATCTGAAATTTATCTACAACTATCTGTGTCCAATTTCACGGTCCGTCCTTACGTAGTCAGATCGCACACGAAACCAATTCGCCACAACAAGATTGGACACAGTTCTAATGTGTCCAATGTTATCGCATGCTAAACGGTCTGTGTCCAAAACTAATGTGTCGTATCGGCATTGTGTCCAATCTTGCTGTGCGGAATGGACACTGTGTCCAATCGTGTTGTGTCCAATGATTTGTGTCCAACTGGGCGTGTGCGCAATCGGGTTGTGTGTCAGTGGGCATCACTCGACTAGTGACAGAAATGGTGTCCCGAGCGAGGGGAAAAGGCTACCCGCACTATGCTCCGGCCTGACTTGTTTCTAGGCTGCTGGCCGCCCCCCACTCTCGCTTCGCTACTGTTCGCCTAACTTCTCTCTGGGACACCATTAATGCCGCTCAGTGTACATATGAATTGTATATAAAATTGCTATATAGGACTATACTTGATGTGCACCAGATTCAGACCTACTCAGGATCTGATTATGTTCCTAAAATTAACATTAGGCAGGCCTGATAAGGTTCCTGTAATGTACCTGCGTTACACGTACCTAACCTAACCTAACCTTTTTTTTTGGGGGGGGGGGGGAGAATCTTGCATAAGACACCCTGATGCGAGGTAGTGTCAGATTATTACTGACTAAAACCCCTCCCCCCATTTCCTGAGGCAGGGCGGGACCGCGCTAGCATTACTTCGCCCTGTCTCCTTTCTCTAGGTGTTTACCTCTTCAAGTCGCTGTTGTCCTTCTGGTACTCTTTCGTTTGCGTCGGTTCAGCTCCTCCTCACCCTTCTTCGCCATCACTTGCCTGGCAAAGTTTTGGACGGCCTCCCATCCTTCTGGAGAGCCCAGCATAGCCCTACCAATATCGCTGCCGTTATGTAGCTTGCCTGTTGTAGCTTCAAGAGCTTCCCTCTCAAGTTTCCATCTCTTGCAATGGAGTGTGGTGCGCCTGGGATCATCTTCGCTATTGCTGAACTCCTGGCATGTTGTGGTACTTTCCTTACCGATTCTGTATAGGTAGTTACCGAAACATCCGTGACCTGTTAGTAATTGCGTGAGGAAATGGTCCGTTTCTCCGTGACCGCGTACGCACCATTTAACTACGTCTTCGATAATCTCATGAGTCCACTTGCCCTTGGGGTCAGACGCCCACTCCACCTGCCAGGCTTTTAAGGTCCGCAAACTCTCTTCTTTTTTGCTAGTTCTTGATGCTTGGTGGTCGGTACTTTTTTTACTGCGCCTCTCCCCGTACATCTTGCTCCTCTCTTCTACCAGCAGGTGAATTGGGGGTATGCCCGCCAAGAGCAGTGCAACTCCTGTTGCCACAGTCCTATACGCCGATGCAATGCGTATTGCGGCTATTCGCTGAATAGCCAGGATTGCTTGGTGGTTTCTTGCTACGCGCAGTCCTATACCCCATATCGGTGCTGCATACAACAGTATGGAGTGGGTTATACCTGCCAACAACCTCCTCTTCATTTGGCAAGGGCCTCCCACGTTGGGCATTAGTCGGGAAAGAGCCATGGTCTTACAATAAGTTGTCTAGTCTGGCGCCGTACTCTTGAAGCGTTGAGTTGGGTGAGATCTAGCAGCTAAAGACTCGCACCTCATCGATCCACTTCCATACGAAACCGACCCTGCTGTCACCGGGGCCGGTCGGCACGTCACGGTTGAGTACAACGATCGACGCACTGGCTGTCGTGTCCTCCGATCACATTTCGGGGCCACCTACCGGGTTGCGTTCGGAGAGGAGTAGGACCTCTATGCCCTCGTCCCTTGCCGTCTGGAAGACTAGGTCCTGAGCCGTCCTACATCTGTTCAAGTTCAGTTGTAGGAATGTGCCCATTTTTTATCTTTTTCCAGTTCTCTATTGAAGGAGGGGCACATTCGGCTGCCCAGTAGGTGGTTTGCTCCTTCCTTTAGGTCGCTTTCTGCGCAGAGACATCACCGCGGGGATCCCTTGCAATCCACTGCTTTGTGACCTTCTCCGCCACATCTTCTGAAGAATAGAGACCTGTCCTTGCTGTGCTTACAGTCGTGGCTGCGGTGACCGTACCCCAGGCATCTAAAACATTTCAGGATATATGGTCTTAGCTTAATTCTCGCCCTGATCCGACCAATTTTAATTTTGCCCTTCATCCGCCGGTATATGGATGATGGCGAGCTAGGTGCCGCGGTATGCTGGCCTTAGCGTTATCTTTACCTCTGGCATCGTCCCCCCCGGGTAGGATAGTAATGCCACTAAGGCATTACGTACATCCTCTTCCGTCGTTGTTTCGTCGATGTCGCGAATTTCCAAATTGATGTGAGGTTGCAACGCCCGCACAGTAGTTTTCTCCCCCAGGGTGGAGCTGAGGGCCTCCCGCAGTATCGATGTTTTCTTGGAGCCTTTTTCCATCTGAAGAAGCAGGTCCCCTTCCCTCGTCCGGCGCACAGCTGTCACCTTGACTCCGATTTTGCCGAGGTCTATATTTGCCTTTACCTTCTTAAGGATATCGGCGTACGTCCCCGTTTTCCCGCTGACAACTATAGCGTCGGGGGGCGTGGGTCTTGACCGTTTCTTCTTAAGGTCGCCTGATTCTTGTCCCTTCTTTCGGAGGGTCGTCTGTGCGGTTTTCCCAGTGGTTTTCCGTCTTGTAACCTTCAGCCATGGACTGTCATCAGTCGTAGGTCCGGTTACATCCACGGTGTCACTATTGCCATTAGAGTTAGGGAATATAGGAGTCATCTCTAGTGTTTCCCTTCCAGCGTTACGGACCTTCGCAGTTTCCTCATGTTTCGTCTTTTTTCCATCCGTTTTACGGGGTCTTCTGTCTGATTCACCCTCGCATGCTGAGCCCGATTTCCTTTTGGTTGAGGCTGCCGACTTGTCTGTTGGAGGGCTGGTCTGAGTGGTCTTGCTGGCCTTGCTGCTTTGCTGCTTTAATGGTGGTGACGGTTGTTTTGCCAATATGTCAGTCTGGGTAAGCACAGATGTTGTCCTCCCTTGGATTTGTTTCCCTGAGGAGCTTCTCTGTGGCTGTTCCTCTTGCCTTTCTATATTCAGAGGTTCGCATGCCTCCTTTCCCAAACTCCTAACCAGGATGGTGGCTTCGGCTGCCATTTCCTTTAACTGCACATGGACGTTCTTACTCCTCCTAGCGAACTGGTCCATGCGCTCGATGATGGAGATTAGCCTGATTTTTGCGTCGGCTTCGTTCGATATGACCCAGTCCGTTGGTGTAGTTTGCTTCTCGCTATACCTTTTCTTGTGCAGATCTGGGTCCTTGAGCACCACAAGCACCTTGGTTGTTGCCTCCGCTGATAAATCGTCCTCGATCTCGGATGTCTCCGGAGTCAATCCTTCCGTTCTTGTGGTCTGGAAGGTTGTCTGGCCGGTGTTCCGCATGCTCATCGGTGGCGATCTTGCTATGGACTCCCTTCTCTTGAAGGGGTCCTTGACTTCTTCTCCACTAATTAGATCCGTCGCCCGGGTTATCTCCGCCCGGGTGTTGATCATCTTGCGGTCACAGGATGACGGTCCCTGACAGCCCGCTCGAGCACTGTCAACGACTGGAACTGGGGTCTCTCTGCCCTGCTCCGTAGACAAATTTTCCGATCCTTCGTACATATCATTTGCTAAGGGTGTGTCGTTCTTAGTCTGGCCACTCACCCCGAGCCTTCCCGGCATGGTTATACCTGCCAGGGACCATAGGCCCCCGCCGGTATAGCCTCGAGGGTCATTATGACACGCAAGCCCCTTCACCACAACAAGGTGACGACACCTCAAAGGGGAACCTAACCCAACCTAACCTAACCTAATCAGGCATGCCAGATCCGGTTCTCATAGGAACCCTGCTTAATTTTCTAGTCGGATCCCTGCTTGCTTCCGTGTACAGTTCGGTTATCGTGGTCGGTTTATAGATTCGAAGAACCGGCTCGGAGATCAGTATACTCTTTAATTCTTCAAACGTTCTCTCCTGGGGTTGTCCATAGTAGAACCGTTGATTATTCTTCAATACTTCGGATAGAGTCTCGTGGAAGTATCCGGTTAATCCGAAATAACTTTGGATTGCTTTCTTCGTTGTTGGTGTCGGATATCTGTTCACAGCTGCGACCTTCACAGGTAAAGGACTGATGGGACCATTCTCGATGACGTACCCGATGTATTCCACACGCCTTTGAAAGTACTTACACTTCTTCCAATTTATTATCAACCCCTTTCTGCCAGCTACGTATAATGTCACTTCCAGGTTACGGAGGGCTTCATCTTCGTCTTTTCCAGGCACTAATAAGTCGTCTACGTATGTGTGAATGATTCCTCGTCGGGTGAGGTCGTTGAACACTGCGTTCACAAATCTTAAAAAGCTCGTGAGACTGTTGCACAAACCAAACGGTGTTTTGATGAATTCGTATTGTCCTTCAGGGGTCACTAATGACGCGAATTTTTGACTTCTCGGCTCGACAGGTACATGAAAGAATCCGTTCTTGAGATCCAATACTGAGAATATTCGTGTTGTTGCAAGTGCATCGATGCGATCATCAATTAACGGCATCGGGAAGCGATCGTGAATAATTTTCGTGTTCAGCTGTCGATAATCAATGCAGACGCGGTATGAACCGTCTTTCTTCGTCGCGATCACTGCCGGACTTTAATATGGGCTTTTACTGGTCTGTATGGTGCCATCCCTAAGCCATTCGTCGATCTGAACTCTCAAGATTTCCTTGTCCTTTGTTGACAATCTACGGGGTCTCAAGCGCACTGGTTCTTCGTCCTTCAGCAGGATCTTAATCTCCACTTCCGTTTGACTCCCCTCTTCGGCTTGTATGTAGCTACCAATTCTTCGATTCTTCCACGGTATTGCGGTCAGACGTCGACTTTGTTGTCCTGGACAGTATTTACGATTCTTATGATCTCTGTGAATGTCTAATCAACGTGGTTATCCTCATTTGCTCCCCTCTCTACTGTTCTTTGTTCGTTCGCTCCGACCGGGTTGTCATTTGCACGTAACTTCGTGATTGTAATGTGCCCGCCTCGGATACGCACATCCATATTCGCTATCAGGTCTTTTCCCAATAGCATCGCACTACTCATTGTGGATGTCGGCACGATCTAAATTTCATTTTTATACGCTTCTCCGTTGACCACTATCTCAGCTTCAAACACTCCGAGTGCAGCGCTCTGAGCCTTTTCAAATCTCTCAAATCTACGCGCCGTCGGTCGCAATGATGGGTCCCCGATGCCTCTATATACTCACGTTCATTCAACTATGTCTTAAAACTTCCCGTATCGAACGTGGCAGCGATTTGGATGCCATTTATTTTGACAATCTCGGCGTCGTCACGACACGCTGTCACTCTGTTCACCTGATTTTCTTGTTTGTCTCGTTTATTTGTACTGTCACACTGCGCCGAGATGTGGCAGAACTTGTTGCAGCGGAAACATTTCGGTCCCTTTTCCTTCTTCGTAAAATCTTTCACTTCATGTTCTACCGACCCACAACCTTAACAGTGTGTTTTCTTCTCTGCGTGACTTGTTTCCTTCTCGTCTCTGCCTTTCTCTTTTTCTTTTCCTTTTCCTTGATCCTTTCGTGGCTTTTTTTTATCCGCTTTCTCGCACATTGTGTCATACTTCTCCAGACACTTGTTCAGTTCATTTATGTCACGGGCACTGTAAAGGATACTTTTGTTGGTTTCATCGTCCTCTATACCGACAATTGCATATTGAATCAACGCGTCCTCCTCAACACTGCCTCGATTTTCGAGGTGTCTCGCTCGATTTTCTCCTTCGTTTCGACATTTGCGAATGTATCACTGCACTGTTTAGTTCTGTTTTAAACTCGCGAACTAGACACCCTTTCAACCTTTTCCAGGATGTGATCCGTTTTTGAAGCGCTATGGATTGTTTCGCTGAACCACGTAAAAGTTTTTTTTCCGTAGATCACTTTTTGCAAGTCGTTCTATTCGAGCAATGCACTCACATTCTCGAACTCTTGAATCCACTGCTCTATTAGCCCTTTCTCGTCGCCTGAAAAGTGTGAGATGCTTCCCTCGACGTCTCGGATCGTGAACATATTCGACACTGTGCGATCTTGTTCCGTGCTTCGAGTTCTACGAAGTTGCCCAGACGGTGTCGTACTATTTTCGTCACCTTCCTCGTCCGAGTTTTCATTCGACATTTTCGTTGTGGTGTCGGGGTCGCTAATGGCTACCGTAGTTTTTCCATCGTTCTCATTAACATCACTATCTTCACCAGAATTTTCACTATCAGCCCGTCTGTAACTTTTTTTACCGATTTCACCTTCTAGTCGTTTGCGCAGTTCTCTCTTTCGACCAACCGTCGGTAATTCCAGTTTCCGCAGCTCATCTTTGAGCTGACTTACGGTCATCTCTTTTATTTCAATTTTGACTTTTGGTACAGCGCCCTTTGTTTTGTATCTTGCGTTATCCAGATCGTCCGACTTCACGTCTTTGGTGAGCTCTGTGCTGCCACGTTTGTTCAAGTCGTCTTGCTTCTGTTCCTCTTGATGCTTCTGTCTACCTTCCACTTCTTCTCCACCCGGCGACTTCGGCGGCACCATTTTCTGTTTATCCCTATCTTAGTTCACTTTTATTGTCAACTTTAGATCGATGTGATTTTTCGGTCCACCCACCTTTCAAATGAATACGATGTTCCGCCCTAATCGACGCTTCGGCACTTACGACTTTTCAACTGACTCGACTTTCGACAAAACTCGACTTTTCGGCGAATACGACGTTTCGACTAATATGACTTTTTGGTGGTTACGACTGTTCGACGGTCACGTTATCCCGACCATTGTGACTTCTTCCACCAACGGGACTTTCGTTCGACGCAACGTGCGATCTTTACTCTATGGCGACGTTTCGAGAACTTTTCTCCATGTTCACCTCCTGTTTGACTGTTTTTGGCTCTTCGTACCCCGGACGAGCCCCCATATGTAGGATTACGAATAAAATATCAAGGGGTGAACAAAACGAATTAATCTTTATTAATAAAAGAACGAATTATTAACAACCGATGTTGCTTTTCTCGTGAGCTTCCAACAACTGACTCCACACAACGCTCGGGTGGAGGGGGGGAGAGCACGCCTCTGTCCCCCTGCGCACAACGCTCCGGTTTCGGGCCGGTGAACCAACCCAGGGGCCCAGTCCACATATACAGGGTGTTCGTTATGAAACGCACTGTAGTAACACCGTTGCATTCCTTGTCCAATTCTAAGGAATACCTGTTGTTTTATTTTTTATTTCATGTATCAAAATTTTGTGATAATCATCGTTGAAGTTGCAGTAATGTGACCAATCAGAACGCCTTTAGACGGAGCGTAGATGACGTCGCGAGCCAGCCCACCAGATCTGCTTAAACTAGGCCAATAACACTGAGAGTATCGTCGTAGTGTCCCTGTTTATCTGCATGCAATTGAATAAGATACAATCGCTCGCTGTAACGTCAGTGAATTTCGGAAGTACACTTTATTCCTTATAATGTTTATTCCTTTAATCTGACAAGATAGTTGTACCAACGTATTACATTTTGAGTGGTCCTGAAAACGATCGATTTTGATATATTTCTATATATTTTGGATCTCGACATGGTAATCTGCAACAATTACATACATTTTCTATGATAATGATTATTCTGAAACAGTAAATATTGTAGAGTACGTAACAATTTTATTAGGATGTCCTATATTAGGATACCTGATTGCATATTCTTGCGCTGCTTGTGTTTGGCTGCCATTACATTGGGCTAACACCCAATACACGTCGCAATATTGTCTCACAAAATAATTACTCATAATGCGATCTCGCAGTCGAAACAACATAAATCGAACTGACTGTCTTCGCAATGTGAAGCGAAATAAGTTGTAATTTGTAAACGAGTCATTTGACCACAGTAGACTAACTACTGTTATCATAGAAAATGTATCTATAATTGTTGCAGATTAGCATGTCGAGATCCAAGCTCGGTCATGCGTATATTAAAATCGATCCTTTTCAGGACAACTCAAAATGTAATACGTTCGTACAATTAGATCAAGAGACTCGGTCGAGTCTCGCGCCAAGTACAGGCAACCGGCTGTACAGGGCACAGCTCGCCGAGACTCTTTACTTGAGTCAACTCTTATACCTGTGTTTGGAACGAAATATCTTATTAACCGCTATACATGAGAAAAAGTTATTAATACATTCACTATAGGAATTGAGGGTCCTGAATTGATTGCCCCCACGTTCAATACGATTAGTATACGAGATCAGGGCGTATTGAGATGGCGAGCGAGATGATTTTATTTCAGTTCCGTCGTCGTCGTCATCGTCGTCGTCGTCGTCGTCTTCGCACGTCCATCGCATTTTTTACACGACAGATGGCGTTGACTGCTGTGCCTTCTTTACCTATTTGTACTCTGTATGATGTTAGTACTTTACGAATACACAACACAATCAAATACACTTTATACGTGAAGCTACCGTTCATACCGAATTTCCAGTTAGTATAAGGGTGCTTTCACAACAGTATAGAATTATTCAGTTTTTAATAACATTCATGTGGAGCGCGCGTATATGGGTGTATGTATATTGCATATGTGTTCTTCGGCATAGTTCTCGTATTTTAGGTGACAGTTTGTCCAGGTGTTCCGTTCCGTACTTTCCTGTATCTAGGTGTCGCATGTAAAAGTCCAGGGTGTCCAGGGGTTCCGCTCCGTAGTTTCCTGTATCTAGGTGTCGGGCGTGGAAGTTCAGGGTGTCCACGTGTTCCGCTCCGTAGTTTCTTGTATCTAGGTACTGGATGTGGAAGTCCAGGGTGTCCAGGTGTTCCGCCCCGTAGTTTCCTGCATCTAGGTGTCAAACGTGGAAGTTCAGGCTGTTCAGGTATTCCGTTCCGTAGTTTCTTGTATCTAGGTACTGGATGTGGAAGTCCAGGGTATCCAGGTATTCCGCTCCGTAGTTTCCTGTGTCTAGGTGTTGGAAGTGGAAGTCCAGGGTGACCAAGTATTCCGCTCCGTAGTTTTCTATATCTAGGTGTCGGATGTGGAAGTTCAGGGTGTCCAGATGTTCCGCTCCGTCGTTTCTTGTATCTAGGTGTCGAACGTAGAAGTCCAGAAAAGTGAAAAGTGCCAACAAGCTTTGGCGCTTCGCTCAAACTATAGTATCCTCTTTGATGTTCGCACGGCCTGAGGTACGTAAATAATCGAGCACACTCTCCTCTCTTACGTTTACCACACGGCTTCAACAAGCTGGACACCATTAACAACGCTTATATGCATTGAAGATTATATTTTCTTTAAAAATTTGTAGATGTCTTTATGCATTCCCAGAAAAGAGGACTTACAAATTAAATTTATATGCCATTAAACATTTTCGACAACGCAATATATTTTCTGATCAGCAACATCATAATGCATTTACATTTTATATCTGTGACAATATAGATTTTAGTGCTTAGAGCTTCTATGTCCCGTTAAGCAACAAAAACTTGTGATATCCCCCAAAAAACACTTACGTGTAAAAAACTACGCCAAGTACAGGAGTGCTGTGTATTCCTCTAATAAAAAGTATTGATATCAGATTATTGAGGCCAAGTATATAAGTCACTACATATTTTCCTATTATATGATCTAGCGCTGGCTCATCATTTTAATTGTAATTTCAAAATTTCTTACAACATTTTCACTACTCTTTTACATTACTACTGCTTCCCGTAGTTGATTATGATTTGATGGTCATTGAATAATTAATAAAACTTTAGGTGATTCCTTATCGAGTATTACTTGGCGGGTCCGTCCATTTCTTGATATAAATTATGCCAGTCATTAAACTCAAAACCAATATCAACTTTCTATATAGAGCATATTAACAATAACTCGTGAATAATAATCTCAGTAAAAGCTTAATAACAAACATATGCTATTAGAATTCTATTAGTACGTTCAAAGTGAGTACTTTGGAAATTTTGGCACGGACCCGCCAAGTAGTACTCGATAAGGAATCACCTAAATTATTTTTAGGTTTTATTTTATTTTTATTAATTATTAAATGACCATCAAATCATAATCAACTACGGGAAGCAGTGGTAATGTAAAAGAGTAGTGAAAACGTTATAAGAAATTTTGAAGATACAATTAAAATGATGAGCCAGCGCTAGATCATATAATAGAAAAATATGTAGTGACTTATGTACTTGGCCTCAATAATCTGATATCAATACTTTTTATTAGAGGAATACACAGGACTCCTGTACTTGGCGTAGTTTTTTACACGTAAGTGTTTTTTGGGGGTTTGTTTTACTCTAATTATATTCGTTGACGCTTGGCTGCGTGCAATGTCTAGTAGGCAACCGGGGCTGCTTCAACCGCCTCGATCCCGTCGAGAAACAAAAGCAAGGAGAATTTGGACATTAGACTGATTTCATATTGCATAGCCTCATGTTGGCAGCCTCAGGTTGCTTGACCATCATCCCCATCACCACCCTCGGTGGAACGTCAATGCTAGCCTCTGATTCGTCACATCTAATAATAAATCATTAAAAAACTAAATAAAATCTCGTAGACCGACGAAACACGAATAGGCCAGAATCATTGACAGTATCTGCTAGTAATGGCTGTAAAATTTATTCTGAATCACCCTATATATTGTGACGAAAATTCTCTTCTCAAATTATAACTGGATTTGATTACTCGAGCCGTTCGTAGCAAAACAGCTGATTTTCCGTCGACAAATTATAAACCTCTATCCCCCTGGAATACGATACCGAAAAAGACCGATTGGGCGCCAGACGCACCTTTGCGTCACGATACAAAATCTGTACAATAATTCCAGAAGGGACGAAGAAAGTGCCACCGACCAGCACAGATAATTCGCGAGATGGTAGAGGGGCAGTGATCACCGAGGTGTTGGTAGGGAATTGATTAGGAGAATGAGAACCTCGGAATAGAAAACAATAACAGGTGTTCTTTTATTTAGGACGATTGAGAATTTCAACAATTAACAAATAATAATTTCGAAACAAGTCAAATAAAGGTAACTAATAACAATTTAGGCAAATTAAACCAAATCTAAAATAATTCTTTTACGAAACTTTCGGATACGATACGTGAACTCCCGTGAAGCGGGACACACGCGACGCTACGTGAAGTCTCGGGAAGCGAGAACTCGCGGATTCTTTCTGTTAGGTCTCCAGGGTCACGACACTTTTGCGCTAAGAAAAGATTCCAAAATCAAGAAATAATAGTTCACTAGAGAAATATAGGCGATACACGGAATCTTTTCCACGTTAGCGACACTGAAATCATCCATAGGCGGAGGCCCTGGGAAAAACGCGAACGCGAAAACGATAGGAAAGTTAGCTGTATGGAAAAGATTTCGTGACTCGTTACAAGATTCTTACCGGTATTATTGAAACTACTGACGATACAAAATTCGCACCCGACCACGATGGTAACTCAGACAAGAATGTTCTACACGCAAAGTTCACTGTAGGGCTGGGACTCGCGTCCCCACCAGCAATCAAAAGTAGTGCCCTTAGATAGCCAATTAGATCCTCGGGAGGATTTACAATACTCGTATTGCTACGCCGTTACAAAAGTCATGCCGTTGGACTATTCCTCGATAAAAACACACGATATAATACTCGAGTGACATCTGTGGCTCAATCGCCTTACCCCTACGAGACGGACTTCGACAATATTCGGTAGATACCGGAGCCTTCCACTAAGCAACGATACATAATACTCGGAACTAATCGCGGACTAAACGCAACACTTTGACGTCCTGGTCATAAGTTCGCTAGCCACGCGGAACATAGTCACAGCCTCGCTGCCGTAGCTCGGGGTGTCCAGTGGCCTCTGTCGGTGATGAGATTCCGGCCCTGTCCTCGACGATAGTGGCTGAGATCCTGATGACTTGGGTAGGTCTGGTCGTTTCTGCCTCCTATGGCAAGCCAGTTACGGTGCCTCCACGCAGGGGCTCGTTGATCCTTCAGCACGAGGAGTCTGGCGGAACTCGAGACCTCCTCGTCCTCGTTACTAGTCCCATTACTAGGGACTATCGGTACTGACGATATAAACGATAGGTAGGGTGGAGTCCATGGCGCTGTCCTTTTGGGTTGACCCTCCGTCTTCTTTGTCGGGTAGGGTCCCTTATAGGGTGGAGTCGTCAGGTCGACACGGCAGCTCTCCACGTTCCTCGGCATAAAATCTGCTTATCCTCCTTCGTTGGCTTCCAGCTGTCCGGATGGCTCGGTTCCGGTGAAGTGGTCGTAACGTATGAAATATTTGTATACGAAATTATTAACTTAATGTTCCCTATTGCTTATGACCCTGGAGCTCTTGGCCGGTTGCGTAATATTTGGTTGGAAAAAGGGACGTAAATGCGTCCCGAAATTGAAAAACGGAAGTAATCAATACGGAACCTTTGTGACGTCCAAAAATAACGTCACAATATATATATATATATATATTCTGACGTCATTTTTTCTTCAAACCGCCTCGTAGCAAGACGATCTGATCGCACCACAAATATAAGGGACGAGACTCTAAAGTTTTTCCCGGGAAAACGCAAAGGGGAAATTCGTTCTATTAGAAAAGCCAAATGGGCGCCAGACGCAACGTTGCATCACGGAACAAACGAAACTCCCGAGAAAAATTAAGAGGACTACGGCTAGTAGGAGAGGAACGGAAAGGTATGGTAGAGGGGCGGGGAACGCACAGATGGTAAAGAAAGAAGATTGAGAATCCGCGAGATATTCAGTAACATATAACAATGGGCCCTTTTATTGGGGACTTAGTAAATCAACAATGAACAATTCAAAAA
Source organism: Cephus spinipes (assembly GCA_963971525.1). Taxonomy (NCBI): domain Eukaryota; kingdom Metazoa; phylum Arthropoda; class Insecta; order Hymenoptera; family Cephidae; genus Cephus; species Cephus spinipes. The sequence goes on along the minus strand of OZ020580.1, from coordinate 6,782,066 downwards.
AACAATGGCAAAAATAAATAATTAGTAATACGAAGTCGCGCGAGACGAGGTCCCATACGGGACACGCGAACAAAATACAATCCGACGAACGTTACACGCTATACAAAAGGTCCTTGCGAGACCCGTGAAAGAAAGATAAATAATTCGGCCTACGATACGCTAGAATCCCGTGACCTACAGGGCTCGAGACAACGATGTGCCCTCGCGATACAGTTCTTTGTTACAATAGAAACGCAGAAATTAAGCGGTTCGCGGCCGTGAATTCACGACGCGTTCTGCCCGATTCACGCAGCGCGCGAGCGAGACAGACGAATGGCCGACGGGGTAAGGTTCCCCGCCGATATGGATAATCAGAACTGTCGAATATTGGTATCACGCGAGTAGGAAGATTTCACACAGAAGGATACAGAGTCGAAAGCGTAAAAGGCTGTACAAAATAGAAAAGATAATAGCTAAAAGAAACAGATTCGAGATAAGGTCGCCAAATAATTATACAAATTTCAATTTCATGAACGTACGGGAAGCGTAGTTCATGAGTTCTTACGAGCACGATCCAGGGTCACCGAGAACGTGGTTAATATACACAATTAATAGGAGATAATATAAAAGGTCACGCTAAGGCACGGAATCTTTTCCTCTGGCGAAACGCGAACTTCTCCTCAGTCGAAACCGGGAGGATAATTACGAGACTATAAGAAGACTGATATCTACAACGCACAGAGTAATAAAGATTTCGTCCTTTCGGGCGTCGAGACGCTTACCGTGAACGATACAATTTCTCGAACAAACGATACTTTCTTCCTTGTTACGGGACGACTAAACTAGGAACCACCGGCCAAGACGGCTGTCAACGCAAGAATGACGCTCGAGGGGTTCGTCGTCTTACCGGTCGGGGCTAGCTCCCTCGCGATAAGTCTAGTTGGGCCCAATGGGCCAATCGCCTACGCGGATTATTGCAACCAATCAGGGCTTACGCGCAAATATTCAAAACATGCCTATGGACTAATTCGACAATTATGGAATACTATACAAATAATTCGTTAACTACCCGATGCGAGATGCTCTATACTAGAGTAGTGATTTAACCATGAGCCTCCAACGGATCGTATAAGTACGATACTGGGAAGGATGGTACGCAAATTCTATGTTCCCTTTACGTCTACGCGCGATACAAGGGCGTACGTCGCCTTTTCGCGAGACTCGGAACGTGCGGACGCTCGACGTGGCTTCTTGCCGTGTCTTCTTGGCGTCCAGGTAGTGACGGGTAGATGCTGCAGTCCGGTCCTGGTTTCACGGGACGCTGCAGTGGCGGAGGTCGCGATCCCTCGGCCTAGGGTAGCTCCCTGAGCTCCCTCTTCGATACGGGTGCCTTTAGCTGGGCACCGGTACCGGGACTGACGAGACGTGATGTAGTCCATGGCGATGTTCTCTGCACTTCGGCTCCCTACTTTATTCGGGACCGGGCGTAACGGGGTAGAGGCGCCTGCTGACGTTGGCTTTCCTCCACGCTCCCTGGCGTAACCTTCGGCTGCTTTCCTCCGACGATACTAGAGAGGATGACTTCTCTCTGCTGGTGGCTTCCTCGGCGTTAGGTTGGCTCGGCGTATCGCATGAAAGTTATCGTATACAAAAACAATTAGTCTAATCTCCTTATTTTTATTAATCGGGACCCTGGAGTTCTTGGCCGGTACAGTCGGATATTATCTCTCCCGAGGGACGGTACTGCGTCCCGTGATCAAGAGCACGCGAGTACCACATCGAGACTTCTGTGGCGTTAAAAATTAACGTCACAATATATATACTATTTATATACAGGGTGAGTCCTATGAAACGTCCAAAATGGGTGGAACGGAATTGCTGTGAAGGCACGCCCAATTCTATCATCACATAGACTATATTGACGCGTGGTGAGGGAAATAAAGTTCGAAGAGTTGATAATAACTGTAGAATATGATTTTGAATAGGTACAGGCATTTAACGTGTAAATCAAAACAAAGAAAAAGAAGAACTAGCTAGCGAAACAAGAGCTAATGTGTTTATAATTTCCGCTAATAATTACAGAAACTGTTCAAATTGTTGGCCGTCATTGTCGATGCAAACATTGAGTCGATTTCGAAGTAATTCCTAATCCGACTGCAGAGTTGATTGTGTAATCGACTCGCATGCTCTTCTTATTCTGGCCTGAAGGTCACCTACATTTAATGGCTGAGCTTTGTAGACCTCATTTTTTATGTACCCCCAGAGGTAAAAATCTGGAGGATTCAGATCAGGAGGTCTTGTTGGCCATGGGAATACGCTACTTCTCCCAATTCACCGCTCCTATGATGCCAAACGGTACCATTATTTAATAAAATGTAAATTACGGTCAACAGTACTATTGCCACTGACACACTCACGTATTGTGGTAGACTATCGGTTGTGATCAAATATTACTTTCCGAACACCAACTGTGTGATTGTTTGTCTGATTGACCGAATTGGCATGCCTTTGCAGCAACTAACAAAGAACCCCCCACAAGAGACAATTTTTTTTAATGTCTAGGCACACTTTACATTACTTATGATGAGAAACATTTTAGTTTTTGTTTCATTGAAATCTGTCGATCCCTTCTAGGTGAAACTGCATTATCACCCCTCGACATGCCAAACTTTGGGGGTTAATTTCACCCCCCAAGACCATTGTTCCGCCGATAAAAAAAAAAACACGTGTCTCTTAGATTTTCAAACGCAACAACATAGTTGAGTTTCATCAAAATCGGAGGGGGACACTAAAGTGATGTTCCTTGTAAGTCCCACCCATTTTGGACGTTTGATAAGACTCACCCTGTATATAAATACATTATTTATATGCATGGAAATTATCATACGTGCAAATAGAAACTCACCTATAAGAATTCTAAAAGCGACGCAGATCTCGCCTATAGTGTACATTTCAATATTTGCTTCACGCTAATTATCAATTAGAGATGAATGTCCACCTAGTTAATTTGATGAAATTAAGAACTATTGTACTGTTGTAAGTTGAATGGACCCTTAACGTAATTGATTTGTATTTGAGAGAAAAGGCTATTCGTAAAGCATGAATCGTATCGGCGCAGATAGCATCAATTAAAAAAATATAAAATTTTTCTAATGAAATTATATCAAATGAACTATAGAATTTAAGAGTTAATTGTTAAAAATTAAATCAAATGTCTATTTTACACATATGAATCCGTAAAGTTTCGATCAAGTTTTACGTAACTCATACTCATTTAATCATTAAGATTATCTTGTCGGATCGTGAGATAATTAATCACGCATGACCTCTCATACCGGAAACGCGGAAACTGACCTCAGAGTTTAATATCTAGCAAAATATGAAAACTCGTCAGCCGTTATAATTGATGGACTTCGTTGCCGTTACAATCATGCTGAGTATGCAGTCAGCCATTTTGCCTGAGTAATGCACCTATTTTATTTTAAATATGTCATTTCACATTCTCCTATTCAAACACTGTAATTTACAAAGCAGGTTGTTATTAACATGTTGCTAACTAGTCGTTGCATATTGCGCTTGGATCATCCAGGAATTAATTTCACGACAGGTGTTTAGCCACGGTGGAATAAACAGCGTGTCCGCTATAACGTGAAATGTTTTACGCGAAATAACGACTGTTTCCCGCTTTCCTCTGTTAGTAATTATTCAAAATATCCATCGATTATATTGTGGCTTACAATCCTGATGGACGGATTGTATGAAGAAAATGATGAAAGTTCCGATAGCCATGCCTGGTCATGTAAATAATGGCGTTGTGATAGTGGCGAAATTATTTGAATATAAATTAATGTTATTATTGCTGAAATTACAAAATCGATTAGTTCATATTTTTGTTCCATTTATCAATACCATTGCTGAGGATTATAGATTTTGATTGTCGGTTAGTATACGTTTTAATCGAATGTAACTAAATCAAAACTTTCCTTATTATCTTATACTCGTAATCCTGGTAATACTGTTATTGTAGTTTAAATGCCAGTCAGCCGTAGGCATACAAGATAGAAAATAAACCGGAAATTTAAATCTCACGTTTAGGTCAGAATCCAGCCTTTTCGATTCGCCGGACAGACTCTCACCTAGTACGAGGCAGAGAAGAATCATAGCTGAACATCAGAGACAACTTCATCGTGAAATGGAGGAAATGCAAGACACGCTTACGCGTGGTTTTCGGTCGAGAGACCATTTACCGTCCTGCGATGTATCATCATTAGCCTCTTGGTCGTCATTCCTCGGATCCATTGGCAGAAATAAGCCCAGAAGAAATCGGATGCCTGCTTGGGAATATGTTCGAGGTAATTAATATTAACTAATTAATATGAAAATATTGAAGGCTCTAGAGATATTAATTAATGGATAGACCTTTACCACTGTTTAATAACGATATTACAACATGCGAAGTTTTTTGAATATATTGTTGTATAATTTTAATACTATCTCTTTGTTATTAATGAAAATTATAATGATGGTTAAATAAACATATTCAATAGTCCATATACATACAGAGTGTTCCGAAATTACCTGAACAAGGGGTATGGCGGTGTTCGGGAGGCATCACTGATCACGAAAATGACCTTCCTATTGTTCGGAAGGTCATAGTTTTTAAATGGGAGGAGGTCAAAGTTGACCAATCAGAGCGAGGCGTCACGAGAAACGTAGGCACCGACGAACGCTGAGTTTTCTTCCATCGCTTTTGTTTCTCGGTGGCTTCGGGCAGGATGACGTCAGCCGAAGACATATCTATTGGCTGTCTCATGGAGACTAGAGTAAAGGAGGCCGAGCGCAATGCTCTGGAAATGGTCGATGAAACGTATGAAAGTTATGTCAGCCACTGACGATAGGGGCGCGGCGTACGTTCTGAACGAAGAAAGAGACAGACTGAGAATAGAGTGAGACAGTAATAATTTTGTCGTAATTCTTCACCAGGGACATTTAAAACAAAGTTTAGAACGTTTTTTAAGGTTAATATGTCATGCACGACAAGATAGATGGTATCACAAGTCTACAAAGAAAAAAACCCTCTTCAAAAACTTTGAAACTCAGGAATATATTGTAATTTGTTTTTTTTTTTTTTAAGAACTAATACAATTTTTGTGTTATCCCTAAAGATTCATATATTTAATGAGGAAGCCCAAATGGAACTGGTGAATATGAATATAATATTAAATATTCGTCAGTGATTGCTCTACTTATTAAAATTCTTCGTATTTCGCTTGTTCCCGCTCCAATTTCGTACAGCTTGGCGTCCCTCAGTAGTCGACCGGTTGAATATTCGTTGATTTAGCCATTTCAACCTGGTGGAAATATTAAAAAAGAGTGTTACCGTGGACACAGTCGTTATATAAGCCGTGCAACGATAGCTTACCCAAGATTTTTGTGACGCAGCATTTTTGGCGTAATAGAGGATCACAGCAGCGCAATCCTTGAGATTTACGTGACCCGTATCGTAGGCACGCGCCACGGCATTGAAATAACTTGGGCTTGCGCTCATACTCGTGTACATATCAGCGAATTTCCCCTGAAAAATCCATCACTCGTTATCCTCTTTAAAAAGATAGAAATAAGTAAACTATCGCTCTATTATTAAAACCATTAAAAGAGATAGAAATGTTAAGACACTGTACAATCGTTTTAAATGGTAAAGCTCGAATCAGTGCGACTATACCTGAATCAAATGAAATTCCGCTATTCCCTTCGGCCACCAGCCAATGCGAGTCGATTCAAATCCAAACCCCTGAACAAAACGTAAATACGTTTTTTCACTTTGCCCAGTATGCTGGAAAGTAAATGAATTAATGCAGGATTTATAAATCTATAATTTAAATTGTACATTTTCTTATTACTCACCACTTATAACTTGGCTTGTTTACGATGCATTTTTGTTCGCCGAAGACCACGTGATGCCTATTTCGATGCTCACTTGTCTAGTGCAGAGCGTTCACAGCGACGCTTGTGATGAATCTTACAACTATAATCTATCTGACGTTTTTTCGACCAAAAAGTTCGGCTGTTTTCCATAAACGCTCGACCTCCTTTACTCTAGTCTCCATGGGCTGTCTATTGAAAATCAAACGAACTTACCTGTAAGTGAAGTTCGATTGTAATTATATGAGTGGCTCGTTCGAGATGATTACAACGTAGTACCGCTTGCCGCCGCCAGATGTCACCACGCATTCAGAGAATAAATTTAAAACTTTTTCACGGAATACGACGCACTTCCTCGTCCTCCAACTTCATATTTTCAGAGCTCCTGTTAATAAGGGTGGGTAATGGAACTAACAATCTAGCTCAGGGAGGGATATAATCATCTCGAACGAGCCACTCATATAATTACAATCGAACTTCACTTACAGGTAAGTTCGTTTGATTTTCAATTATATTTCGTGGCTCGTTCTTCGAGATTACAACGTAGTTGTTCAGAGTAAATGTCTTTAATGATGTACAGTCACAAGTCTCTCCTAATCCAACTATGTAACTTATTGTTTTGGCAGAATTGCCAACGCAAAACTAACTAATTATCGGTCTATTGTAAAACTTCGCAAACACCTTCGATCTTTGTGTCCACCCTGCTATATTTCTTATAGAATTTAAATCGACACCTCGTTGAAGCGCTGCCGACGTAGACGCGTGTCTTGTGCTATGCGCTGTAAATACTTTCGTATTAATTCCACTTTGTTTAAGCGTTGATTTTATCCATCTGCTACGCGATTGCGTTGAAACCGGACCATATGGTTTACGCGTCGCTATAAACAGTTGCTTATTCTTTCCTCTTAAATCTTTGGTGACCTGCAGGTAACGCAGGATAGCTGATGCTGCACATAAACCCTTCCTTTCATTAAAAAACGGTAACAGAAGTAATGGCTGAAATGTGTCCGGCCTAGAAGTCTTAATGTAATCTGGGATTTCTATCTCAATTCTTGTCTCGAAAACCGCTATATTATCTATGTTTATCAGCGCGAATGTCTGTAGCCTATGCGCTGTACAAAGTGCTAGCAGCATTAGCGTTTTTTCCGCTAATTGTTGTAGCGTGAGTGATTCCCAAGGACCACGCTTGTCTAAGAAATCTAAGACTACATCAACATTCCATGTTTTATTGTACTTGGGTTTTACTGGTTTTATACGAAATACTCCTTTCAAAAATTTGGAGATTACTATATCTTTTGAGACCCCCTCAGGGAGTAACCAACCTATTGCTGCTCTAGCTGAATTCAAAGTTCCATAGGATGCCCCTGAGTTAAATTCCGCAGTTAAAAATTCCAGCAATTGCTCCGCTGCTGATGTAAACGGCTCAAGACCTCTTTCCGTACAGAAATTCCACCACTTTTTTAATGGTGTGCTGTACTGCTTTAATGTAGATTCTGCCCAAGATGCCAGAATGACCTTCAATGTTGGTTCTGCTATATTTCTCCTTCTGAACGCCTGCCTGATAACTTCCCTGCAACCAGGGAAAGCCGTAGTGCTAACGGGTACTCGACTGACCTACAGGGTGACAGTAGCAAATTAGATGATGGTTTAAATTTCAATGGCTTTTCTACTAATAAAGATCTAAATAGCGGGTACCACGGCTGAGTGGGCCAGTCTGGAACTATCACAATACCCATGGCTCTATCCAATATTATTTTGCGAAGCGTTTTTCAAAAAGCGCAAACGGGGGAAATGCGTAAAAAAACTCCGATGACCACGACAAAGTGAAGGCATCTATCTCGAACGCCTCAGGATCTTTGTGCCAGGCACAAAATTTGTCACATTTTTTGTTTATTCTAGAGGCGAATAAGTCGATGGTAGGTACACCGAAGTGTAACACCAACGACTCATATGCTTCATCATTTAGTTCCCACTCGATATCAATATTTGTTATTCTAGACTGTCTATCCGCAATGACATTTTCTTTAGACGCTATGTATGATGCAAAAAACCATAAATTCCTTCTTTCCCCCCATTGCCAAATTTGTCGCGCAAGTTTGTTATATTTTACAAACTGAATTCCTCCCATTCTATTGATATATGCGATCGCTGTCGTATTATCTACCCGTAATAAGATTTCACAATTTCTTCGATCTGACGCAAAGCATCCGATCGCTAGAAAAACAGCTAAAAGTTCTAAGTAATTTATGTGACACTTTCTTTCTTGTGTTGACCATAGGCCATGAGTCTTACTCTCTCCGCATGAGGCTCCCCAGCCTGTAGTGGACGCGTCCGAAAAAATGGTTAACTCGTAACTCGATTTTTTAATTGGATTAAAAGCCAAAGGTAATGCGACTCTCCACCAACAAAGGTCTCTTTTTACCGCATCCGGTATCATCATCTCCTGCTCAAAATCGCCCCCGCTCAAACTCAGGGCTATGCATTTTCTTCTCTCTAAAATTTTGGTATACAACCAGCCGTAACCGACTGCTGGACAAGCTGCTATTAGCGAACCAATAAGCTGCGCAAACTCTCTGATTTTACATCGTTCTTTGTTTAAAAATTTTTCGACTAGAGCACCAAGACTCGCTTTCTTACTTTCTGTGTGAGTTCTAATCCCAATTTCACCGAATCAAGCATGAACCCGAGGAATTTACATCTTGTTTTCGGAAAAAGACTACTCTTTTTCTTGTTTATCACAAACCCTAAAGCTTCTAACAGCGTTATTGTCTCCCGAACATTATTTTTGCATTGAGAAAATGACTCTCCAAGACAGAGGAAATCATCGAGATAGACCGATGATACTCAGCCCTCTGAGCGGAGAACATTCAAAACAGGCTTCATGATCTTTGTGAACACCCACGGACACAATGAGAGCCCAAAAACCAAACAAGTGAACTCATAAATCTGATCCTCGAACTCAAATCTCACTAGATGTCTGCTATCTACATGTAATGGTACGCTAAAATAGGCGTCCTTTAAGTCAATCGAAGCCATGTATGCATTATATGAAAGAAGTTTAGTCGCTGTTCGAATATCTTCCATTTTGAAATGTTCTTTGGGAACAAACTCATTCAATCCCTTCAAATTTAATATAAATCGTTTTGAACCGTCCGGTTTTTCAGTTAGAAAAAACGGCGACAAAAACTGATCCCTCGCCGGCAGACATGACTCGATTGCTTTAATCTTTAATAATCTATCTATTTCTTCTTTTAACGCTAATCTCTCCGAAGTCGACCACTTAGGCTTGTATTGAAGTTTTCCCTGCGATACTGGTTGAATTAATGGAATTTGAAAACCGTTCACGCATTGTAAAATAAACGTGTCTGACGTTATTTTCTCCCATTCAGCTCTATGTCGTTTCAAGTTTCCCGCGACGGTTGTTACCTCTAACGTTTCGCTGCTGCTGTACGCTTCTCCTGTGTCTCTCGGTTGTCCCGGTATCTCGTCTGCGATTGCGTCTGTTTCTTCTGTATAAACAATGGACGATACTGCGACTTTTGTTGATTGTTGCCCGCCTGAAACCCCTTTCGATAATTTGCAGACGGGCTCTTCCAGTTTACCGGCTTCTTCGTGTGTTTTTCCGGAACTTGCTTCTCTTGAGACTTAATCCTTAAATTACTGCCGATCTTTTCTATTGCTTTCGCCTCTTTGATTCTTGTCTGTAATTCCGATCCATACAAGAAGCTGTCTGGCTTTGACTCATCGATTACCACTCTCAAAGATTTACTAATTACTGGGGATATAAACGCTCTTCTAGTTTTTGATTGCTTAAAATGTGCCGTAGCTAAAAGTTTTCCTACGTCCCCTAGGTTTTCTATTAGCGTCAACTTATCAATTCCCTCTTCATTTTCCTCCAAAAGCATGGAGAGGGCGTTTCCAAGTGCCACCATGGCCGATCCCATGATCTGTTGGGAATTCACAAAGTGGATGTCCCTCTTGGAAGTGATATCAGACAAGACTGCTTTAATTTCTGGATTTACCTTGGGAGCGTCCAGGTTACAATTGCCCAAGCGAGGGTATTTCTTCAATAGGTCTTCAACTTTTTCCTTTTCGAGACCTGATGAAATCCAGATATTCCACATTCGTGCTATGTCTTGCTGCAACGAGAACTCTTTGGAACTTTTCTGATTTAAGTCTTCCCCTAGTAGTCGCAGTGTCTCTTCGTCTAGGGATGTATTGTTGTTTATCACATCTTGATTTTTAGTGATCCCCATTTCCGATGCAGTCTGAGCCTCTGGTGTCTCTTCAGTGGATTGAGAACTACCTTGTATGTTATTTTGATCCTTTGAGAGCACTTGACTATCCACTTGAGGTGGTATGCTATCTGATGAATGACTAAGTCCCATAGTCATCCCTCCTTTAGGAGAACTACTGCTTCGTGACTTCTTGTTCGAAGCAAGACCTACTTTCGAAACAAAGAAAATCCCCAAGCAAATGTATTGGATGCCTCGTAATAGTTCGAGCTCTACCAATTACATGAGAATGACTTCCTGAATTTAAGCCAGGCATAGTCATCTCTGAGGACACTACATAAAACAAAGAGAGGTATTACCTTGACCATTCTCAGAAGAATTTTTCTCCTCCCGGCCTCTTTTGTCCTTATTGCGTACAACGCGATCTAACCTGCGCTGCACCTCCCGTAATTCTTTCATGATAATTTCGATATTACCGTCTCGGTTTTCTTTATCTTTGGCGTATGATCCTTTCTTTGGATCCTCCATCTCTTCCAAATACACTATAAAACACCACTTCAAACGTAATATATCACCGGACAGCAACTAACACGTGGTTGTATCTTTGGCGCACCAAGAACAATATGAAGTTGGAGGACGAGGAAGTGCGACGTATTCCGTGAAAAAGTTTTAAATTTATTCTCTGAATGCGTGGTGACATCTGGCGGCGGCAAGCGGTACTACGTTGTAATCTCGAAGAACGAGCCACGAAATATAATCTATATCTATACTCGCTGAGAACAGAAGTTCTCAGTTGAACAGTGAAGCATTAACTGAAAACTGCAATGTCCTATGATAATGCCATTTGACTTACACAGATATCTCTGTGACGTCTTACGTAGGTTTTCTTGATCTCGCTTTTCTTCCATTAATCTTCAACCCTTTTTTTCTACATCCCGTTGTCGAATCGCAATAAAATTCTAATGCAATTGATGACTTTTCATAATTTATAAAGCATATTCCTTAAAAGTTTATATTCCGTTTAAGATATAATACAGATCTTTCGTAGTAGGTAGATCCGAAATCTGTCACCTACAAATATTACGCAACTTGGCGTGGACAAATCTATTTTCAGATTTCTTCTTGATGCCCATTCCGTTTCCTGAATGCTCGTGTACTTGTTGCGGCCAATTTTCATGGATTTCTCCTTCTGATTAATTCAAACTGAAAGTTGAATAAATAATCCTTGGCATATTCCAGTAACCCGATCATATGCCGGAGTGTATGATAAAAATTGTTAGATATGACATGAATTACTGGTGTATCACTTTACACGATCCATATGAGATTCTTTGTTTTATTGGGACTACTATTATAACGAAGGATGAACGTCGATATGCAGGGTGGATCGAAAATTTCTCTGAAAAGGATCTTTTCCGTATAATTCCGAATTTATCCTTTGTAAACTTGAGCGTAATCTGCCGTGAAACGCGTAATTAAAAACTGAATAGTTTTACCACATCTGACAATTTTTACTGTATTCAACAACTTTTACTGTAAACGTTCAGTAATAATGTTAGAATTATTATTTCAATTCTCAGATTCCTCGTCGAGGTCCATTCCTTTTCCTGACTATCAGCGTACACTGTCATCATATTCCCAGGACTCTTCTTCTCTTGAACACTCCTTCCTCAAGAAATGGGTATTCCATCGGCGCATTCCTAATACGCTGCACCCATTGATAATAAAATATCTTATTGCTCTGTTTATATTAGAAATAAATCTTGGTAAATAATATTTCTTGAAACTTTATTGCAAATATCTTTAGTTTTGCAATAATAACATCAATTGTAAAATCAAGCTAGAGAAGCATAAAAGATATTTGATATTGACCTCGTAGTATGGGGTGTAAGAAAGAATAACTACATGTAACGCTTTTACCGCCCACGCCAAATTGCGTAATATTTGTAGGTGACAGATTTCGGATTTAGGTACCTACTACGAAAGATCTGTATTATACCTTAAACGGAAAAATAACTCTTATTAAGGCCATTCTACAATGCAATATAATAAGAAATAAGCAATAAGAAATAAGAAATAAGATCTTCAATTGATATTTACGTAATTCCATTGGATCCTCCAATCAAGAAGGGGAAAATCGTTTTTAAAACCGAGCGTTTACTAAGTCTCTACGATTTTTGTGACGTCTTGCTCCGTGAAATCCTTAGCGACCCTAGCAACCGCTTCCGTATCGTTGCTATGTATTTTTAACGTAAGCCGTTATAAATTACGGAACGGGGCATGCTTGATGCTACTCATCACGTTCCGTGCTCCGTGAAGTACATAATATTTCGCCAATATTTCCATGCGTGAAATGTCATTACCTGTCACCTGTCATGATCTGTCAATATATAAATATTTAAAAAATGTGTATGCGTTTATTCATACAGATAAGCAAACCATTACTTCATTTCTAAAATCACGATGACTTTTATCGTAGAGAAATTTCATTTTCTCTAACGATATTGATAATGACCTCGTCTATAGAGCTGGTAATGACAGGTGACAGGTAATGACATTTCACGCATGGAAATATTGACGAAATATTACGTATTTCACGGAGCACGGAACGTGATGAGTAGCATCGAGCATGCCCCGTTCCGTAATTTCTTACGGCTTACCATGGAGACTAGAGTAAAGGAGGTCGAGCGTTTATGGAAAACAGCCGAACTTTTTGGTCGAAAAAACGTCAGATAGATTATAGTTGTAAGATTCATCACAAGCGTCGCTGTGAACGCTCTGCACTAGACAAGTGAGCATCGAAATAGGCATCACGTGGTCTTCGGCGTGGAATATGGCTTGTAGTATATATGTATACAGGGCTAGTCAGTAGAAACGCACCAGGAGAAGTTGGCCGCAAGTGGCCGAAACGGCAGTGTGGCCTCTTCAAAAAATGACATGTGACTGTGACCGATTCCCATAAGCGCAAACTGACAGTTCACATAGCAATAAGGTTATTGAAATATTTCAATAGTTAGGTTACTGAAATAATTCATTAATATTATAATGACAAAATGTAATATCAGTTAAGATTTATTTTCACAACAGATTGCAATTAAAATAATGTAAAGTTTAAAATATTAACAATTTTGATATTTCCAAGTAATGATCACAATTGCAATTCTGCAATACAATGCTGCAATTAATTTAAAAATCAATTAATTGAAATGTTTTTATAGCAAAAAAGTGCAGCAAAAAATCTGTTGTGAAAATAAATCTTAACTCACATTACATTTTGTCATTACAATATTAATGAATTATTTCAGTAACCTAACTATTGAAATATTTCAATAACCTTATTGCTATGTGAACTGTCAGTTTGCGCTTATGGGAATCGGTCACAGTCACATGTCATTTTTTGAAGAGGCCACACTGCCGTGTCGGCCACTTGCGGCCAACTTCTCCTGGTGCGTTTCTACTGACTAGCCCTGTATATAATTTCCTCATGTACACAAATATCGGTGTAGTCTGTTCACGAGTTCAATGAGTCTTTTGACAAACAAAAAATAATTATGTTTCCCCGCGCGCATTAACCAGAAAATGGTCGCGCGGTTTTATTTTTCTACTTAAAAAGCATTGAATTGAGGTGTCTCATTGTCAGACTTCCCACACGACCACGTCCAGGTTAATGGGGGATACGTTACGGAAGTATACTATTTTAAGTACAAAAATATATATTGTAGGTAATAAAGAACAATAGGAAATTGAATCCTTACACTGGACCTGACCTGGCCTTGCATCTCGCCAGGCATATTTCGTGTGCTCTGGACAAGGTGCCTGGCCATAAGAAGATAAAACACTGTAATAACTCCCAATGGAAGAACGTAGTAGACGAAGAAGCGACAGATAAGAACTGTCTTGGGATAATTTGGCTAAATCAACGAATATTCAACCGGTCGACTACTGAGGGACGCCAAGCTGTACGAAATTGGAGCGGGAACAAGCGAAATACGAAGAATTTTAATAAGTAGAGCAATCACTGACGAATATTTAATATTATATTCATATTCACCAGTTCCATTTGGGCTTCCTCATTAAATATATGAATCTTTAGGGATAACACAAAAATTGTATTAGTTCTTAAAAAAAAAAAAACAAATTACAATATATTCCTGAGTTTCAAAGTTTTTGAAGAGGGTTTTTTTCTTTGTAGACTTGTGATACCATCTATCTTGTCGTGCATGACATATTAACCTTAAAAAACGTTCTAAACTTTGTTTTAAATGTCCCTGGTGAAGAATTACGACAAAATTATTACTGTCTCACTCTATTCTCAGTCTGTCTCTTTCTTCGTTCAGAACGTACGCCGCGCCCCTATCGTCAGTGGCTGACATAACTTTCATACGTTTCATCGACCATTTCCAGAGCATTGCGCTCGGCCTCCTTTACTCTAGTCTCCATGCGGCTTACGTTAAAAATACATAGCAACGATACGGAAGAGGTTGCTAGGGTCGCTAAGGATTTCACGGAGCACGAAACATCATTGTCAAATGTCATTACCTGTCACCTGTCATTACCAGCTCTATAGACGAGGTCATTATCAATATCGTTAGAGAAAATGAAATTTCTCTACGATAAAAGTCATCGTGATTTTAGAAATGAAGTAATGGTTTGCTTATCTGTATGAATAAACGCATATACATTTTTTTTATATTTAGATATTGACAGATCATGACAGGTGACAGGTACTGACATTTGACAATGACGTTTCGTGCTCCGTCAAATCCTTAGCGACCCTAGCAACCGCTTCCGTATCGTTGCTATGTATTTTTAACGTAAGCCGTAAGAAATTACGGAACGGGGCATGCCCGATGCTACTCATCACGTTCCGTGCTCCGTGAAGTCCTTAAAGACCCTAGCAACCGCTTACGTATCGTTGCTATGTCTAAGACGTCATAAAAATCGTAGAGACTTAGTAAACGCTCGGTTTTAAAAACGATTTTCTTCTTCTTGATTGGTGGATTCAATGGAATTAGGTAAATAAACAATTGAATATCTTACGGCTTATGTGTTCCGTGTTACGTGTCCCGTTGCATTGTAGAATGGCCTTTAGTAAACGCTCGGTTTTAAAAACGATTTTCCCCTTCTTGATTGGAGGATCCAATGGAATTACGTAAATATCAATTGAAGATCTTATTTCTTATTTCTTATTGCTTATTTCTTATTATATTGCATTGTAGAATCGCCTTTAAGGAATATGCTTTATAAATTATGAAAATTCGTCAATTGCATTAGAATTTTATTGCGATTCGACAACGGGATGTAGCACGAAGCGCTGAAGATTAATGGAAGAAAAGCGATATCAAGATAACCTACGTAAGACGTCACAGAGATATCTGTGTAAGTCAAATGGCATTATCATAGGACATTGCAGATTTCAGTTAGTGCTTGACTGTTCAACTAAGAACTTCTATTCTCAGCGAGTATAGATATAGATAGACAGCCAATAGACATGTCTTCGGTTGACGTCATACTGCCCGAAGTCACCGAGAAACAAAAGCGAAGGAAGAAAACTCAGCGTTCGTAGGTGCCTACGTTTCTCGTGATGCCTCGCTCTGATTGGTCAAAGTTGACCTGCTCCCATTTAAAAACTATGACCTTCCGGACAAAAGGAAAGTCATTTTCGTGATCAGTGATGCCTCCCGAACACCGCCAATATCCCGTTGGTCAGGTAATTTTGGAACACCCTGTATATGTATAGTATACATTGTATACATATAGGAAGATAAATTATAAGATGTTTTGTAAAGTCAATGATTTTTTTTATAAATTCAGTAACTTGTTTACTTTGAAGGTCCATCACCCATGTGGGATACTGTCAGTAGCGATGGCAGCTTCACAAAATGTATATCCGAGGAGATGATCAGCCGCGAAGATTCACCAAAATGGAACGTCGTGAATAATCGACGAGCAAAGGACGATACAGATTTTCGTTTACCTACTTGGGATCATTTGGAAGCGACGCTCAATCAAAAGTTGTCACGTTTTGAAAATTTCGAGCCTGATTCCCTAGAGACGAATCACGACGTGGGAATTGATTATTTAATGACGACAAACGCTAGGAAAGAGATGTCCGAGGAAATGAGGGCTGTCGAGAAATGGAGTACGCCTGTACTGAAACAGGATCAAGATATGTACTTAAGATTGAGTCTGCGAAAGAATTGAACTTGAAATAAGGAATGGTGGAAAACTTTCTGAATATATTTCTTTTTTAATGTTGTGAAAATAAATCTTAGCGTTCACAATAGCAAGCTAATGTTTAAAAAAAAAACTACTTCCTTGGGACATCACAGCGTTGGAGTTCTTATCTAATCTAACCTAACGAAAAATGTCTAACCCCATCACAAATACTGGATGCTTGACATTAAAAAATATAAACAAATTTGGTGAGACTATATCCACCTTCGAGTGATATCAGCTTTATAGTCCTCAAAACAGTCATTATGCTGAAAAATCATTGAGGAACGTTCCCAAAACAGCCACTTGTCCTCAAAACAGTCCTTATGCTGAAAAATCATTGAGGAACGTTCCCAAAACAGCCACTTGTCCTCAAAATAGCGATTTCGTAAATGAAATCGTCCCCAAAGTATCCCCTAGCAAAAAATATAAATTGATGCACATATGCGGTAAATATTTGTAACCTATATATTAAATATAACATGTAAACACATATATTTCATGCATGTGTGACATATTTATTTTCATGACACCTGCATCGAAACTTCTAGTTTCAGTGTCTCTACAACCAGATGAAACAAGTTAACTTCAGGCCAATGCCGCGGACAACTATTAGCGGGTGCGTAAATTGTGAATGCTTTAAATCAGCGGGAGAAATATGCTTGCTTCTGTAAGTCAAATTCAATGTTTATTTCAGCCCTATTACTGTCTTATTTGTTTGTTGGTGCGTGACGTATGAAATATTTCGTATAATTTTGAATTAGCTTAGTGCCCAATAATTGGCCTATGACCCTGGAGTTCCTGGCCAGTTGCTGTGTTATTTTATTAGAAAAGGAACGTAAACGCGTCCCGAAGACGAAACACGGTAGTTATAATTATTTAACTTTTTTTGACGTAAAAATAACGTCACAATAGGTATACTATACATAATATATAGATATTATACATGTGTATTATTATGCCCATGACAGAATTCACGCTATTGTTAATCTCCAGATGCAAAGTCAGCATTAGGAGAATGCTGACCCTATGCATAAGGCGTTAAGATAAGAGCCATGAGAGGCACCTTTGAGCCACAGCGGTCACTCCCAAAGTTCCTAGCTAGAAGTGAAGTCCTGGAGCGTATTCCATAGTCGTGAATAATTAGTATCATTGTGCCTTCTACTATTACATTTGCGTTACCTTCGTATTTACATCATACCAATTTCCATAAACTATAATCGTTCTTTAGATAATTCCAAATCGGTGTAATTATTTAATCATGACCCTAAAGAACTCATAACTGCAGAACAGTAGGTATATATATTTATGTGTTATGGCGTTATTTCCCGTAACAAGACTGAAATCGATTAATTTTCGTGTTTATCATGCGGAACATATTGCCGTTCCTTAATATTGCGTTACGTAAATTACCGGCCAAGAACTCCGATCACATTTTATGGAATTATCAAACATTAAGCTAATTTTTATTGTACAATCATTTCATGCGTTACGAATTTGGGGACAACACCTAACACCTTCACGTCGCTGGATGAGAAACATTACGAGGCTATAGCTGGGATGGTGGAGGACGATTTAAAACCAATAGACGCCTCCACCTCCGAATTGAGTAGGGGTTCGGCATTGGGAAGGACATCGCCATAGACTATGTCGTTCTTAACGTTACTGTCGGCACCGATGTCCCGAGAGATGACCATCAGCGGTACCGAAGAGGATGGGGAGCAGGAACTACCTCTGCGCGAGGACTCATGAACCTTCGTCACCTAGCCATGCCAACCTGGTCCGGACGATGATCACCACCAGAGCAATCTGGTCATCCCGAAGCTACGGCAGCGGGCTTGTGACAATTTCGAAGACCCCGGGTGAACCGGGCTCGGAACGGGATTTTTTTGTTTAAGTTTTGATCTTCCTTCCGCGTATCGCATATTGTCGAGCACCGAGAGGCTCCGGAAATTAATTAGCAAGTTTATTGCATTCTTCTTGTGAGGAGTTATTGGTGATATATCGCTTTCAAATGAATTTCGTAAAGTTTTTAATTTAGGTCCAGCGGCATGCTAGTGAACAATTCTGCTGCGACGATGATTAGTCGAAAAGATGATTGGTCGCCATTTATTTCCCGTCGATCGTCTTGACCGATTTCAATAAGTAGTTGTCTCGCATGTGATATCAAAATGTAATGCTTAGGTAAGCACTTTTGTCTAAAAGGGCGAAATCTTTTATATCTTGGTTTCCGTGCATTGTCATGTTTAGATCTATTCCGTTTCGTTCCTGCCGGTTTCGGTCTAGGAGATAGGTTGGCGTTTCGCCAGCCAGGAAAAGATTCCGTGCGTTTCGTTAATAATTTTTTTATTCTCGAAATGTATTGTCGAATTAGCATCATACATACCTCACTGACCCTGGAGAACGTTAAAAGAATCCGTGTTTTACGCATCGCGTGAGTTCACATATTCTCTTTTCGTTAGTTTAAGTCCTATATTTTCTATTTTCGCGTTCTTTCGTATTTTGCATATCTCTTGCAGTCACTATCTTTCCTTTTGCGATACCTGATTTCTCGATGTACTCCGGATAATTTAACTCGCGACAACCACTATCATTGTCTGATGTTGTTAGCGTTCTGGCGTTATATGATTTTTCTATTGAATTTCTCACGTACGCATCGTAAAGTTGTACAGAAAGTAATTTCGTATAAGATCTACGAAATATCTGATTCACCCGATTCAGATCTTGAGAGACTCGTGGAAATAAGGATAAAAAAGCGGCATGAATTCAGAACGAAGAAAATTACGAGAAACGAGAAAGGAAAGTGAAGAATAAAGAAAAAAAATGTGTCGGTAATCCAAGGGTGCTCCCTATTTCAGAGAGATGTTCACGATTAAGAGATGTTGGTTGTTTTGGCTCATTTTTCTTCTCTTTTCCTTTTTCCACTCCTTCATATTCTTCTTTTTATACTCATAAAACTCTTGGTGTTTTCGTATTTACCGAGATCAATTTCTATGGATGAATGGACGGATGTATGGATACGCATTTCCATTTATATGTATGCCTTGCAACTACATATGCATACGCGTGGGACATGTGTACGTATAAGCATATGCACTTCTGGCCCTTCTCACCTAACTATTGCTGCACATAGAAAAACATTATTTTTCCAAGTACTATATTTCGATGTTTTCGCTCTTTAATACTGCGGCTATCATAAATGTATGGGAAAAATTACCTTGGCCAACTGAACTGGGTTTACTTTTAATGTAGAGCAATCAGGGTAATATCCAAAAGGGGAACAATGAAAAATTCGAATAATTGAAAAAATTCCCAAAAAATATATTGCTGAAAAAAAAGTGAAAACATTAATAAGGAATATTTCACTAATTGCCGCTACTTACAGTTACTTTCACGCATACGTATATCCATATTGCTCAATGTGAAACGATGTGCTCGACATTTTAATTCCAGCGGGAGTTGACTTATTCATAGAAATTAAAAGAAAACGTACTAAAAAATTCATCGAAGTTCAGTTGCCTTTTTTGATCATTAATCTTCCTGGATATCCTCTAATGAACGACGGCTTAATTTTTGTTATTTCTGACTTTTCCACCATCGTTTCACTAGAAAAATCGTTAAAAACTATCAGAGACATGTTTAACTGCCTATGACTTTATTATATTTATTGGACTTACAATTCTATTTTTCTTTTCATTTTTTTTATTACAATAATTCGAACAGCAACCAAAGGAATCCATTCACGGGTTTCCTGCGTTTTATTGCGTTCGTGCCTCGAATAGTCGATACAATATGGTACGTGCAAAATGTTCCACATGAGATTCATGCAAATACGAGAGTCAAAGTATTATATGAAAATGTGCTAAAGAAGGTGTGAGATATAATCCTATCTGACTAGACGATTTATATCTGAAATGCTAGAATTCGATGTTGAATCTCACCATCTGCCACTGACAGTATTTCACAAGAGTACCTCGGACCAAAAGTCATGAATTCATATAAGAAGTTTTCCTGTGCATTCAGTGTTAATATTTTATGTATAACAAATATATGTATAGATATTTACCTATAGAAATGTGTATATATTTATGTATTTACCATGACCTTGGAATGCCCTGGATAATCATGTCATACATATTATATATTGATATTGTGGATTATATTCGTCTTCGCTCTCCTACATTACTATAACAATGCGTAGATGTCCCCGACCAGCTACACTCGATCCACGAATTCAGAGTCCCAAAAACGGGCGCCAGGCGGCGCCCCTACCTAACCCTCAGTTTTTTCTCATGCGTGCTACAAGACACACGTGTTTTTTCGAGTCTCACTTTTTAGGATTTCTTACGGAAATGGGCAGGCATAAGAAAAGTAAGAATAGAGATAAGGAGTTAAATCCGCAGGAGGAGTTACAAAAGCTCATGAAGAAGCTTAATAGGGTAGTTTCGAGTGTCGACACGTTGCATCACAAGGCGGATCAGCACATCACCGAGGTCGACCGGCAGGAGCCAGAGAAAGAAAATGTCGAACCTAATATTGGTGTAGAGACGGAGGAACAAAGACAAGGCCTAGAGGATGTTTCCGATGCCGAGGAACAGGCAGATGCCGAATGGCTCGCCATTGTAAGTGTATATATATATATATATATATATATATTGTGACGTACTGGACCACGTAAATGGCCCAGGGTCTCGCAAGAACAGCTATCACAATACACGGGGGAAGGGGAATGCAAAAAGAAAGAGGGGACACGGTGTAAAGTAAAGAAGAATATAATTAATAAATAGAATGCCAATACAAGGAGAAATAGAACAGAACCGAAATCAGAACTTAGTACTCTAGAACGCTATATATCTCACAACACGCAAGACTTGACAATACACGCGGGTGCTCGCTCGGGAGCACGCGGTGTCAGAAGGGACCTTTAAACGGACTAGTGGGCGAGGGGAATCCGGGAACGGGGAAGCAGGGTATTGGCAAGGGGGCAGGAGGGACAGGAGGGCTTACCGGCACTAAATATCTTCAAAACAACAAATGGGCGCCAGCTACTTATACGGCGTAGCACCGTCGAGTGACCTCGGAAGGTCCTCGAATATTTACTTTAACGCGGAATGGCACGGCTAGCAGGGGAAGAGGTGAGGGGTCTCAGGGAGGAAGGTTCCCGAACGCAAAAATGGCTACTTTAATACCTCGGACTTGGCAATATCCAAAATTGGGCGGGGAAGGGAAAGGGCACGGAGGGTTTTCCAAAAAGGGTACAGGATATTAAATCTTAAATTCGAACGCACGCAATATACCACTGGCCGCACGCGGTCGGCGGAAGGCCAGGCTAAAACTTCAAAAAGATAGACTACGTACAAGGGCCGGTCCACGTGGGGACGGCTTACTATGTCCTGAAGGGACTTATAAAATCTACAGGGCTAATACTAGGAGAGTAGGGAAAAAAGGGGGGGGGGGGGTAGAAAAGGACGAAGCGCAATCACTCAGTACTCACTTAAAGATATCCGCACACTGATAATCCAAAATTAAGGGCACGCTTCCACTCTCACTCGCAATCTTACTAACCTCAGTCGCTCGCAACCTGGCTCGAAGGTAAGTAGATTTCCGGTCGTTTGGTCCTCGTGGGCCTCCAGGGCCTCGATGATTGGTTGGGGCTGCTCAGCTGAGAGGGCTACGCGCTCTGGCATTGGTCGGCAGTTCCGGCATGGCAGGGCATTGGTCCTTTTGAAATTGGCAGGGCTGCCGGGCCTTCCAGGGCCTCGTGGCGGCAACACGGTGCTGGCTTCGCCGGCGCGCGTGTTGGCCGCGCGTGCCGGTCAAGATGGCGGCCTCCAGGGCCTGTCAAAGTCCTCCCGGGCACGTCCGCGGACTCGGAGGGAGAGGGCTCCGCCGCTGTCACACGGGAGGTTTTTCTTGCCCGTGTGACGGGACTGCACCGGGGCTGCATAATCGTGGCGGTCGTGGTGGGCTGTGCTGGCGTCATTTCCCTGTGGTCGGATCAGCTGGTCCTCCTGCCCATGCCATCCCTGCCTTCCGCTGCCTCGGCGACGTAGCCACTCTCTTGCTCCTTCCAGGAATGCTGTTTTCTCGGAGCAGGTCCACGATGGTGTCCTCGGTGATGGTGGGTGCTGTTGGTCCTCGACGATGGTCCTCGAGCCAGTGCCCTACGGGGAATGGGGACAGGGAGGGAAGGGTGGAGGGGAGGGATCTTAACTCTACGTACAGTAAACCTAAAATACTAAATAAACGCAATAAACAGTAATTCGCAAGACAGTACGCAATACTTGTGCTCGGGGCCAGTGGTGCCCTCGAGCCAGGTGACGGGGAGGAGTTTATTGTAACATTTTTGTTACAATATATATATTGGGAGAGACAAAGGCTATGCGCGTTGTGTTGACGTTCGCTAGAGAAGGAAACAAAGAGATGGTTGGCGGCATGTGCTCGCACGGGTGGCGAGAGGTGTGTGTTTACGGGCGTTGTAAAACAAAACAGCCACCCAAAATTTTTTCGTGTTTGCTGGCGTTGCAAAACGAGATTTTGGAATTTGTATATTTCTTATATAAGAGAATGATTTGGACGGTGTATGCGTGAATTGCATAACCGTATTTTATACGTACTCTCATATACATAAGAGCGGGTTTTTTGATGGTGTGTGCGAGAGTTGCATAACCTCAATTTATACACAAAGGCTTTCTGTTTTTTCATTGCTTTGCGCATATACAGGTCGGAGAAGATCCATCAGCCCCACGCTCGATGACGACTGAGATTCGTCCTGAACTGTTAAACATATGGAAATTTTACTGCCGCAAGAGCATGAAGAAGGAGGAGGAAGTTACTGTACTAGAAACATATGCGTGTGCGCCGGACTTCAAGACACCGAAACTAAACCCCCAGATATCTGCTACTATGAAAGAGACGGCTAGGGCTCGTGATGGCCACATGATGAAGATCCAAGATATAAGTGGCCTAATTTTAACGGTCACAGGTTCGTTAATGACAAGAATTTATGAAAATCGCGAGGAAGGTTTGGACCTATCGGAGATTCTAGAGCCGCTTAAGACCATTAGGAATCTAGCTTCTTTGTTAATGAACAAACAATCCCTCAATCGAAAGGCTTTCGTCGAGCCCGGGTTAAACAAGGAGACCATAAATATGTTAAAGGATACTGAGATCGATGATCTCCTGTACGGTAAAGAATTATCCTTAGGAATAAAGGAATCAAAAGCTCTAACGAAAGAGGGCGAGAGTAATGTAGGAGAGTGAAGACGAATATAATTGAACGATCAAACGAACTTACCTGTACGTGAAGTTCGATCGTAATTATCTGAAGTCTTCGCTCGAATTACATTACTCCCACCCATTGTTATTTACCCACCCTAGAACTTTACAGCGGGGTAAAATAGCTAAGCACTCTGAAGCTTGAGGGTTAGGTAGCGCGGTGCTAGGGGCGCCGCCTGGCGGCCGTTTTTGGGACTCTGAATTCGTGGATCGAGTGTAGCTGGTCGGGGACATCTACGCATTGTTATAGTAATGTAGTTCGAGCGAAGACTTCATATAATTACGATCGAACTTCACGTACAGGTAAGTTCGTTTGATCGTTCAATTATTGCACCACCTGAAGATAGTTCAATAGGAATTAATAGAAACCAAATGGACAGAATCATCTTTAACTATATGCTTCGTTCAAATACATCAAATGGAGTTCATCCGTCTACTTGATTTTTATAGTAAACCCAAATTTAGTTAGTAGCATTAAGCTGAATAGACCAAGATACATATCTCCCTGAAGGGATACACACTTTTAATACAACAGTTGTAAGACGTGTGTTATCCAGTCAGAAATAAAAAGAAAAATATAAGAATGTATAAACAGGAAAAGTGAGAAAGTGGTAAGAGACTATCTTTATATATCTTTATATAGGTGAAAAGGTCAAATCGGGAACATGACCCAACTTCATGGTTTCCAACGTTGGACCTTATACCCAATGCGTATAGGGATACTTTTGGTCTTTGTTGCTTACTACGCTCATCCATCTCCGTGCGGTCATAGATTCTTATTAAAGCTGCCTTCATTTGTATGGGTCAGGAGGAGCAAGCGTGCTAAAAGCAAAAAGGAAATGGCTTGAATTCATTCGCAACGGACTTATCGTGGAAGGAACTCTAATGAAAAATAATGCCGTAGCGTCTGCTCCTGATATAAAAATTATAAACCGGAACGATGAGAGAACTTGCTGGGGTTGCCGGATCAAAGATGCGATTAACGATAACGGTATTAGAGAAAGTAAATTACTGCTTATTACGCTCGTGCACACCCCATCCATTTCGTCCCCATAACCCACTGAAACCACCCCTTATATTCCATAATGGCAAAACTACGGTATTACTGTAACTACTGGATGCTAAAGGCATAACTTTAATGAAAGGCATTTATTCGTACTAGCAATTACAGGTACCGTAGAAATTTAACCTAAAAAAGATTACAATAATTTATATTATCTCGCCATAATCTTCAACATAAACTTAACGGCGATTGATATGAATCATTTGGTTAGTTTTTGTTTTTCATTACTTCCATATGTAATCAAACTGTTCTCGGACAGAATTAAACAAATGACGTTTTGTAAGTCCGGCTTAAAGTACCTAACTGGCTTCGGGTATATTTTATTAAGTTCAAGTAAATTAGATAACACATAAAGTCTAACGGATAATCCATGAATCTAACGAAGTAAGAATTATTCCGTTTTCTTTCAATGGAATAAGGTACTCGTTTAATCAAACACTGTACAGACTGCACAGGATGGATATTCAGGAAGATGAAGAATCTGCGTTAATTCTTAATTTAACTGGTTTAATTACTTCTGTTTGTGGAAGTAAAACAACCCTGAGGGGACTCCATAATCTTCGGAGTTGTCTTTCTGTTTATAAGAAAAAATATCGCTCGAATTGGAATATTGGTTCGTTTGAACCTTAAGGTTAGATGGAAACGATGCATAATTTGTTACTGGCTAAGCGCTAGATTTCACGATCTCATGAAAATCTTTTAACGAGTTCTGTTAATCTTAATATCGCTTTGATTAAGCAGATTAAGTTTATCGATGCTTTAAACGATTTCTTTATTAGGATAGACTCGTCGTAATCCTTTCGCGAAATAATGTAAATTATTTTTTCTGACGCAATTTACTACGGATCTGTTAGAGCTTATCGTTTTAGAAGCTTGACATCTTGGAAACTTCTTATTATTCTAGGATTTTTTTCCCTGTACACCTAATTTCAAGCTTCGTCGGACATCAAACAAGGATCTTGATAACTTAGCTTATGATGGCGCGTTAAAAAAATTGAGCTTTCCTAAACATATATTAAAACTAGCGTCCCGGCCACGCTTCGCTGTGGCTCCCCGAGTGTTTTCGAGTTGTAGATTGACGACGACTACTACGACCACCGGTTGCTAACTTTCGCTGCTTCAAGTTGTGCGTGCAAGCACGTTACGAATGATTCATTGAATCGTTCCTCGGTTATTAGAAAGAATCGATAAAATTGAAAACTTTTTCGAAAGGAATCGATAAATTTGTATCTTTTTCTCTCACGTTTCGGTGATTTCTGCTGTCTCAGTACCTATCGATATATCGATCTGCTGTCATAACGCTCTACTGTTTTATGATTACCAAAAAGCTAATGGAACAAAACAAAACGTCCACGGAAAAAAAAAAAATTGAAAATTATTATGAACAAAATTTTTTTTTTAAATTTAAAAAAATTTTGAAAAAAAATCCATGGTCCCGAGGGGGATCCCGAGGGACTCGAAAGGGGTTTGCGGGGAAGTCCTCAGCAACCACCGGTTGCTATGGAAAAAACTGGTTGCTATGCCCATCGATTCTTGAAATATAGGTCTCACACTTTTTCGGCTGCGTTTTCTGGATTTTTCTTGACGTACAAACCATGGGATGGCCGATACGAACACAACAAAACATTCCCCAAGCAAATCGGACGCTCCGTTCTCGAGTTATGGTATTACAAACATTTCGGGCTGTTCTTTTATATATATAGAAGATATTGTTGCTGTTGTTTAGTCTGATCCTTCATCATTGTTGTAATATATAATATTATTACTATATCGCTCTGATTGAACAGGATTTTTTTAACTTTACAAATTTGTGATTTATCTACTCGAGTTTATTGCTACTGTGAGTAAATTTTTAATTTAATAGCGTCGTGATAACTCACGAATAGCTTTTCATCATTAATAGAGATTTTCGTTATATTATTTTGAACATTTTTTACAATTTCTTAATAATCTATTTGGAGTATATGTTCTTGCATTTGAAACTGTAGTTTTTTGTAAAACTTTTTTATTCATAATATTTGACATTCTAAGTTTATTTCTCATGTTAATTTACATTTGTAGTGAGTGTGAAGAAAGGGAATATATCGATAATATTTAGGTTTACCTGTAACCATATCGAAATTCCGTGGATCTGTTCGGTCCCCAATCATATCCGTTTGATATAAAAATAAGCTGCAAGTTGAAAGTTACAATTTGCTTCCTCCAAATTGTAGGTAGTATACGAAGTTCCTATATGACGAAGCATTTTCATTTTTTTTAATCTTTGGCTTCCTCGTAGATGAAGTTTCATTTACTACCGAACCGCGAAATTTCGAATTGCTATAAAATTAGATCCGCTATGCTGATTTTCGCCAAATTTCATATGTATTATGTAATTTTTTTTCATATTATAAATTTATTATCATCGAAAAGCAAATTCATTGAAACATATATATATCTCGATTTAGGCCAGAATTAATCCTACATATACATATATTACACTTAACTAACACACCGTCATTATAATAAAATCACACATTCAAATTACACTCATCATACCATGCATTTATATATCTAACGCTCCATAGTCTTTCTGTTTTAAATTAATTGAGGTTCACGAGGAACTGATACAACGATTTAATTTCGAGCTATTAGAATCACCAAATTAATCATCCGTCGTTATTTTAACAGAACTATTGATATATCAAAGTATATGTAATTAATGTAGACGATACCGATGAATGTTGTAGATGAGTTGTCGTCATTTCGTCCTTAGTAGCGTCATCACATCGGCATTATATTCGTCAAATTGAAGATTTTTCGGGATGGTATGCTGAATTCTTTTTAGCCCTCGTGTTCCAATATTTTGCCAAGCGGTTTTACTTGATCCGATATATAAATGGGTTAATCATGGTAAAAATAAAAAACCCTGTCGCCTGGTGTCTCTCGCTGCTGATAAGGGGAATTTACAAATAACAGTACAAATTCGAATATAATTGTTAATTACCGCAATGTTAAATATATATATATACCTGATAGAATTGGTGGTTACACCCGATAGCACGAAAGAAATTACGTGTATCGTCTTCGACAGTCGATTTGCGAAGGGGACGAGGAGCATTGTTCGATTCGCTACCTCGGTTCCCGTGACTGGAGAGAGGGGATATTAGAATATACGAGTGCCCTCGGTGTAGTTTCGAATAATTACAATATAGAAAAATAACTCAGTCGATAACTAACCGTTACAATTACGGCTAGATAATATTGCACACTTACAGAGAATTGCGGTTTGATTCGTAGAAATAAGCACTAGTTACAGTGATAAAGTTGATTTTTCGAAAAGATCAAAATATCATAAAATCAAAACTTCTCGACGAATTCGGCCCAAATGCAATATCCAACCAAACTTGGATACAAATCTCTTTGTCAAGAACTGTTTAGACGAGTATCACAAAATTTCCGATCGCTAGAGTGATAACGTCCTTGCTTTGGGAATTTCAAAACGACATAAAATCCGAGCCGCAGCTTGAATCATAACGAAAAATAAAGCCAATGAAGGGATTATAGAGCTGCACATGCCTGGAAAATTTGGGGGCTGTAGCTAAAACCGTTCTCGAGTTATACACGTTTGAATTTTGGGAGGCCATTACACACATACACGCGCGCGCACGCGACGCACACGCAGCCGCACATGCATGCACGTCCGGACATTTCCTCCAAATGTATTTTAGCACAAGTTTGGCACATTCTAAACATGGTGACATGAAGATCTCGAAACAAAAATTTCCACCATCGCATAGGTTCCTCTATCCTATAAGCGAAAACAGTCAAACAAAAAAAAGCCATCCTTCAATCTACTATTAGTCGTCCCCCTAATCAGCTAAATACTGTTAAGAGAATTTTAGACTCCCCTATAATTCAATATCGCAAAAGTGATGTAAATCTTACAACAAGAAACATTCACTTACTACATAATATGCAAATTAAATTTTCAATGTATTTGGCAAACTGCAAATACTTTATTATCACTTCACGTTGTGTAATTAAACAAATGGAAATTAAGGAGATTTCTAGTTTAAGTCGCAACCTGTTAGGGGTGCATAGTTTAGTATTACTATTGCCTGTTCCGTGGTTACTTTAGAGCGTGTATTGGCATTGGCATTTCCCTGCAGGCATTTATTTCTAGTATTAGTATTGGTGTTATAGCGTTGTGTCGACGTTGCCTTTAACGTCGGGTTTGTGGATTGGGGTTCGAGGTTGGCCGGGCTTATTCGAAGTATGCGCGCGCGCAACGTTGAGGGCGCCACGATCGCTTCTCAGTTTTCCAGCATCCCTTTACTGCACCGTAACAGCGCTTCGCGAGAGGTGTGTCATCCAGGTTGTACTGCGCTACGTCGCGACGCTTTGCGTTGCCGTTATATCGGTGCGTCGGAATTTTTATCTCGAATGAATGTTCCTTTTAATTCTACAGTCTCGTAACTGTTATAATCATTTGGACTGCCGGTGCTTGTTAAGACAAAGGGATTAATTCATGGTGACTGTTAAAGCTGATTTAAAAAAGGAAAGACATTTCTGTGCGGAAGATTGTTACGACTTTCTACTTCTGGATTCTCATAAATATTACATTACGTAAGTTTTGATTGCGTAATTTATTGTGATTAATATTTTGCTCACGATTACCTCGTGCTTCGTAGCTTAGCTAAATGTTTTCTGTTCTCACTTTTTTAGAATGCATTTTCGCGCTGAACATCGAATTTTGTTTTTAATATTTCATACATTATTATACTGTTATAATAGTTGGTTATTAATATATTTGCGTGATCAATATTTTGACAGTGTGCACGATTTAAAATGCCATATATCTTTATTTGCATCTTTTTCACATTTCTTCATTGAATTTATTTGGTCACTTGCATCACTTTGCTTCGATTTTCATGACTCTTTTGATTCGACGCAAGAGGTATTTGATTACCTGAATTACTTTAAGGGAATTTAATTAAATGCCATAGTGAGTAATAGTGATTGGAAATTCAATAGATTATCGCTAGTTCGCTTTTGAAATAGAGTGAAAATTGCAACTTGTATATCGTCATTATAACTTGACCGCAATGAAAATGCAGTTAGTTTCGAATATATTTGTTCATCAAGGTGAAAATTCGACAAAGCAAACTAGAACCAGCCAAACAATACGTTAATTGGATTAAACGATTCGATTGATTCTTCGAGTAAATCTGACCTAATACGATCGTTCCTCAAAAGCATTGTAAAGCACTAATGAATACTACAAATCGTCTTATTCCTTAAGAAAACAAGGAGCACCAGGGTAATTAAAAGAATTGCATAATTGGCCCAGAGAACAAAAGGTATCGTAACGATGCTGTCAGACAAAGAAATCAACGTTATTTGCTTTATATTATTACTCTCTCCCTCGTTCAGAATAATTAACAATTATTTAATAATTTTAATTAATATACTCCTTCATACGAAACATGTGCAATATAACAACAAAGAATGAAATAAATTTCGTTGTAAATTAACAATTTTTGTCTATCCTTATTTTCCAATTGATCACAGTGGGTGACGTCATGATTTTTTTGTCGCTTTGTCCTCTCAATCACTGGCGAGCAGCGGTCCGCGAAATCTTCACGTAGTACTAATTACGTCAGATACTACTATTCGCGCTTTTGACTAGACTTATTTTAAATTATTTTATAATCATTTCACTTATTGTCTGAGCCTTTTTGTCCTTGTTTTTTTTAAAGATGCTGACGTCGTTTTTCATGAAGATTTGACAGGAGCAGCGTCGTATTTGCATAGGCTAAGACGATAAACCTATTTAGGAAGGGTCAAGCGATTCTTTAAACTTTTCAGAGGTTTGTGGCGAATCTGTCTCGTGTTCAGAAAAACCCTCCTCAGTGTGTGCACAACACGGTACGATCCTGAAAAGCAATAAAATTTTCACTTTAGATGATTACTGTTGGCTTTCGTCGATCTCGTGTATTCGGGGAAACTCTCACGGCAGCAAATCAGAAAAGCATTCTAATCTAACCAGTCTCACACTAATTGGGGAGAAAGACCATTTCCAACGGACGAACGTAACTTACTGTAGAAGATATGTACATGTATGTGTGTGTGTAATAACATCAAGTAGGCATCGCGATGTGTGATTTCCGCACTTCTCGAACTACTTCGCCACATCTTCAGGGTGTGTCAACGGCGCCGAATTGAGAATCAATTGACTTTGAGCTATTCGCGTTTAGCTACTCAACATCATTTATAAATGAGGAAACCATCTGCGGCAATAGGTGGAAAACCGACTCCTTTGCTAATACATTATAAAGATACTACTTTTCGCAAAACACGCAAACCGCGTGAAGTGAGGTGGCAAACCGACTCCTTCTCAAATTCATTCTTCCGTGCGTTTTGACTGGAACGTCACTTGTGCCGCTTCCGTGAATACACGCAAATATCTATGTAGATAATTCTTTTATTTCCGCCCATCAATTATATCATCTAGTCAACTTATTGACCATATTCTATACTTTTAGATATGGTTCAATGGCACAAACTGTTTACTCCATATCAAGCCAACCCAGTGACCATATTCTTTGCTATTATATACTGCTCATTGATATGACGTTTAACACATCAGAATCAACCCTATATCTATTCTAGCCTTTAGATATTGTTCATTGGCATGATTGACATTGGCATGATTCCGATCATCTATAGCAAATCAACCCTTCGACCATATTCTGCAATTCAGGCATTATTCGTTGGCACGACTTTGCTCTGAACATTTACTTCCCCGTTTTCGTCAAATTCCATCTTGGAATCTGACCTGAGATTTAACTATTACTCATATAATCGTTTTATTAGGTCGTTAGTAGTATCTAGTAAGTGTCTTATATTTCTGTATATTTCTGTATATTATATTTATTTGTATGAAATATTGTTATGTAGTCTTTTTACATTCCGCTTTTCTTTATTTTCTATTTATACTAAAATCTAGCAGCTTTAGGCTGGGCCTTTCACTAGCCATCTCCGTATATCACTTAAAATAATATATTCTATCTTTGTTCGATTTGCAAGATAGAATCTCACTTTCATTTCTTTTGTCTCTAACTGTTATCTTTCCTCATTCCTAAATGCTCGATTCCGGATCGAATCCAGCTAATCCGCATGTGCTCATCCCGATGATATAGGTTACAATATATGTATATTAGATAGAGAAAATAATTGTACAGAACTACAAATCATGGTTCTGACTTAATAAGTTTCGCTTATTGAAGATGGGATGTGTATATGATATAATATACATATACATACAGTAACCTATTCTCAATAACTACCAGAAGGTTCGCGAAAAGAACTTGGTCAATTATTGGATTGCGGATTAAGCGAGTGGACTCGTCCGTAAAACCGTTAGGACCAAGGATTCCAAGGGTCAAGGTCGCTAACCTAATTTATTTGCAATTCGCGTCCGTTCGATGGAAAACTCCAAGTAGCCCTTTCTATCCCGTCGCTACTCTCGGTTCCAAAATCTCTCAATTTTTATATATTTCCGGTTAAATCACCGTAATATATTCAGCATGAGAAGTTTGCTATCAGTAATTATAGGGATTATGGTTTTTGAAAAAATGTGTTAAATAAAAGTATAAAATCAAGATCATCTTCACCGACACGATATTCGTAATTCAATCGCACCCTTCACATCGCTTCTAGTAATTTAAAACTCTCCAGCCTTTATCTCTGCATACGTAAAGTGGGTAGTTTTCGCTCTCTGCAAACTTGGATTTCGCCTTTAAAGCGCCGTTTGAGAAAAGAGTCGCGTGCGACACACAGATATGAAAATCCTTTCGGCGATTCAAAATTCGTGCCAGCGCCATGTGCGAATAGCCTGTAAAAAAAAGTGTATAATATTTTCTCAGTTTTTTACCAAAAAGTACGTTTTTGTCGGAAGTACAAGGGGTGCAAAAAATATTGAGAAAAGTTAAAAACAAAAGTGCGTAAGTCTATACAATGTGCCTTCCTCTTATCAAGCCAAGAAAAATATTTTTCCCTACGAAGTCTCTGCTGAGGAATGCAATGCTATGGGAGTAGACGAGAGTCGTAATGTGAGATTGCTAGGGGAGGTTGCTAGGCGGCATGGGAGATTGCTAGGGTTAGGTAAGGGTGGTTCTTAGCAATCATTTTTTTTAACTTTTTACCAAGAACCACCATGGCTTTCGATTGTATTTAGTACAATACTATCTTCTTATAAGCGAATGTTAGGGCGGTTAGAAGAATAGGCACCTAAGAAATTCGTCACTCGAACCTTTCCCTATTACTGTACAGCGAGCTTGAAAATCATGCATGCTAAGTCGTATCCGTAAGCGCCACTGCTGCTCGTTATAATCGAATTACACTGAAACACATATGATAAAATCCAGCCAAGCAAAACTGAAGAGAAATTTGCATACAACGAGTTCGCTTATAACGAGGTAGTACTGTATATGCAGCCAAAGAATACAAAAAAACTACTGGGCTTCTCCTTCTCACAGGATTAATTGTATGGACTATGGAAAATATATGGAAATATACATATATCGAGATGTTTCGTAATTTTAGGGACGCGGAAATCATGGGACTTTTAGGAGATTTGTGCACTAGACAAGCGCCTTCATAGGGAATTACATTGATTTTTCAAATAAAATTAATCTTGGTATATTGTTCAATAAGTTACAAACTAGGAAGTCATATATTGCACACGCTCACATCTGTACTCTTATAAATTTGTACAGTCTTTGTTGTCCATCAGCAGGTGAACCGGAGTATATTTCTCTCTTTTCCTTATACACCGTTTTTAGAAAGAGCAAGAGATAGTTGGAATAACAAGACAGCGGATTATACGATGTGTCCGGTAATTGTCCATTTGAAAAATATATGTATATATGGATATATACAAATCATATACGATTTTGTATATGTAATTCATATATAATTCAAATATAAAAATGACCATACGTAATCTATATATAAAATGTAAATACTTATCGAGATCTTACGAAATCTCGAGATCTCCGTCACGGGATCATCTCCGAGAACTATAATTTTGTGAGAATCTACAGTATCATTAAAGATGATATCATGCAGAAACTGGGCCAGATTGGCCGGCGCGTTCTGAAGTTATGGCCATTTAAGTGTTTTCACTTCAAGGGGATGTAACTCCCCCTAGAGTGATCCTACAGGGGTTCAATGGGGATGTTTTTTTAATGCCGAAGGATGCTCTCTCTGGTGCCCTAATTAGAAATATGAATTTCCTTCCGGAACTGCTAGATCTCGAATTTTTCAAAAAGACCCAAAATGCACTTTTTCACTCCAACTACTGCCATTCGGCCATTTTATATCCGATCGGGATAAACCCTTTACCATTCGAAAGGGAAGGGAATTTCCTAAAAAATATGTCTTTGGTTTTTCGAAATCTGTCATACTTTCACAAAAATGCAAAAAAATTCAAGTGTTGCACTTCAATTGGACGTTACTGTATATGTTTTTAATAATATAATTGTTTTCAAATTGTCTATAAGATTTTTAGCATTTTTTTAACGTTATAGTGGATTCATCAATTATATTTCCCTAACTTATAAATTCGCTAGACTTTTTAATCGTAGAAGCTTTTATCATGAATTTCGGCGGCTATCTTTGGGGAATTCATTCTACAGGCAACACTGACAGTTATTTTATTGACGGAACGTTTATGTACGTCATAGCGAAATATTTTTAAATTCACAGTCGAGATTGCACACATGTCAAGAGACATGTTGAATTTCTCTTAATTTTCGATGATTCAACACAGTTGCATTGAACAGTGCATTTGATTCGATCAAACTTCGTCAAAGAATCAACGTGCATTCGTTTGAATATCTGTTTTTAAATATTTTCAAACCACCCTCAAATGGTAAATATATTTGATAGTTTTCTGCTTCTGAAATTTTAGATTTTCACGGCCAAGATTATCATTAATACTAATG
The DNA here is from genome assembly GCA_963971525.1 of Cephus spinipes. Taxonomy (NCBI): domain Eukaryota; kingdom Metazoa; phylum Arthropoda; class Insecta; order Hymenoptera; family Cephidae; genus Cephus; species Cephus spinipes. The sequence goes on along the minus strand of OZ020580.1, from coordinate 6,747,381 downwards.
GTTTCCGAGTGGAAGTCGCGTCCGTGTTCAACTGATCAACTAAAGAATCTGTGATCGGCTGTAGCACTGATCCGCATGAGCAGTCATATACATATAGGTATATTAAGATTTCCTGATAACAGGGAGCTTCAATATCGAAGCCCCCTAGCCCTGATGATGCAGACTGAAACGTTTGGGGAACGTCGGCAGAAAACTGATCACAGACGCGGCTTCCATCCGGAAACCATGAGTATTAATAGTTATCTGCTTCCTTTTATTTATCACTTTGTCTCGTTGAAATGGTCAATTTAAATGATCAAAGTTCACTATTGTATTATAGTACAGGACCAGGAGATGGAGTTAAAAAATATATCTTTGCACCTGAAAATTCGATTTTACACAATTTTTACAATTAATCGCATTGAAATTTTTCCTCCTCTTTAACGCGTTATTATCTTTGAATTTTATACTATGTGCCACAATTGATATGTAACCTTCTGCGGTCGTATGTTTCCTCTCAGCCACCACAGCCAAGAACCATACTGATCTTATATTATACTAACAAGGAAGGTACCTCCAGTGTCCCCCTCACATTTCCTTCGTTCTGAAATATGTTATTCTCCATCAAAATCTAAGAGACACGTGTTTTTTTTATCGGTTTTCGAAATCCGTTATCGAAAAACGGCTTTAGGGGGGGTGAAAGAACCCCCAAAGTTGTACTCCTCGAGGGCGGTTTTCGCAGTTTAGCATACATCCACTCGAGATATTTAACTAGGACCAATTGAAGAATAACGCTCATGATGAATAATGAAAAATGCATTTTGGTTGGGGAGAGCGGGGGGATGCATACAAATTTATATTTAACAGTGCGACATTTTTATAACAATAAAACTATCAATTCGATTTTGATGAAATCGATTGCATTTGGAAATGCTAAAAAAATAGGAGATATATGTTTTTGCGTTTTTCGAAAAAACGTCGTTTAAGGTCTTAAACCACTCCTATGCCGGTGCAATCAATTTCTCATTAAAGCGGCGTTATCTTCCTTCAATTTGCCTTTCCAATTATTAGGAAGCTCTTTTTATGTGTTAATTAAGGAGCTTAATCGTTTCAATAACGTTCATTTATATATGCTTACCAAAATCATCCTGCGGAACTGCAAAAGCCGCCTTCAAAGGCCAACTTTGGGGGTTGATTTCACCCACCTAAAACGTTTTTCGGCCGATAAAAAGAAACGCGTGTCTCGTAGATTTTGACGGAGAATAAAATATTTCGAAACGAAGGAAATCCGAGGGGGACACCTGAGGTAGCGCTCTCGTAAGTCGACAAACATCGGAGATATGCATTTTTAACTGTTGGTGATTAACGATGCTCTATTACTGTTCCTTCAACGAAAATTACCTCCAATCAGCATGATACCTAAGTATAAACTTAATACGATCACAAAGAGTTAATAGTGTCCAGTATCATAATAGGCTAGAACTACATATTCCACTGTAACATTTCATCTGTTAACTGTATCTGCTCTGTTTAGCAAATACACTATTGGACATCCCGATCAGGATGTAGCGTTTCACAGCCCCTTATACAAAGGGTTACAACTTAAGCGTTAGAACAATGCAATGGTCTGACAATGCCAGGATTACGCTGCTATCTGTCATTGCTGTCGCAGTACAAGTCGATCGTAAGGTCCGCCACGGACTGTGAATTATGGAAATACAATCTCCGACACCCCAGAAACAATGCCAAATGGCTAATGAATTGTTCACTTCCTTTTCTTGCTCAAATTTTCGCCAATATTTAGATTCTTCTTTTCGTTCTTCCCTATGTTCGAATATTTTAAAATCCTTAAATATTTTAAACCACGAAATCTCAGATTACTCCTGACATATTTGAACTTATATCTATACAAATTTCCGCATATATGCTTTTTTTGAGCTCCCATATTTCAAACCGATATGACTATTTTAATATTTTTAAAATACACCTCAATTCAAAGTTCTATTAGACTAAGAGAATTATTTCCTGTGCATGGGATCTCTTTATTGTGACTTTAGATCTATACTAAATCTACGTCTCCTAGGATACATCGAATTATTCTCGACAGGATTTTCCAGTAGTAGTAGTAGTAGAAAGGAGGAGGGGGGATGTGCTTGAAGCACTTTCTGAAGGTTTCCAGTGAAATTTCAGCGGTTAACCTTACGGTATTTCGACGCAGCGATTTTAACGAAATTCCCTAACATTCCCTAGCATTATGGTATCGCCTTTATCCTGTTGGTAACGTTGGACTAAAATTAAATGTGGTTTCCAGTCTTAGGTAAGTATATATATTGTACAATGATACTAATACCATGGGATATTGAAGCACAGGAGAAATTATGATTATTATATTAATGAGATAATTAGTGGTAACGAAAGGAATTCTAATATGACTCAAGGGGTTTTTAATGTCGCTATACAAATTTCAATATATCGTTAAGGCGGGTTTACACCAAGCGAGCATTGTTCGCAAAGGTTCGCAGTCGTTCGCAAAGGTTCGCAAACGTTTGCGAACATTTGCGAACATGAAGGGAAGACCCCGTTCACACTGCCTGAGCACGCCCGATCGAGCAGTCGTTCTCGAACATTCGGCGAAGTTCCGACGAAAGTGCGCAAACATGGCACCAGCGTTGTCAAAGCTTGCAATCTGTGCTGCGTCGATAGTGGTTCTCTCTGAAATCGAGAAACGCCGCCAGAGGAGGAAACGCAGGATGTGGGAGTCTTCCTTTTTAAAAGGAAGAAATTATATGCAATTGCTTCTCTTTATACAATCCTATCAGTTCAAGGCATTTTTCGTTGTCCCACTCCATTTTTGGAAATAAAAACGCAATAATACAAACACGTACTCCAGTAATGAAAAGAATCACCCGGACGCTCTTGCTTCTGCGGATACTGCCTAGGTACTGTTCACACCGGACGAGCAACGAACAGTGAATCCTTTGACGATTCGTCGGTTTACCGACAAGTCGCGGAACGAGTTCGAATGCTCGCGAACATTCGCGAACAGCGTTCGCAAACGGTGTTCGGTGCGGCCGGGTGTTTACACCGCCCGAGCGTCTTGCTCGCGATTGTTCGCAAACAGTGTTCACAGTGAATGCTCGCTTGGTGTAAACCCGCCTTTACAATACGTAGTGACATTTAAATACCATCGTACAATTCAATGGCGTGAAATAAACGTTTGAAATATTCAAATTCAATCGACGCCCAATGACACGTATCGCATATCAATCGTATATAAATACCGATACGAAATTTATTTCTTGAATAGATTGTTTCCATCGCTGTATTAGATTTTGGAACTGGTAACACGTAGTAACTGGAACGGAGCGCCACGACACACTATCAAATATTAAATTTATTCGCTATACAATATTTTATATTAAAAACAATTAAAAAACAGCAATACCATCCATCCTTTATACTGAGCATAAATATTGTCCTAGTACAGAAATAGCACATCCTCCTGGAATAAATGCCAATTTCTGACGAAGGTCCTACATCATCCGAACTGATAAGGATACGGCAAATAGAACTGGAAGTTTATTTTTTTTTTAATGATTTTACAGAACGGAGTAGAAACGAGAGATATGAAGAGTGTGGGGGAGGCGGGAATCTTGTTCGCATCTAAATAGATTTTTTTATACTCGCAATTTTCCTGCTATTCGTTTCCTTTTTTTTTCAATATACAGTGGAAGTAATTTCAACGTGAATATTAAACTGAAGTTTTTTTGGTGATTATTTCAAGTTCACAGCGAGATGTTCTCCATTAACGTTCAATCGTATGTTTGATGATAATATATACGTAAATATTGGACAAAAAATTCTCGGACAAAAATAATCGGTGGACATTCGTATTTTTCAGTTTCCCTTAATCTTTTGTTTCAGTACTGCATTTACTAAATACGTATATTTTGAAGACTGGTAGTATCATCAAATTTTCTCAATATAGTATATGGTGCTGACAACTAGAAGAATTTTTTTAGCATTTTAATGCATAACGTGTACCACGAGGACAAGAAAATTAGATTCATACCGAATTTTCCACATATTTTCTAGGTATTGCAGCTGTGATGGGCTTGATATAATGGCTATGCTATGTTAAGATAGCTTGAAATTCCAATGCTAGATGTCCCAATGTTTCATGTTGTTTTTTGTAAATGTATACTAGAGTTCCATTGTGAATACCTCATAATTTACAATGTTCTTGTAACTGCCCTATACATTATCTATATACTGAGTAGACTAATTCATGTCCACTATCAAGCTACAGGTTTATCACTTATGTTTCAATAATGTTTGTCCTCTCATATTTTATCTCTTTTTTTATCATCATTCACCTAGGTTTTCACATTACGTTTTTCCTCCGACAGTATCGTTGAGTTACTAATAGGATCAATCTGGGAACAACTGGGGCAATCATTACACGTATTTGTGTACCTATATATGTATGTGTAGAGATATTTTCGAAACTAGTTAGGTACCACAGAGTTGAAAGATATTAGAAAACCTTGTTTGAAAAGAAATGGAGAAGACAAAAAGAATAAGTCTCTACGAAACCCTCCCTCGAAATCCTCATTTCCTCCGTAGCGAATCTCCTTTCTTGAGGATCTGCCCTGGCTTACACGTAAAAACTAGGTATACGACATAACAATGGCGTAAAGATAAAATTTTTATACCCAAACCGATAGACTGACGGAATGAAGGTGTACATATACCGGATGTCTACGTATTATATCATTCCAAAGTATGAGCTAGGAACTTCAGAAAGATTTAAAGTCTTAACAAACTTTCTCAAAAAAGAAGATGAGAATTATATTCCTATGATCGATTTGAAAGTACCTACATACAAGACTCTTCACTGTGTGAGAAGTACCCGAGCAGAAATTTAGTCAGGCTGCCTGATGTCGTATCAGGTCCGAATCAGGTATCGGTGTGGCATGCCTGATCAGGATAGCCGGATAAGGCCCAGATCCTGCCCTGATCATGCATCAGTACAACATTGAGTTTCCGTCAGGCTCGGGTCAGGTTTTGGGAAGGCTGGCCTGTTCCGGCTCGCCTGCTCTTAGCCTTATCCGGACCTAAACTAATGTCGCTACGTTTGCCTGATCTGGCTTACCTTACGTCAGCCTCGTATATACATGTAATACAACCACCGGCCACCAGAGGGACAGGGATTCCCGCAAGCAAAAGTGGGTCACTGAGCCGATAAGTTCCAAACTGTATAGAATTCTGTAATAGAGACGAAGAGGCGATAAAAGCTACTAACTAGCAGCACCTAGCAGTCCTATCCATCTCACTGCTTCTATATACAATTTTTTAGGATCAACAAACTAATTTATAATTTGCAGGAATCCTCCTACCTCTTGAAGGCAAGGCATAATACGTCACACTGAATTATTCCAATACCTACAATATTTTCAAAAACTGTTATAACAGTTCCGGCTATAATCCGACATGCAGTCCGGCCCGGATCAGAAGCCTGATCAGGGCCTGCCTCGCAGCAGCGTTACACCCCGGATAAGGGCCTCGTGAATCGGCCTTAGCAGGGCCGGATGCCGTTTTAAGGCACACTTTATCAGGGCCTGATCTGAGCCTGAATAAATTTCTACTCGGGTACCTATAAAATACACTTTTCGACGAGTTCTCTTTCTCGGTTGGTTGAAAAGGGTGTAGGGGTACAGCGCAAGACCTTCATTGGGTTGGCAAGGAGTTAGTGTAACCGAGCGTTAAGAATGCTCCGATTCAAATAGGTACCCAGCAACTCCAATCGACATGCATCATGTATGTAGGGGTGTTCCATAGGAGTATTCAGTAAAGCTGTCCAGGGTCCCAGTAGGTATATGTTATAGGTAAAGGGGGTTGTGGTTCGTTGTCAATGCTACGAATAGAGCGATAGACCTAGTACAGGGTTTCTAGATACAGAAGCATATATATGTATACATATATACACACACATACAGGGCTAGTCAGTAGAAACGCACCAGGAGAAGTTGGCCGCAAGTGGCCGAAACGGCAGTGTGGCCTCTTCAAAAAATGACATGTGACTGTGACCGATTCCCATAAGCGCAAACTGACAGTTCACATAGCAATAAGGTTATTGAAATATTTCAATAGTTAGGTTACTGAAATAATTCATTAATATTATAATGACAAAATGTAATATCAGTTAAGATTTATTTTCACAACAGATTGCAATTAAAATAATGTAAAGTTTAAAATATTAACAATTTTGATATTTCCAAGTAATGATCACAACTGCAATTCTGCAATACAATGCTGCAATTAATTTAAAAATCAATTAATTGAAATATTTTTATAGCAAAAAAGTGCAGCAAAAAATCTGTTGTGAAAATAAATCTTAACTGACATTACATTTTGTCATTACAATATTAATTAATTATTTCAGTAACCTAACTATTGAAATATTTCAATAAGCTTATTGCTATGTGAACTGTCAGTTTGCGCTTATGGGAATCGGTCACAGTCACATGTCATTTTTTAAAGAGGCTACACTGCCGTGTCGGCCACTTGCGGCCAACTTCTCCTGGTGCGTTTCTACTGACTAGCCCTGTATATATGCATATATAGACACACCCCGCCTGTCCTGTTCTCTGTGGAATTGCCAAACTGCAACTGCTGGACCAAAATGGATCAGTTAGCGTTTAGGGATTTGGTGGTTCCCTGTAATAGATCTCGCCTAACCGAATTGTATTACGTGATGTACATAACAGATCTAGTTGCGCTTAAATGATTCCATTAACAGTAGAGGGTTATGAAAATTATCTGTCATCTTTTACGTCATTATAATTTTATCTGATCTAGATACAAGTTTATATCAAACATTCGTTATGAATTGGTATCCGAATTATAATTTTCCTTCGACAACTCCACGTGCAATACGTCAAATTGTCACTCGAATAAATATTAACAATGGCACCGGTACCATAGAATCGAAAAATCTTAAAGAAACGCAGGAACCATTTCACCCCAATTCGTTTGCCATTTTCGAGTGTGTAATAAGGCGCTCAAACTCTTGCAAAGAGAAGAAGTTTTTTACATTCGTGAAATTGCAGGCGCGAGCACTTCGCATTAAGACATAATTATCCCTGGCGACGCTCCTGCAAAAACTGGTATGAAAATGTTGCTCGGAAACGCTATATGGTCTCTCTTACGCTTCTGTCTTTCTACGTTGGGAAAACAAACTAATACGTATGCACTGTGTATATTAATGTCTAATATATATATATATATATATATATGTTTGCCAAAGGACTACTGCGGGGGCAATTACTTTAATAAATCGAATACTCTCAGGACTTGTGGCTGTTTCGCGGTCGGACCTCATAAAAATTCCAATTTATAGGCTGTTTTGGGAACCGACCCCAAAATATACACAATCAAGCAATCGGTTAAATTTAAGACATCATGAATTTGTCATTTTGGGGTACGTCCTCAAAAAAATTGCCAGCAAATTCAATTATAAGGCTAGTTTGAGGATGATCCTCAAAATATACACAAAACGTAATCTTTCTATATAATAATACACAGATAACGTGACTTTGGGGGATGTGCCTAAAAGATCCTTTCTGCTGAGGTGAATCGTTGTCCCCAAATTAGCTAGTAGTCAAAAGTAATGTCCTGAAAATAACCATTTCTTTGATTAACTTTTAATATTTTTATTTTGATGTGTAGTAATATCTTCGAGGGCTCACAGCTCTTTTTCCGCTTTAACTGGGACAATCATTTTCACATATGCTTTATTCTTGTGAGCATGATGATGAACGCATTAAAAAAATTAAAGCGCACAGAAATAGTTATTGCCATCGTGCACTGAACCTACCTTCATTATTTAATTTTGATGGAAATAAGAAAAATAAATATTTACCAGGGATTCGCATGCTACTGAAGGTAAGAAGAAACAAAGCAGTGTAAGAAGCAGATAGTAGCTCTGTGCACTTTTCGAATTTTTATAAAAAATGGAAATGCATCATCAAATTCCAGATAGTAAATGTTTCACGCGTTTCCCCATCTATTAATACTTGTTTTCAAACGGCAGAAATAGTCAATAAACATTTAAATGGAAAATTGCCCTGCTATTTTATTTGACATACAAAACATTAAAGAAATGTACATTTTCAGGACATTACTTATGGCCACCAGTTAATTTGGGGACAACATGTTCAGCTCAACGGCTAATTTGAGACCATTAGGAAAAAAAATAAAAGTTGAACTATCTTTAACGAAGAATTGGAATAGTGCTTTGCACTGCCGGAGTCTGCTCAGCCCTTAGATATCCCTCTCCGTGGATTCGATGTACGAGAGATACCTATGGGCTGAGCAGACTCCGGCAGTGCAAAGCACTATTCCAATTCTTCGTTAAAGATAGTTCAACTTTTATTTTTTTTCCTAATGGTCTCAAATTAGCCGTTGAGCTGAACATGTTGTCCCCAAATTAACTGGTGGCCATAAGTAATGTCCTGAAAATGTACATTTCTTTAATGTTTTGTATGTCAAATAAAATAGCAATGCAATTTTCCATTTAAATGTTTATTGACTATTTCTGCCGTTTGAAAACAAGTATTAATAGATGGGGAAACGCGTGAAACATTTACTATCTGGAATTTGATGATGCATTTCCATTTTTTATAAAAATTCGAAAAGTGCACAGAGCTACTATCTGCTTCTTACACTGCTTTGTTTCTTCTTACCTTCAGTAGCATGCGAATCCCTGGTAAATATTTATTTTTCTTATTTCCATCAAAATTAAATAATGAAAGCCATGGTATTAAATATTGCAACGTCTATTAAAAAGAATGACTACTTTCTACGAACAAGGTCTCTACAAAGTTTGATTTATTCTACGCGTATGTTTAGGTTCACAATGCACGATGGAAATAACTACTTCTGTGCGCTTTAACTTTTTTAATGCGTTTATTCATCACGCTCACAAGAATGAAACACATAGGAAAATGATTGTCGTATTATAAGAGAAGACGAACTGTAGGTCCTCGAAAAGATTACTACGCATCAAAATGGAAATACGAAAAGGAAATTGAAGAAATGATTACTTTCAGGACATTGCTTATGGCCAATAGTTAATTTGGGGACAACGATTTCAATTCGACTAGTTTGAGGCCATCCGCTATATTCAATCTTCAAGTGTCATGTACAGTTATTAATGACCTACAAGTAAGGTTTTACAAGAATAAACCAACGTGATTGGTTGAATCCGCTTAAATCATAACTGGAGGAATTGTAGCACCTGAGAAAAATATTTGCGTATCTACGAGTAGTCGGAATAGTACTTCGCATTGAGAGTATCTGCGAAGGCCCTTAATGGAATGTCAAAAGGAATAATCCTAACTGCCGTTTTCTTTGTATCGTGGATTGGACGTGTGAGAGATACCTTAGGGCTGTGCAAACACAGTCAATGCGAAGTTCTACTCCTATTATTCGTTGAAGCTGGATCAATTTTTATTTTTTTTTTTTTCCTAATGATCTCAAACTAGTCGTTCCGCGGAAATCGTTGTCCCCGAATTAGCCAGAAGCGAAAGGAATGACTTCAAAATAACCATCTCTTAGACTTAGTTTTAATATTTGACAATGTGGATTTGGAGGGACCTCAGACCTATTTTTAGTGTTTATTCCGTAGTCAAACAATGGTTGTACTTATTAAAATTTATGTAAATGCATTGACTAATTTCAGTGGGTGAAAAAAATTAGTCGATGCCATTAACTGAAATCAGTTTTTATTTTTTTCCCCTAATGGTCTCAAATTAGCCGTTGAGCTGAACCTGTTGTCCCCAAATTAACTGGTGACCATAAGTAATGTCCTGAAAATGACCATTTCTTTAATATTTCGCATAGAAACTGAAACAGCAACGCAATTTAGTATTTAAACTTTTATTGACCATTTGTGCCGATAGAAAATAAGAATTAGTTAGATGGGCGAACACGTGAAACATTTACTATCTGGAATTTAATGATGCATTTCCATTTTTTATAAAAATTCGAAAAGTGCACAGAGCTACTAGCTGCTTCTTGCACTGCTTTGTTTCTTCTTACCTTCAGTAGCATGCGAATCACTGGTAAATAATTACTTTTCTTATCTCCATCATACTTAAATAATGAAATTCATTATTAGTGCTATTGAAAAAGAACTTTCTATTTATCTAATTAGATTCCCAATTGCCACATAGAAATTGTAAGAATTCTGCATGTCAGTATTTGTGTCCTAAAATCCACCGATAGCTTGATTAATAAAGGTCTCAAAGTATTCTTTATGGAAACGTATAATCGCTGAACTAGCTACCCCGCAGGGATGTAAAGAGATTTATACAGGTTTGCCTAAACGCAGTTTCGAAGACTAGTATAAAGAGTTCATTTAATTTGAAACGTGTTAATAAAGAGCTCAAAAGTCAAGAATATGCAGATGAATTGTAAAGGAGAAGAAATTATCTATTAAAGGTAAGTAGAATTTTTATAATAATAGTTTTAAAAAGAGATTGATTGTAATTGAATAAGTGTCAATATTTCCAACAAGGCTATGTTACAATGTGAATGCATATAAACTTGCAAGACAGCTATCATGTCTTTACACATTAATTCGAGGGACCTAACGTAACCATGGCCACTACTTCTTTTTTTTATAATAAGTTTTTGAAAATACGATTCAACCAGATGATCATCTTGTCACATGGTCGAAAGTTCGATTATAGAACAGTGAATGCAAAAGATGTCAAGCAAAATGGTAAATATAATTACTAGAGCAGACCTATCTCGTTAGTAAATAAGCACATTTTCCAATTTAGGTGAAATATGTGTATCATATGTAGTTCATCTATCAGACGAACAAAATTTCCAACTTAAAATTTCTAATTTCAGATTAAAATTTGACGGCCTCAATGACCTTTATAAAGCACATTTCGTCGTAATCGGAAATAATCTAATTACATTTCAACCACAATACACAGGTATGTGTCAATGATAGTTAAGGGGTTAGTACAATACAATATTTTCTTTTCAGAAAACAGTGGACCTTACTTGACAAGGACAATATGAAATAATAAAAAGATGTTTATTAACATGATATAGTGGACCTAATTGATTTTTCTTGTTTTTGCGACTTTAAAAACATTCAATAAAACCTAGAAAATTGGGAGTTCAAAGGAAATATTTTATTCGAAAAATATATAGATACGTTATACAAATTCGTAGAATCAATGTGTACAATATTTGTATTCAGAAAAAAAAATCATGTAACAAAACTTAAAATAGCCATTTGTTGAGTCATTGTCCCTTGTACGTTCTTTTGGGAGGTTCAGAATTACGTTTCTTTTGGTATTGTAAAAAAGATACAATTTGACATGGAGTACGATCTTTAAGGCATTTGTTCTTGCGTATAACTTCTAGAGTTTCAGTCGGAGAAGGAAACTTTGAAGACTTCATATATTTTTCAAATGCTGCTAGCACGATCTGTTTCTCTTTTTGGCCCCATCTACGCCTTATTCCTGAATTAAAAGATTTAAAAGAAAAAAATTTATGTATGTAAAAAAATCCTCTTAATTCTACTTCTAAAAATGCAACAGGGAATTTCGCAACATATTCGATTTATACTGCTTCGAACAATCTCTATACTATCCTCTGCGCTTTGCTGTTCATAGTAGATTTCCTTGATTAATTTATAAAATTCCACTTACTACAAAATAAAGTTTAAAACTTTCCCAACAGTAATATTTTTATTTTTTATACATATACCAAAATTGGATCTTCTTGATTCTGCTTCCTCCTCTTCCTCTTCATTTTCCTCCTCCATTATGTCATCATTTTCTATCCTAGCTGATTTAGTGGGAACCAGTTCATTAACATTACTTGTAGACTTACTAGGAGTGTTATCTATAATGTAATTGAACAATCAAACACAAAATTGTCTAAATATTATCGATTATGAACATGGAAAGTTATCTTTACAAAATAATACACACTGCTGCGTTTACCACATACTGCATCGTTGCTACGGTTGAAACTATTGTTTTCCTTTGTATTTTTCTCTGCACCTAAGCCTATTTCCAATATTTTTG